>SCLE01111990.1:0-324290 GCA_004367955.1 Bathochordaeus stygius | reverse complement strand
GTGTATTTTCTTGTCATTTTGGACTCCAATTGGTGTACATTTTGGTGTCCAGTTTTTTGGGGGAAGATCAGAGCTCTTTATTCAATGGATAGGTGTTAATAGTTTTATTTATGGAGTGAGTAGATGAAGTTTGTTAGTAAGGTAATGACAATCGTTCTTATTGTAATATTGTCGGGATGTGCAAAGTCTTTGACGAAGAATGAAATAGAGACAATCCATCGTGTTGGCATCATTAACCATTTTCCTGATTATTTTACACATATGACTGTCGATCTTACGATGCTGGGGGACCACGGCTTTCGTAAAGTTCAAGATTTGGAATTAAAGACATTCCTTGGGCTTGAATTGAAAGATCAACTTCAGGAAAAAGGGTTCACAGTTGTAGAAGTCAAAAATGTCCCATTCTATGACGCTAGGGAACAGTTCTTGAAAAATGGCTTATCTATGAGCATGGGGAAAAATAATTTTTCGATAAATAATGCTGATTTAGTTATCGAAATTATTCCTAGACCTGAGGGATCTATGCTTAATTCGATTGGGTATGGCTTTCAACATAAGAAGACTCTTTTGGGTGGGGAAGGCAGGCAGTTTGCATATACATCATTGGAATTAAACCTGCTAGTGAATGGTGAGAACCGGTGTGGAAGTTGTAGAAGTGAAAGTATGATAGAAGTGTCTGGGATGAAACTAAATTGGGAAGAGCTTGATGAATCCAAACAAACAGCACTTTTGGGTATTTTGAAATTAAATATTAGAGCTACATTGGAAGCTGCATTAGAAAAAAGTGGACTATAAGTGGTTTAGTTGTTTCAAGGAGAGAACATTGAAAAAGGTATTTGTTTTTTTAGCATTCCTGTCATTAGTTGCATGCGCTAGTGTTCCTATTGAAAGTATCCATACTGAAATAGAAACGGATAATTGGGTTGTTGGTTTTGAAAAAGACTTTGGGCCAGGAAAAGGATATATAAGGGAATTCGTTCCAAAAGGTGAATCAATCTTTGAATGGTCTCGATTAATATCAGTTGAATTTATTGAAGGTGAGTCTAAAAGTCCTATGGCGTATATCACTGCCTTTCAACTTAAGCGAAAAGAGCAATGCCCGGGGACAAATTTTGAAGTTATTAGTCAAAGCCGACACTTTGTTACTTATCTTTTTAACTTTCCACAATGTATGAAACATGGTGCGCAATCTGAGATATCACGGTTATATAAAGGCAATGATGGTCTTCATAGACTGTCTTACACGGAAAAATCTTTTGTTTTATCTGAGTCAGAAAAAAAGCGCTGGTTATCTGAATTTGAAAAATCTTATGTCGTTAAAGGGCCGAGTAGTGAGGCTATTATCGTAAAATAAGGGGTAACGGCCTTTATAGCGATATTGCATTATTGATAATGAGGGGGCAGAGTTCTTTGTAATCTTGCTTCGTTTTATGATCGAGTGAAGCTGTGAGTTAACTTTCTATATCACCAAAATGAATTATCTCAACCATTGATGTAAGGAAATATAATGTCATCTCGAAATATTAATAGTGTTATTTCTGTTATCCCAGTCAATGACTTTGATAAAGCGCTGAGTTTTTATGTGAAATTATTTGGGCGTGGTCCAGACCTTGTGCCTATGGAAGGTATCGCGGAATGGGAAATAGTAGAAAATGCTTGGATTCAAGTTTCAATAGATCCAGAACGTGCTGGAACGACAACAGTGGTTGTTGGTGTGGATGATATTGAAGTGCAATGTAAAGAATGTAGCAGCGTCGATCTAGCTGTAGGTGAAATCGTGGAATATCCTGAGATCATAAAGATGATGGAAATGAATGATCCAGAAGGTAATAAAATTTCTTTTGTTCAAGACATTTCTAATAATTCTGGTATCTAATAATAAAGGGCGGAGCTCTTTAAAGTTTTTAGAGCGGCATGAAAAATAAAGAGGTTAAAGCGCTTTATTCCAGTGCAGTAAATTGATGTGGCATCAAGAGACAGGCAGTGTGACTCAAAGATGCTAAGATTTTGAGTTATGGCGATATCCTTTTGGTTATTTTTAAGGAAGAGAAATGAATAGGTTAATTCCCTTTTTTGTAACAGCATTTTTAGTATTAATTAGTTTTTCACGAGTTAATGCTGATGTGATTGAAAGGTCGGTTAAGTTGCCAGACGGTTTAGGCACAGCGACGTTATATGCGAATCATAAAACAGAGCATATGACAGCGGGTGTTATTGTTGTACATGAATGGTGGGGTTTAAACCAATACGCTAAAGATAGAGCAAAAATGCTGGCGGAATTGGGTTATGTTGCGATTGCCGTCGATATGTATGGCCATGGCAAAGTGGCAGAGCATCCTAATGACGCAAAAGGCTTTATGGAGGTTGCTTTAGCGAACCCTGATGAAGTGAGTGCAAGATTTAATGCGGCGAAGACCATTTTGAAGCAGCAAGATTTTGTTGATGCTGAGCGAGTTTATGCAATGGGCTATTGTTTCGGCGGTGCTGTTGTGTTGAATCAAGCTCGGATGGGTAATGATTTGGCTGGTGTTGCCAGTTTTCATGGTAATTTAACTGCTGCAGTTGATGCTAAACTTGGAGATATTAAGGCAAAAGTGATGGTTGCTCATGGTGGTGCTGATCCTTTTGTGCCTGTTGAACAGGTCACTGGCTTTATGCAGGAAATGTTGACTTTAGGTGTTGATTTACAGTTTTTAAATTATCCTCAGGCCAAGCATAGTTTCACTAATCCAGGGGCGACTGAGAAAGGCGAAAAATATAATTTGCCATTGGCTTATGATGAGAAGGCAGATGGTGAAAGTTGGAATGCTTTCCTCACGTTTATTGGCCATTAATGCAAAATGAAAGTGTCAGAGCTCTTTTAGGTCTAGGTTTTGACTGTTTTATGATTTGCGGCCTCAAAAATTCAAGAATAAATTATTAAACTATAAATGACTTAAGAGGTTAAATTTCATGGTAGATACAACTCAATTCTATTTTCAGAGCTTTACGGAATGGCGTCAAGCGCTAACAGAGCGTTGCAATATTGACTTAACGCCAGAGTATGCTCGCTCACGAATTATTGCACTTCAAGATCCAACAGTTAAGTCGACTCGAGAATTTAAATCTAAGTACGGTGAAGCTTATTTACAGCAAGTTATAAAATGGTTTGAGCAAGCAGAACACGCTTAGTATCGATTCCCGAATACAGCGGTCTGGGACATAATAAATGGCGTAATGATGTCTCGTTACGCCATCATCTACTGTAAGAAATGATAAGGAAAGACATGATAACGATAGAAAAAGATTCAACAGCTGATGAAATTTTCGTTCATGCAACATCAGAGGATCTTAGAGAGTTTGCTAAAAAGCTTTGGGCTATATCAGAAAAAGCCGATGTTAAAGGTAATTATAAAGAGCAGCTAACTACTCAAAAAGGTGCTGATGTTGAGTTATGTACTGAACTTCAAGGAGAGCCAAACAAACATAGCGTTATCAATAAACTGACTATTTCCAGTCGCGCTAAGTAATGCCTTTATAACAAGAAAACTAAAATCATTTTAGCGGTAAGACACAAAAAAGGTGAGAACGCTTTAATGTTTTTAATTTAATGTGGCATAGCATTGCTTATAGCTTGACTGATGGCTAAGCCGGACAAGAGCTCCTGGAACACTTTTTCACTCAACACTTCGCGAAGATCGGTTTCATCTTCGACCATTTGTTTAAATTCGCTTATCACCTCTGGCTCAGCTAAGTCTCGCTTAGTATCATCGGCCCATTCAAGCATATCGTCGTATTCGCTTAGGTTTTGTGCGATAAGCGCATAGTGATAGAGGACGCCGCCAAGTGTTGGTGCTTCATAGCCTGGTTTCATACGAATCTTACGTTTCATTTCACCGTGTGGGCTGGTTATTTGGCATGCATAATAGTCTTCTGATATGGTTTCTACATCGAAGGTCAGCTGCGCATCGGCAATGGTTTCGGCAATGAAGTCGGTTGTCATTTTATCCTTTCTCAAATTGCAGAACGGTAGAAAGAAGTGGCTAAATGCATTTGTTTAGTGATGATATCGGAAGGTGTTTCTGTTTTGCAAAATCTTAAACGGCTAAACGCTTTTTGATACTTTGGTAGACTGACTTTATGGATATTATTTTTAGGGAATACTGGCGTGTTATTTGGCATAACAAATGGTATTTTGCGCTTGTTATGTTGGCTTTAACCAGTGCGACGGCACTGGATTATATTACCCCGATTTTTTATAAAGCGATTGCGAATGGTTTTGCGGAACCGTTTTCAGAGCAGACACTTGCGATCTTAAGAGATAACTTCATATGGATTGTTATTTTTATACTGGTATTTGGTGTTCTTGGCGTTTGTTGGAAGTTGGGATTATTCCCCTTGAAGCTGGCGGCATTGCCTTATTAGAGAAGCGTTGTTTTGCAGTGTTAAAAAATCAGCAATATGATTTTTTTGAAAATCGTTTTTCAGGGAGTTTGGTTAAACAGGCTAATCGTTTTTCTCGTAGTTTTGAAACGATTATGGATTGGTTTTTATTCCAGTTCTACGCCAATATTCTTGCGATAAGTATCTCCTTTATTATTTTCTTTCAGCAGCATCCAGAGTTTGCCTATTATTTCTTGGTTTGGGTGGGGATGTTTATCAGCTGGAGTATTGGGTTTTCGATTTGGAAGCTTCGGTTTGATAAAGCCGTTTCTGAGGCTGATTCGGTTGTCGGAGGTTCGTATTCTGATGCGATTACCAATATGTCTGTTGTGAAAAGTTTTGCACTTGAGGAGGCAGAACAGAATCAGATTGATCAGGCGGCGAATACGGTTTATCGCAAGAAGAAGATTGCTTGGATATTGATGTTTATCTCTTTTGCTGTACAAGCATTGATGACGTTTGGTATTGAACTTTTTTTATTAGATTTGATGATTGAGAAGTGGCAGATAGGTGATTTTTCTGTCGGTGAGTTTGTGTTGTTTCAATCTTTACTCTTATTGCTGATCCATCGACTTTGGGAGTTTGGACGCAATTTTCGTAATTTCTTTACTGCTTTGGCTGATGCATCAGAGATGGCCGAGATTATTCGGGCTGATGAGGTGGAACAAGAGTCATCAAATGCTCGTCAGCAGACTATCAAGCAGGGTGATATTTTGTTTGAGGATGTGTCGTTCACATATGGCAAAATTGCTGAGGGGGAAGGCGCGCCGCATAATTTATTTGAACATTTTTCATTGCATATTAAGGCGGGTGAAAAAGTCGCTTTGGTCGGGCAGTCTGGTTCTGGGAAAACCTCACTGACGAAATTATTATTTCGGTTCTTTGAACCCCAGTCAGGGAAAATTGTATTTGATGGTATTCCCGCGACGGAGTTTACCTTGTCATCTTTGCGTCAACAGATTTCGCTTGTGCCGCAACAACCAGAGTTATTCCATCGGTCTTTGCGAGCGAATATTACCTTGGATAAGGAGATTAGTGAGCAGCGACTGCAAGAAGTGGCGGCTCAATCACAGGCTCTCGATTTTATTCAGGACTTGCCTGAACAATTTGATACTTTAGTCGGTGAACGTGGTGTTAAGTTATCGGGCGGTGAAAGACAGCGGGTGGCGATTGCTAGGGCTTTTTTAGATGATGCGCCGATTGTGGTGTTGGATGAAGCGACCAGCGCGTTAGATTCGATCACGGAGCAGCAAATACAAACGGCTATTTTTGAATTGATAAAGGATAAAACAGCGATTGTGATTGCCCATCGTTTATCAACAGTGTTAAAGATGGATCGTATTATTGTGATGGAGAATGGTCGGATTATTGAGCAAGGTAATCATCAGCAGTTGTTGGCATTAAAAGGTAAATATTTTGAAATGTGGCAACATCAAAGTGGTGGTTTTTTGCAGGAGTAGAATAGTAACCCAATTAAATGGCTAAGCCTTTATCAAGTAGTTCTTGGATGAGTTGCTTTTCTTGGATGGCGTTACTATCACCGCCTTGAAAGCTCAGTAGACCTGAAGAGTAGCTACCACCAAAGGTGGTAACAAGGTTTACAGTTTGAGCTAGACCGAGAATAAATTCATCATCACTTAGTGTTGAAAGCGGGTGGATATAGGCGCTCCAAACTAGGTCCTTGGCGATGGCATAACGCGCATCTAATGCGCTGTCAAAATTGGCCTGCATTAAGCGAACTAGATATTGTTGGTTTAACTTTTCAGTTTCGATTACGGGAATAATAATCCGCATACGATCAGCTTTTTCATCGGTGATAACCGTGACGGTGAGCTTACTTATCTTAAATGGCCAAAAGCCTTTTTCGCCTTCTGCATTTTTGTCTAAACGATGAATAATGGTATTGAGTTGTTTATTATTCATGGCTGAGGCTTTCTTCTCGCTTTCTTCAGCTGATGCTGAGATAGAACATAAAGATAAAAAAGCTACGATGAGAATTTTCGAGATTTTGTTTGGCATGACGTTACTCCTGTAATTAATAATCCAATTGCTGATTTAATAATCTAAAAGTTTAACTTAAAACTCTGATAAAAAAGTATTCTCCTTTCTCGATTTAGGTATTATGGAAAGTTGTTAACTTAAAAGGACTTGGCTTTAAATGAGGTATTTCAAAGGTTTTAATATTTTACTACTGTTGTTATTTATTTCCGGCTGTGCGGCTAATATTCAACAGGATTTACGTCAACCAGTTTCGATGTCAGGGAAGAATACGGCTAAGAAAATACATTTAGATATTTCTCATTCGAAACATGTTCCAGTTAGTACAGATTTAGCTTCTGTTACGGCTGAATTAAAGCAATTGATTTCAGGAAAATATTCAGGTGAGACTTATGTTGTCGGTTTGGAAAATGCCAGACCTGATAATGGTGTTGGAGTGTATATCTCTATTGAACATCTAAAATATGTCTCTAGTGTAGAGCGGTTTATGGTAGGCATATTGGCGGGTGATGCAGAATTAAGATTAGCGGTAAAGCTTGTCGAATTATCTAGCGGAAGGGTTCTTAGGGAATCAGTTTTAGATACACGCTCTAAAAAAATGGAAGGAATATTTGGGGCGACGTCATCCCGCCAGTTAGAAGCTGTTGCTCAAAAAATTGTTGAAGACGTGCGGTTGAGCCAACCGACTGGTTAATTCGTGTTAGATGAACAAATAATTAGCTGTCCTTATTGTGGTGAGCAGCTAGATGTATTGATTGATGCAGAAGAAGCGGGACAGCAATATATTGAAGATTGCCAAGTGTGTTGTTGCCCGATTGTATTCGTTATTAGTGCAGAGCTTGATGGTGGGCTATCTGTGTCAGTACATGCTGAGGATGAGTCTTTTTGATTGTGTATTCATGCTTTATTCAGATGATGAGGTATATTATTTTTCGTGATTATTATTAATTTTGGGACGATGTATGCAAATGCAATTTAAATCTTTGAGCTTTGTTGTATTGGCTTTGCTTTTGACGGGATGTTCGAGCACTTATTATTCAGCGATGGAAAAAGTCGGGGTACATAAGCGGGATATCATGATTGATCGCATTATGGATGCCGAGACTTCTCAGCAAGAGGCACAGCAACAATTTAAGTCAGCACTGGAAGAGTTATCATCATTGATACATTTTGATGGTGGTGAGTTAGAGCAAAAATATCAAGCTGTCGAAGCCCAGTATGAAGCAAGTCAAGATGCTGCAGATGATGTGAGTAAGTGGATTGATAAAATTGAAAATGTCGCAGAGGCTTTGTTTGAGGAATGGCAATCAGAAATAGAATTGATCTCAAACCCTAATTATCGTCGTCAAAGTACGGCTAAATTGCAAGAAACAAAAACGCGATATAGCATTTTGATTAATTCAATGCATAAAGCTGAAGAGAAAATGGCGCCAATTTTGACAGCATTACGAGATAATACTTTGTTTTTAAAGCATAATTTAAACGCTAAAGCGATTGGTGCTCTACAAGGTGAAATGCAGGCGATTGAGCGAGATGTTGATGTGTTGATTAGAGATATGAATGCCGCTATTGCTCAGTCACAACAATTTATCGATTTGTTACAAAATTAAGGATTAATTGTCATCATTTAAGGCTAGTGGTTCATGGCTGATGGTGTCACCGACAGGTGTTGCGAACGCATCTGAAATAAGTTCAGCGACATTGTCACCGTTAAGTGCATTTAGAAAGGCTACGAGGTCATCACTTTCTTGTTCTGTTAAGCCTAATGGTTTGATGAGTGGGGATTGGGTTTCATTCGGAAAGCCATTTTCATTTTGGCTAATACCGCCTTGGTTATAAAAAGCGATGACCTCTTTGAGACTGTGCATTGTTCCGTCGTGCATATAGGGGCCAGTTAAAGCAACATTGCGTAATGAAGGGGTGCGGTATTTCCATCTGTCGTCCGGATTTTGGGTTATTTCATACTGACCGACATCAGGGAGTGGTGTTAGGCCGACTGTTTTCCTGAAGGATTGTGAGATTTTCATATATAAACCGGGTGCGACCAGCATGGTTTCTTGTTCTGGGGATGCGACGGTCATCGATTTGATAAAACCAAGTCCGACATTGTGTAATTTGTTGTCAGTAAAAAGGGCTGAGTTTTCACCTATGGTATGACAATTCATACATTGTGCTTTGCCTCTGAATAAATCAAAGCCGCGGATAGCTTGCTCCGAAATAGCGTGTTTTTCCTTGCCGTAGTACCAGCGATCGAATGGAGAGTTACCAGAGACAAGAACACGGTTATAGCTAGCGAGTGCTTGGCCTATGGTGACAGGATTAGCTTGATGACCATCAAAGGTGGTTTCAAACAAGCCTCTGTAATCGGGTAGGTTTTTGATTCGATTAATGACCTGGCCAATCGAAGGCATGGCCATTTCATTGTGGGCAAGGAAGGGGCTCCAGACGAGTGTTTCTAATGAACTTTCTCGGCCATCATGAAATAACCGTTTTAAATAGGCAGTATTATAAATTGTAGGTGAATTTCGACGATGTAAACGACCTTCTACGCCGACGGCTTTTTCTAGCTCACTATTGGTGAAACCTTGTTCGGGAATATGACAAATAGCGCATGAGAAGGTGTTGTTGAGAGATAGACGACGATCAAAGAATAATTTACGTCCGAGCGCGATTTTTTGTTCTGTGATTGGATTGTTTGCTGGTACCGGAATAGGAGGTAGGCCGAGTGGCGGTGTTTTGATGACACGGATTAGATTGGCGCGTTTCCCTTGCCTAGCCTCAATGGCTTTTGAGTCGGTGGTGTAGTCTTTTGTTTCATATCCTGTTTTATTATCCCCAGCACCGATTCGGATAGTATTTGATGTATTGTCAGATGAGAAAGAGACGTTGCTGTATAGGCTAAATAAGATGAATAGACTAACGGTGATGTAGTGGGTTTTATTTGACAGTATCATTAATTGGGGCTGAATTATTAGGTTTTAGGGGCGTGCTTAATTTTACATTAAGGGTGTTTTAAATAAGCTCCGTGTTTATACCAGTACTTTTTATGTGTGTATTTTGTTTGGGTGGCTCTTTAAAGCTGTTTTGAGCATCAGAGGCAGTGTAGAGATGTTAATCTAATGTTATTTTTTGGTGATGAAAGCGATTTAAATGAAATCAGTTGAATTTGAAAATGAACAGGTCTGCCCATCAAAAATAGTCTGTGTTGGTCGTAACTATATTGCTCATATCACTGAGTTGAATAATTCAATACCAGATCAACCTGTCATTTTTATTAAGCCTAATTCAGCTGTTTCTGGTTTGTTGAGTTCTGTGGGTGATAATGAAATACATTATGAGGGAGAGCTTAGTTTCTTGGTTCGCCAAGGTAATTTATTTGGTGTGGGATTTGGTTTAGATCTGACTAAAAGGGATGTCCAAAAAGCATTAAAGGAAAAAGGGCTACCTTGGGAGCGGGCTAAAGCATTTGATGGATCGGCCGTTTTTAGTCAGTTTGTGGCTATCGATGGTCAGGTTACTGATTTATCTTTACGCTTATCGATTAATGGTGAAACCGTGCAAGCGGGTGGGGTTGAAGATATGTTGCATTCGCCGCAAGCACTGTTAACCGAGGGGCAATCTTTTTTAACATTTGAAGAGAATGATATCTTGATGACAGGTACGCCTGCCGGTGTTGGGCTAGTAACTTTGGGCGATGTTTTTCTAGGGCAGGTTTTTCAGAGAGATAGACTATTGCTTGAACAGCAATGGGTTGTTAGTTAGTCATTTGTTCCTGTTTTAAGAGTGCTTTTTTTGTTTCTAAGCCACCGGCATAACCGACGAGTTGTCCATTATTACCAATGATACGGTGGCAAGGAATGATGATAGAAAGTGCATTGGCTGCATTGGCGTTGGCGACGGCACGGACTGCTTTGGGTTTACCCAATTTTTTGGCCAGTTCTAAATAGCTGATCGTTTGTCCGTAGGGAATAGTTTGTAATGCCTGCCAGATTTGTTTTTGGAAGTCAGTGCCAGCCATGATGAGTGGCAAATCAAATTTAGTTCTTTGTTTATTGAAGTATTCATCAAGCTGTTTTATTGCAAGATTTAGAGTGGCATTGTGTCCTTCAACCAATGGCCCACCTAAGTGTTTGGTCAGTCTTTTTTCGACGGCGGCTTTGTTTTTCTTGTTTTGCCAATTACATAAACACAGTTTGTCTTCGACACTGCCGAGGACGAGGTTACCGACGGGTGATTGATAAAGTTGGGTTGTGATTTGTGTCATAGGATTACAATACCATTTAACGATTGTTTTGATTAGCAGTGATTCATATAATGGCGTTTTATCAATAGATGAGTCGACGATGGAAATCACAGCTGTGCCTTTTGCGGCGCATAATGGCATTGAAATTGACGAAAATGGTGCTGTGTTTTTGCCTCTTCACGACAGTGTACAAAACCATTTTGATGGTGTGCATGCCGGTGCTCAGTTTTTGTTAGCGGAAAGTGCGAGTGGGTATTATTTATTAACAGCTTTCCCTGAATTGGTTGGCAATGTTGTGCCTTTATTGCGTGAGTCACGGATCAAATATGTTCAGCAAGCGCAAGGCGAATTAACATCAAGAGTGTTGTTGAAAGAAATAGACAAGCAAAAGTTTTTGCAGACGTTGATGGCACGTGGACGCGCGGTGATTAATGTCGCTGTCGATGTGAGTAATAGTGATGGCACTACCACGTGTTCTGGTGAGTTTAAGTGGTTTGTTCAGTTAAAGAGTGAACTTGCCTAGATAATATCAAACATGACTTGGTGACCTGCCTTGAAGTGTTTTCCAGCATAGTCTGACAGCCAACTAAGATCGAGAGTTTTGCTCTTAATTGCTTTTGATTTTGCATGGTAATAGGCCAGCATGAAGGTCTCGTCTTCTGTGCGTAGCCATTTTTCTGTTTTTGTTTGGACTGCCACTGATTCACGGCGGAATAACTCTTCAAAGACGGCGTCAACAATAAGGTTAAAGTGACTTTCGTTAATTTTGTTAGCGATGGCATAACTGCGACAAGAACCTAAGACAGAGCCAGTGATTTCATGGCTCGATTGCATTTTTACGGGGACATTGCCCAGTTCATCTCTCAGTGCGTTAAAGCAATTCGAGAAGACTTTGAGTAGATGACGTTTGTGTTGATTGTTTTTAAATAATTTGAACATGGTCTCTTATGTTGTATGTCTTACCTCAAAAGCGGCATCAAAATGTGCCTTTGCATAAGTTTGTAACCAAGTTAAGTCTAGTTCTAACGAGGCTTTATCTTTTGCGTGGTAATATGATTCCATAAAGTCCTCATCGGCTTCCGTTAACCATGTCTCAGTTCTGGTTTGAACATCAATAGAATCCTGTCGGTAGACTTCTTCAAACACGGCATCAACGATAGAAGCGAATGCTTTTTCAGATAAGTTCGCAGCTTCTGAATACCCTCGACATGTCCCTAAAATAGCGGCCGTAACGTATTTGTCTGTTTGCATAGGAATAGGGACATTATCGAATATACTTTTGAGTGGCTCGAAGCAGTCAGAAAAGGCGTGCTTGAGTTTGCTTTTATGTTTCATCATTTCAAACATAAATGCTCCCCTTTTGGTAAAAATTTAAAGTTGTTGGCCCAGTGTACTGGCTTTTTCAAAATGCGTTTGTACATATTGACTTAACCAGTCTAAGTTTAGTTCGACTTCTGCGGTCGTTCTTGCTTGTTGATAAGCAGTCATAAAATTACTATTTTCTTCGTTTAACCAATTTTGTGCTTTGGTTTGCATAGCCAAGGATTCACTGCGAAATACTTCTTCAAAAGCATTGTCTATAAGTTTATTGACGACGGCTTCTTTTAGTTTGTGTTTAACGGCGTAACCACGGCATGTGCCAAGAATGGCGCCAGAAATATAGGGACTTTGTCTCATACTAGGATGGACATTGCCTAAATCACTTCTTAATGGATCTAAACAATCTGAGAAGGCTTGTAATAGTATGGGTTTATGTATGGCAGCAGTGAACATTTTTTGCAGTTATAGCATGAGGCCTGTTGCTTGATCGAAATTTTCTTTGGCATAGGCACTCAGCCAAGCTAAATCTAAATCTACTGTTGTTTTACCTTTAGCGATTTCATAAGCCTGAGTAAAATTATCATCGCTGCCATTTTTCCATGCATCGACACGTTCTTGCACATTAACGGATTCCATACGATAAACTTCTTCGAAAGCGGCATCAGCCATCAGTGCAATATCGCCTGGTTTGGTGACATTTTGTAGTTCAGCATATTTCTCACACACAGCTAGAATTGACGCATTGATAGCTGGGTCAATTTGCATAGGAATGGGCACATTACCCAGTTCATCTATCAAGGGCCAAAAGCATTTTTCGAATGCTTGTTCTAGTTTCCTTTTATGTTTACCAAGACCGATGCCAAACATGCTTTTCCTCGTCACAATTACTGTTATTAATTATTGAGAATATACACCAGTCATAGCAGAATAAAAGGGTTTTTATGTTAAGACATTTATTGGTGTTGTTTAGGCATCGATTCTTTTATGTCGTAATGACTTAATTTTACTGCGATGCTGTTTATTTGCGAGCCGTTTTTTGATGGCATTTTTGCTGGGTTTGGTAAGCCGTCTTATTTTTCTTTGTTTGATCTGTTGGATAATAAGCTGTCGTAGACGGTTAAGGGCATCTTGACGGTTTTTTTCTTGGGTTCGCCATTGCTGGGCTTTGATGATAATGCAGCCATGTTTGGTAATGCGGTTATCTGATGATGAGAGTAACCGTTGCTTGATATAGTCTGGCAGCGAGGCTTTTTTTATATCGAACCGAAGGTGAATGGCGGTGGCAACTTTATTGACATTCTGCCCACCAGCCCCTTGAGAACGAACTGCTGTTAAGACAATTTCGTGATCAGGGATAGAGATGTGTTGATTGATGATTAACACGCGTAATTCCTAGGGTGGGACTATTGGTGTGGAGTATTTTACGGATTTGGCTGTCGAATGAGTCTACGTGATTGTGCTTAGTGGCTGTCAGATGAATGTTCAGACGTGAGATTTTATTGTCTCTATAATAATAGATAGATTACTTTTTAGAAGTGTTAGGAAATGGAATGAGCAAGGTTATTAAAGTTGTTGCTAGTCTTGTGGTCGTTATATTTATTGCGGCTTTTTATGCGTTATTAAATATTGACCTTAATGATTATAAACAGCAGATTCAGGATGCGACTGCAGATGCGACAGGGAGAGAATTGCAACTTGAAGGCGATGTGTCAATTGCTTGGTCGTTGATTCCAACCTTAGCGATCGAGAAAGCAACATTTTCAAATGCCAGTTGGGGGACAGACCCTGAGATGGTGTCGCTAGATAAATTTGAAGTGCGACTGGCTTTATATCCACTATTACAACGTCATATACAAGTGACAAAAGTATTATTGCATAGCCCACATATTTTGATTGAGACTGATAAAAAAGGGGTTGGAAACTGGGTATTTGATGTTGTGTCAGAACCTGAGCCTGAATTATTAGAGGAGGATGAAGCATCTGATATCCAATCTGTCATTGTTAACGAGTTGGATATTACACAAGCGAAGATTGATTATATTGATGGTGTGACGGGTGAGAAAAAGCAATTTTTCATTGAACATTTATCGGTTGATGTAGCTGATTTAGAAACGCCGATAGATTTGCTGTTGAAAGCAGTGGTTGATGAGATTCCTGTTTCAGTTGATGGTGAAATGGGTGGCGTTAAAGCTTTAATGGATAATACGAATACGTCGTTAGATTTGACAGCTGACGCGGGGGGCATTGCCATTGAACTTGATGGCGATATTGCCCAACCATTAGATGGCAAAGGTGCTGTGCTAAAGCTTGTAGTTAATTCAACGGATGCTGCGTTATCTAAGTTGTCTGGCGAGACTTTACCTGCTTTTGGTAATGTCACGATTAAGGGCGATGTTAAGAGTGATAAGGTGACCGATAAGATCACATTGGACTTGTTGACAGCTATAGAGGGGCTTGATTTAGCCGCTAGGGGCCAGATTATCAAACCACAGGAAGCCAAAGGTGTATCCCTCGATATCGATTTAAAAACAAATTCGTCCACTTTGTCATTACTAGCTGGTTCTGAAATACCTGAGATTGGCCAAGTTGAATTAAAAGGCCAGATATCTAACCATTTGGAGACGGAAGCAGTCGCACTGGATTTAACCGCATTGGCTGAAGCGATAGCGTTGACGGTCAAGGGAGATGTTCTGCGTCCCCAAAAAGCTGATGGTATTGCACTTAATTTAAATTTGGTGACGAACTCTTCTGCCCTGAGTGTCTTAGCTGGAGAGCCATTACCACCAATAAGTGAGATTAAGCTGTCCAGTGCAGTGACAGGTAATGACAATGTCTATAAGTTAGCGAATTTGGCGTTAACTGCAGATAAAACGGACTTGAGTGGTGATGTTGTTGTGTCACTAGCAGGAGATAAGCCTAAAGTCACAGCTGCATTGGTTTCGCAAACTGTTGATCTTACAGCGTTAGAGCAAGGTGAGCCCTCATCAGAATCTGAGCCGGCCGCGGAGCGACTATTCTCAGATGATGCATTGGTTTTTGAAGCATTAAATCAACTTGACGCTAATGTCACGGTTAAGATACAAACTGTTGACTCAAAGGCATTGACGTTAAGGAATGTGGATGTTGCAGTTGGCTTGAAGGATAGTCATTTACAAGTTTCCCCTATGGACCTGAGTTTTGCTGGCAGTCGATTGACGGGTCATGTTGATTTGAATGCAAAGCGTGAAACAGCAGCATTGAATACAAAAATGCAGGTGAATGGGTTCAAATTAGCGAAAGTAGACGCATTAAAAGATGTTATATCAGGCGGTAATACAGACGTTTATATCGATGCTAAGGGTAAAGGTAAAACGGTAAGACAATTAATGGCAGGTTTGAATGGTAAAGCCATTATAAAAGTTGCTGAGAGTCATATTGAGGACGGTACATTAGACTTGTTAGGCGCTGACTTCATAACGGAATTGGCTAATCTTTTAAATCCTTTCAGTAAGGAGAAAAAAGGGACGGAGCTTGCCTGCGCTGTCGTGAACTTTAATATTAAAAATGGTATTGCGACAGCAGATAAAGGTATTGCTGTGAGAACGGGCAAAATGAATATCGTGGGTGACGGAACGATTAATCTGAAAAATGAGAAGTTGGATATTGGGATTACACCTGAGGCACGTACGGGTATTGGGATGAACATGGCTGATCTAGTTGGCTTAGTGCGTGTAGGTGGAACCTTAGCAGCCCCATCAGCACTCGTTGATAAAGCGGCTGTTTTGGAAGCGGGTTTGTCAACGGGAGCGGCCGTTGCGACAGGTGGTTTATCAGTTGTTGCGGAGGGTTTAATAGATAGAGCAACTGCAGATGAGAACCCGTGCCAGACTGCGTTAGGTATTAAGCCTAAACCGACAGCAGAATGAATCTAGACAATTAAAAATGGATTTTGTGTTGAGAAATAAAGTGAAAAAGATAAAAAAATAAATAATTGAGTATCGTTTTTATTATTCCTTACGTATCGGGGGTACGGATTTTTTACTGTACTAAGGAATAGTTAAATGAGACACGCTCAAATTTTATCTTCATCTACTGCTGTATTGTGTTCGATTTTATTACTAGCTGGAGGACATAATGTTTACGCTTCAGCGTCTTTGGGTGAACTTTCAGACTGGCCCGTTTTTTCTCACGATTCATCCAATACTAACCATAACCCTGTAGAGAGAAAGATTTCTAAAACAACCGTGCCTTTTTTAAAGCGAGCATGGTCGACTTTTAATGATGACTCATTGGTTTCTGAACCACCTCCGACAGGGGTTGTTTTAGAAGATGTTTTGGGTTTGACTTATCCGAGTGCTGTTGTTGGGGTAACAGCATCCCCCCTTATATCTGACGGGACGATTTATTATGTTGACCAGTTGGGTACTGTTTTTTCTCGTGATGCTAAAACAGGCCAAGCGACGGATGTTAATCGTCACTGGACGACGACTTTAGTTGATCCAGATTTTGATAATGGCGAACCTGCTGTCTTACCAGAGTTAATTTATACAGCCCCTGTTCTAACGGAGAGTCATATTTGGGTATTTGGTTCTGTATACGGGCGGTTGCATGCAATTGATCGTGAGACGGGCGTCGAGGTTGATTTTAATCTTAATACGTTGGAGGTAGATCCTTATCCGTTAATTACAGACTTACCTTTCGCTTCCGTACTAGGTGATTCGATATTGGTTAATACCGGAGAAGAGGCCGGAAACCGAGATTTATTGATTACAGGTATTAACGTTATATTGAATGATGCGGTGGTTCAAGGCGCTGAATCAGGTGTGCAATTGGCAATCGATATTACGGATCCTCATAATCCAGTTGAATATTGGCGTCGTTTTTCAGTTGATATCAATCCAGCGACAGGTCAACGCTATAGCACGGGCGTTTCTGTGGGGTCTGGTTTAGCTATCGATAAAGAACGTCATTTGATTATTGGTGGTACAGGACAAAATACTTCTTTACCCTATGTTGGTTATCCCGACCCGGATTTAGCGCCTGAGGGTTATATCGATCGCGGGGATGCGGTTTATGCAATTGATTACCGAACAGGAGAGTTCGTTTGGCATAACCAGTTTCATGAGAATGATATTTTTGATTTAAACAATCCGGTTTCGACGGGGCCTAATCAGCCGGACGGTCCTAAAGATGCCGATGTATTGTCCCCACCTGTTTTATGGTCTGCTGGTGAGGGTTATTATCAGAGAGATTTAGCGGGTGTGGGTAGTAAAGGCGGATTATATCGTGTGGTTGACCGTGATAGCGGTGAGACAGTTTGGGAACGTCAAATTAGCAAGTCTAGTGGCTTAGGGGGTATTCAAGCGGGTAGTGCTTATGCCAACGACACGGTTTTTGTGGCTGGTTTTGAAGGGATTGATGATGGATGGTCAGATGCGCAATTTGGTGTGTCTTTTGAAACGGGACTTTACCCTAATGCTTTCTTCGCGACATTTGCGCCTGCTTTTTGGGCCGACATGGAAGACTTGAGTGATGATAGTGACCCTGCAACTGGCGTTAGAATTAAAGTGTATGCACTTGATGCTGCTACCGGTGAATCTAAATGGTCTCGTAATGGACGTGATTTTGTTGAGTTAAAAGGTGCATCGGCTTTACGACATGTGTCTGTTGCAAATGGCTTGGTTTACGTCACAACGACAGCTGGTGAATTATATGTACTGAATGCTAAGACGGGGAAACGTTTATTTAAAGATCAAACATTGGATTTAAATGAGGCGATGAACTTAGGTTTAGGTAAACCACACCATGCCAGTATGAACACGGGTGTATTGATTAGCAATGGCATGATTTATACAGGGTATGGTGCTCAGAATAATCCTTCTGGCGGTCTCATTGCTTATAAGCTTGATATTGGCCCAGCATCCCTCGCGTTATTGGATAGATTAAAGAGGCGGATTACCCGTTTAAATATTTCTTATGGTTTAAAACAAGTCTTATTGAATTGGGTTTATCTAGCAGGTCATAAAGTGGAGGCTGAACACTTTGACGCTGCGATTGATAAATTGACGTTATTTTCAAATGTGGTGGCTTATTCTAATAGGTTAACGCAACGCCAGAAGCGTATTTTATTACGACAGGCTGAACAGGCAATTGACGTGTTGGCTGATTAAATATTAGAAAGAGAGCGGTGTTTAAAAAGCCATGTCATGAAGATGATGACATGGCTTTTTTATTGTCTTAAATCGGTCAGTACTTGTTGGGTATCAGGTTCGACTTGGCGCCAAAGTGTGAAAGCCGCTGCGGCTTGCTCAACTAACATGCCCAGGCCATCAATAGCATGTTGCGCATGCTGGTTTTTAGCCCATTGAATAAAAGCAGTATCTTCTTTGGCATACATCATGTCATAACAGCTGGTTTGTTCATTGACGGTTGTATTGGGGATAGGGGGAACGTCTCCGTTGAGACTTGCTGAGGTGGCATTGATGATGAGGTCGAATGTACCCGTTAAATCTTCGAAACTGCTTGCTACGATGGGGCCATGGGCATTAAATAGTTTTGCTAAGGTCAATGCTTTACTAACGCTACGGTTAGCAATGACTAATTGACCCGGTTGTTGATTAAGTAAGGGTTGGATTACGCCTCTTGCTGCACCACCTGCACCGAGTACTAAAATGCGTTTTTGGGTTAAGTCTATGTGGTGGTTGATGGTGAGGTCGCGACAGAGGCCAATGCCATCTGTATTATCTCCCCAGACAGAACCATCTTGTTTAAAGATAATAGTATTAACAGCACCCGCAAGTCGGGCACGATCAGACTTGTCTTCGAGATATTGCCAAACTTGTTCTTTGAATGGAACAGTAACGTTTAGCCCTTTAAAACCTTGTTGTTGAAATTTTTTTAAACGTGGGATCAAATCATCCTCAGCGATTAATTCTGCAGTGTAGATTAGATCTTGTTGATGTTGCTTTGCGAAAGCATGATGTATTTGTGGTGATTTACTATGTGCTATTGGATTGCCAATAACGGCATATTTATCAGTCATTATTTTTGTGCCAATTGTTGTGCAACGTCTTTGGCAAAGTAAGTCAAAATACCGTCAGCCCCGGCCCGTTTAAAAGCTAATAAGATTTCCATGACTGTTTGTTGTTCATTTAGCCAACCATTTTGTGCTGCTGCTTTGAGCATGGCATATTCTCCGCTGACTTGATAAACGAAAGTGGGTTTTTGGAAAGTGTCTTTAACGCGTCTGACAATATCTAAATAGGGCATCCCTGGTTTAATCATGACCATATCGGCACCTTCATCAAGGTCGAGTGCGACTTCATGTAAAGCTTCATCGCTATTGGCGGGATCCATTTGGTAACTGTATTTATTGCCGGCTCCTAGGTTGCCAGCTGATCCTACTGCATCACGGAATGGGCCATAAAAGCTTGAGGCGTATTTAGCGGAGTAGGCTAAAATTTTGGTATGAATATGTCCTTGTGCTTCAAGTGCTTGCCGGATAGCACCAATTCGTCCATCCATCATATCGGAAGGCGCGACAACATCGACGCCTGATTCCGCATGTGAAAGGGCTTGTTTAACAAGGATTTCAACTGTTTCATCATTGACGATATAACCATCGTTATCGATAAGGCCATCTTGGCCATGTGTTGTAAAAGGATCTAGAGCAACATCGGTAATGACACCCAGTTCAGGAAATTCAGATTTCAGGGCACGGACGGCCCGCTGCGCAAGTCCTTCTGGATTGTATGCTTCGCGTGCATCTAATGACTTCACGTCGTCGGGCGTGACGGGAAAGAGTGCGATGGCCGGAATGCCTAATTGATGAATTGTTTCGGCTTCTTTGAGCAGGAGATCGATACTCAAGCGGTTAACGCCAGGCATTGAACTAACCGCTTGTGTTTGCTGTTGTCCTTCAAGAACAAAACAGGGGTAGATTAGGTCATGTGCAGTCAGTGTGTTTTCACGCATAAGGTCGCGTGAAAAGGTGTCTTTTCTTAGACGTCGAGGCCGTTGTAGTGGAAAACCAGGGTTGGTGAAAGAATGAGTCACGATGATTCCTTACGTTGAGTTGTGCCAATTTTAGCAAACTTTGTTATATTTCATTGAAAATATCATCGTCAATAAATAGGGGCATCATGAAAAGCCGAATCGGTGTTGTACAAATGAATTCTTCTAATCAACCTGCTGATAATGTGGCTTTTGCTAAAGCACAGATAATGCAGGCAGCAGATCAAGGTTTAGATTTAGTGAGTTTTCCTGAAACCTTCGTCTATGTGGGCGAAAACCATAGTGAAAAACATCAGGCTGCTCAGACTTTAGATGGCGAATTGGTTCAGACCTTTCGAGATTTAGCGAGCCAATATGATATTTCTGTTCTGTTGGGTAGTATTTATGAGAAAACACCTGATGAAGATAAGCGTTTGTATAACACGTCGATCTTGATTGATCGCCAAGGTGAATTGAATGGGGTGTACCGTAAGATTCATATGTGTGATGCGCCGACATTGGGTTATAACGAGTCGGTCGGTATTAAACCGGGTAATATTCCTGTCGTAGCCGATCATGAAATAGGTAAATTAGGTTTAACGATTTGTTATGACTTACGTTTTCCAGAGCTGTTTCGTTTTTTGACTGAAAAAGGGGCAGAAGTTATTTTTGTGCCAGCGGCTTTTTTTCTTTATACCGGGAAGCATCATTGGTTGCCACTTTTGACAGCACGGGCAATCGAGAATCAGGTTTATATTGTGGCGCCTAATCAATGGGGAAATCATTATCCTGGACGTACCTCTTATGGTAGTAGTGTGATTATCGACCCGTGGGGTAGTGTTGTCTGTTGTGCGCCCGAACGCCCCGGTATGGTTTCGGCGACAATTGATTTAGGGTATTTGCGTGAAGTGCGTGCGAGTATGCCAATGTTAGGCCATTGCCGGCCAGAGCTGTATCAAGCAAGTTAACCGGATTTAACGAGCGAAGTTAAGCATATCATCGAGACCATTTTTACGTGGACTCGGGGGTCTGTTTTGCGCTAAAATTACTGGAATTTTGTGTGGATGAAACGTTCCGTTTCGTCTTGAGTTTATATCCGTTGGAGGTTTCCCTTGCGAACAAGCGCTCTACTTGCTCTTGAAGATGGCACGGTATTTCACGGCGAATCAATTGGTGCTATTGGGCAATCAGTTGGTGAAGTCGTTTTTAATACATCTATGACAGGCTATCAGGAAATTTTGACTGACCCTTCATATTGTCGCCAAATTGTGACATTAACTTACCCGCATATTGGTAATGTCGGTGTGAATCTTGAAGATGAAGAGTCAGCTCAAATTTATGCAAGTGGCTTGATCATTCGTGAATTATCTCCGGTTGTGAGTAACTGGAGAAGTGAACAAGCGCTAGACGCGTATTTAGAACAGCATAATATTGTTGGTTTAGCAGACATAGATACACGGGCTTTAACCCGGTTGTTACGTGAGAAGGGTGCGATGAAAGGTTGCATCGTTGCGGGTGATGATATTGATGTTGATGCGGCTATTGCCGCTGCACAAGCTTTTGAAGGTCTTAAAGGGATGGACTTGGCCAAAGTAGTGACAACACAAGAAAGTTACAGCTGGGATAAGGCGTGTTGGCATTTATCTGGTGAGAATAAAGCAGCAGATGAACGTTTTCATGTTGTGGCTTATGACTTTGGTGCTAAAAGCAATATTTTAAGAATGCTTGTTGAACGTGGATGTCGATTAACGGTTGTCCCAGCCCAAACTTCTGCTGCCGATGTCTTGGCAATGAATCCTGATGGTGTGTTTTTGTCTAATGGTCCGGGTGATCCAGAGCCATGTGATTATGCGATAACGGCGATTCAGACATTATTAGAAGCTGAACTGCCGATTTTTGGTATATGTCTAGGGCATCAATTGTTGGCTTTAGCGTGTGGTGCGAAAACAGTCAAAATGAAATTTGGCCATCATGGTGCTAATCACCCAGTACAAGAAGGGTTAGCGGGATTAGTGATGATTACTAGTCAAAATCATGGTTTCGCTGTGGATGAATCATCTTTACCAGATTCATTAGAAGCAACTCATGTTTCCCTCTTTGATGGCACTTTGCAGGGTATTCATCATAAGACAAAACCGGCTTTTAGTTTTCAAGGACATCCAGAAGCCAGCCCGGGCCCACAAGATGCGGCACCCCTTTTCGATCATTTCATTGATCTCTTAGCAAAAGCGACAGGTAAGTAAGCACGATGGCAAAACGTACTGATATACAAAGTATCTTAATCTTGGGTGCAGGCCCAATCGTCATTGGCCAAGCTTGTGAGTTTGATTACTCTGGTGCACAGGCATGTAAGGCGTTACGTGAAGAAGGTTATCGCGTTATTTTGGTCAATTCGAATCCAGCAACGATTATGACGGATCCGAATATGGCGGATGCGACTTATATTGAACCGGTGACTTGGCAAGCGGTTAGCAAAATTATTGAAACAGAAAAACCTGACGCGGTATTACCAACGATGGGTGGCCAGACGGCACTGAACTGTGCCTTGGATTTAGAGCGTGAAGGTGTTTTAGAAAAATTTGGCGTCGAAATGATTGGCGCTGATAGCGAAGCGATTAATAAAGCAGAAGATCGTGATTTATTCCGCGCTGCGATGCAGAAGATTGGTTTGGATATGCCGAAATCTGCGATTGCACACACGCTAGAAGAGTCTTTAGAGGTACAAAAAGAGTTCGGTTACCCGACGATTATTCGTCCTTCATTTACGATGGGGGGTAGTGGTGGTGGTATTGCTTATAATAAA
Organism: Bathochordaeus stygius; assembly: GCA_004367955.1. NCBI lineage: Eukaryota > Metazoa > Chordata > Appendicularia > Copelata > Oikopleuridae > Bathochordaeus > Bathochordaeus stygius. The sequence continues at coordinate 301,533 of SCLE01111990.1, read as the reverse complement.
GAAGACTTTATTGATATTTGCCAACGTGGTCTATATCTGAGCCCGACATCAGAACTATTGATTGAAGAATCGATTATCGGTTGGAAAGAGTTTGAAATGGAAGTGGTTCGTGATCGTAAAGATAACGCCATTATTATTTGTTCTATTGAGAACTTCGATCCGATGGGTGTGCATACAGGTGATTCGATTACAGTAGCGCCTGCTCAAACACTGACGGATAAAGAGTATCAAATCATGCGTAATGCCTCATTGGCAGTATTGCGTGAGATTGGTGTTGAAACGGGCGGGTCAAATGTTCAGTTTGCTGTGAACCCAGAATCGGGCCGCTTGATCATTATTGAGATGAACCCAAGGGTGTCTCGTTCATCAGCTTTGGCCTCAAAAGCAACAGGGTTTCCGATTGCAAAAGTGGCAGCGAAATTGGCGGTGGGTTATACACTTGATGAGCTGCAAAATGAAATCACAGGTAATGCAACACCAGCTTCATTTGAGCCAACGATTGATTATGTTGTAACAAAGGTCCCTCGTTTTACATTTGAAAAATTCCCGCAGGCTGACAACCGTTTAAGTACGCAAATGAAGTCTGTAGGTGAAGTGATGGCGATTGGCCGCAACTTCCAAGAGTCATTACAAAAATCATTACGCGGTTTAGAGATTGATCGCGATGGGTTAACGGAAGTAGTTGATTTGACCGCTGATGATGCTGCCGAAACATTACGACGTGAATTGCGGTTACCGGGTTCTGATCGTCTTTGGTATGTAGCAGATGCTTTCCGTTATGGGTTTAGTTTTGATGAAATTCAAACGCTCAGTCATATTGATCCATGGTTTTTAATCCAAGTTGAAGAGATTGTGGCGATTGAAGATGGTTTACGAGATCGTTCTTTAGCAGAATTAGATGCAGCTGAATTACGCCGTCTAAAACGGAAAGGCTTTTCGGATTCTCGTTTAGCAAAATTATTACAGAAAACAGAAAAACAAGTTCGTGAACATCGCCATGATTTAGCTGTGCGTCCGGTTTACAAGCGAGTTGATACTTGTGCTGCGGAGTTTGCAAGCTCAACTGCGTATATGTATTCCAGTTACGACCAAGAATGTGAAGCTGACCCAAGCGATCGCGAAAAAATTATGATTTTGGGTGGTGGGCCAAACCGTATAGGACAAGGTATCGAGTTTGATTATTGTTGTGTTCATGCTGCATTAGCATTACGCGATGATGGCTATGAAACCATTATGGTGAATTGTAATCCTGAGACGGTTTCTACAGATTACGATACTTCAGACCGGTTGTATTTTGAGCCATTAACACTAGAAGACGTGCTAGAAGTCGTTGCGTTAGAGCAGCCTAAAGGTGTGATTGTGCAATATGGTGGTCAAACACCATTGAAGTTAGCACGCGCGTTGGAAGCGGCAGGTGTGCCGATTATTGGTACCTCACCGGATGCGATTGATCATGCTGAAGATCGTGAACGTTTTCAGCAAATGGTTGAAAAACTGAATTTATTACAACCACCAAACAGGTTGGCTTTTTCAGCGGATACAGCTGTGTCGTTGGCAGCTGAAATTGGTTACCCATTGGTGGTACGACCTTCTTATGTTTTAGGTGGTCGTGCGATGGAGATCGTTTATAACGAAGATGAGTTAAATCGTTATATGACAACCGCTATTCAGGTATCGAATGATTCACCGGTCTTATTAGATCGTTTCCTTGATGACGCGATTGAAGTCGATGTTGATGCCATTTGTGACGGCAAAGATGTGTTGATTGGTGGCATTATGGAGCATATTGAACAAGCAGGTGTCCATTCTGGAGACTCTGCCTGTGCTTTACCCTCATATAGTTTGAGCGAGGCGGTCAAAGACCGTATGCGAGAACAAGTACGTCAAATGGCGATGGAATTGGGTGTTGTGGGTTTAATGAATACCCAGTTTGCGATTCAAGGCGAGAATATTTTCATTTTAGAAGTGAACCCACGGGCTTCTCGTACAGTGCCTTATGTTTCTAAAGCGATTGGTGTGCCATTAGCGAAAGTGTCTGCTCGTTGTATGGCTGGTCGTAGTCTGAGTGACCAGGGTGTGACAAAAGAAGTCATCCCGAATTACTATTCAGTGAAAGAAGCTGTTTTCCCGTTTATTAAGTTCCAAGGTGTTGACCCTATTTTAGGCCCAGAGATGAAGTCGACGGGTGAAGTGATGGGTGTAGGTCGGACATTTGGTGAAGCATTTGCAAAATCACAGTTAGCAGCGAGTGTTTCTTTACCAACGGGTGGGAAGGCTTTTATCAGTGTCCGTGATGTTGATAAAACAGCGGTTGTGGGCGTGGCTAAGAATTTAGCAGCACTTGGCTTTTCATTATTGGCAACACGTGGAACGCAAGTGGTTTTAGCTGAAGCAGGCGTTGATTGTGAACATGTGAACAAGGTAGCTGAAGGTCAGCCGCATATTGTTGATATGATCAAAAATGATGAAATTGCGTTGATTGTTAATACAACAGAAGGTCGCCAATCTGTGGCGGATTCACGTGAAATTCGTCGTGCGGCGTTACAACATCAAGTGAACTATACAACCACTATGGCTGCTGCACGAGCAACGTGCCAAGCTTTAGAAAGTGAAGATAATGATTCTGTGAATTGCTTGCAGTCATTACATGGAGAATTGTAACAATGGCAGTACCGATTACATTACGCGGCATTGAAGCGTTAAGAGAAGAATTAAAGCAGTTGAAATCAGTGGCTAGACCTGAAGTGGTGGCTGCGATTGCAGAAGCTCGTGCCCATGGTGATTTGAAAGAAAATGCTGAATATCATGCTGCCAAAGAACAACAGAGCTTTATTGAAGGCCGTGTTAATGAACTAGAAGGTGTGTTGTCGACAGCTGAAATCATTGATGTTGCTGCTTTGTCACAAGATGGCCGCGTTGTCTTCGGTGTGACAGTTGAGTTATTAAATATTGATACTGATGACACAGTGCATTACCAAATTGTCGGTGATTACGAAGCGGATATTAAGTTAAATCGTGTTTCAATCAGTTCACCCATTGCCCGTGCGTTAATCGGTAAGGAAATTGATGATATCGCTACAGTACAAGCGCCGAGTGGTGCGATTGAATATGAGATTGTCTCAATTCAATACGATGCCTAGGTTTTTAATGTGAGAGCAGGGCTTGTCGGTGAGCGTTTATTACTGACTTTGTGGGTCGGCAGTTTATGGGCAATTGGTTTTATTGCCGTGCCGTTGGCTTTTGTCCACTTTGAAGACCCTGTTATTGCCGGTGCGTTTGCTGGACGCCTTTTCACACTTGTCGAATATGTAGGCTTGGCTTGTGGATTAGTTTTATTACTGCGTTATGCCTTTTTAGGTCGAGATACGATCACGTTGTGGCGTTTCTGGGTCACGTTCACCATGGTAGCGTTGGTGGCTTTTTTACATTTTTATTTGCAGGCTGAAATGGCGGCAATAAAATTAGAAGATTGGCGCCAGGATAGGGTTTTGTCTGCTCGCTTTGATTTTTTACATCATTTCAGTACCGGTCTTTATATGGTTATCAGTGTGTTAGGTCTAGCCTTGGTAGCAACTCAGTCTTCTTCACCTGAGAATTGATATGGCTAAGAGTAAGTCTAGTAATGATTGGTTGCGGGAACATTTCGATGACCCTTATGTTAAAAAAGCTCAAAAAGCGGGTTATCGTTCGCGAGCGACTTTCAAGTTAGAAGAAATTGATAAAAAAGATAAATTGATTCGACCAGGGATGGCTGTCGTTGATTTGGGTTCTGCACCTGGTGGTTGGTCTGATTATGCTTTACGGAAGTTAGGCAATAAGGGAACAGTTGTTGCGTTGGATATTTTGCCGATGACGCCTTTATCTGGTGTGCACTTTATTCAAGGTGATTTTCGTGAAGATGATGTGCTAGATGAACTTAATTTAGTTTTAAATAGTCAATCAATAGACCTTGTATTATCAGATATGGCCCCCAATATTACAGGTGTAGATGCGATAGATCAGCCGAGTAGTATGTATTTAGTGGAACTTGCTTTGCATTTTGCGATAGAAAATTTAAGCAAACAAGGTGTTTTTCTGGTAAAAGTATTCCAAGGCGAAGGGTTTGATGCTTATTTGAAAGCGATGCGCGACAGTTTTCAAAAAGTAGTGACAAGAAAACCTGATGCATCACGGGCGAGAAGCCGTGAAGTTTATTTATTAGGGCGAGGCTTAAAGTAGCGTGCTAAACAGTTATTTAGGGGTAAAGAACGTTGAATGATATTATGAAAAACATCGTTTTATGGGTTGTCATTGCTGTCATCTTGATGTCGGTGTTCAATAATTTTGGGCCGAGACAAGCAAAAGCAGATGATATAGATTATTCAACATTCATCACGAGTGTTAAGAATGGCGCTGTTTCCTCTGTTAATATTCAAGATAGAACGATTACAGGCACACTAACGGATAATACGAAGTTTACGACGTACAGTCCGAGTTATGATCCTGGTTTGATGGGCGATCTATTAAACAATGGTGTGCAAATTCAAGCGAAACCACCTGAAGAGCCAAGCATGTTAATGCAGATTTTCATTTCGTGGTTCCCAATGTTATTACTGATTGTTGTTTGGGTCGTCTTTATGCGCCAAATGCAGGGTGGTGGCAGTGGTAAAAACCCAATGTCATTTGGTAAAAGCAAAGCCAAAATGCTGAGCGAAGATCAGGTCAAAGTCACTTTCAAAGATGTTGCTGGTGTAGAAGAAGCAAAAGAAGAAGTGGCAGAATTAGTCGATTTCTTACGTGAGCCAAGTAAATTCCAAAAATTAGGCGGTAAAATTCCACGCGGTATTTTAATGTGTGGTTCACCAGGTACAGGTAAAACGCTATTAGCGAAAGCTATTGCTGGTGAAGCTAAAGTACCGTTCTTCACGATTTCAGGTTCTGACTTTGTCGAAATGTTTGTTGGTGTTGGTGCATCACGTGTGCGTGATATGTTCGAGCAAGCAAAAAAACATGCACCTTGTATTATCTTCATTGATGAGATTGATGCTGTCGGTCGTCATCGTGGTGCTGGCGTAGGTGGTGGTAATGATGAGCGTGAGCAAACATTGAACCAACTATTGGTAGAAATGGATGGTTTTGAAGGTAATGAAGGCGTTATTGTGATTGCGGCGACTAACCGTCCTGATGTGTTAGATCCAGCTTTATTACGTCCAGGTCGTTTTGATAGACAAGTAGTTGTTCCATTGCCTGATATTCGTGGTCGTGAGCAAATTTTAAATGTACATTTGAGTAAAGTGCCTGCGGCGGAGGATGTTAAAGCCTCGATTATTGCACGTGGTACGCCTGGTTTCTCTGGTGCTGATTTAGCCAACTTGGTCAATGAAGCTGCTTTGTTTGCTGCGAGATCGAACCAACGATTAGTCAGCATGGACGATATGGAGAAAGCCAAAGATAAAATCATGATGGGGGCAGAGCGTGCTTCGATGGTGATGAGTGATAAAGAGAAAGAATTAACGGCTTACCATGAAGCAGGTCATGCAATTGTTGGTCGTATCGTGCCAGGACATGATCCAGTTTATAAAGTGAGTATCATTCCTCGTGGCCGTGCGTTAGGTGTGACAATGTTCTTACCGACGGAAGATAAATACAGTAACAGTAAACAGCAGTTGGAAAGTCAGATTTCGACCTTATATGGTGGTCGAATTGCTGAAGAAATGATCTATGGTGCTGATGCCGTAACAACAGGTGCTTCTAATGATATTGAACGGGCAACTGAGATTGCTCAAAGCATGGTTACTAAGTGGGGCTTATCTGATCATATGGGACCATTAGCTTATGGTGTCGAGGATGATAATAACTTCCTTGGACAAGGTGGTTCTAAATCGAAAGCCGTGTCTGATGTGACAGCGAAACAAATTGATGAAGATGTTCGTGCGGTGATTAACCGTAACTATCAACGTGCTGAACAAGTCTTGACTGAGCATAATGACAAGTTACATACGATGGCTAAATTATTGATGAAATACGAGACTATTGATAGTGATCAAATTGATGCCATTATGGAAGGTCGTGAGCCTGGTGAACCAAAAGGGTGGAGTGATGATAATTCTACGCCTACGCCACTTGATCTGACTTATCCGCAAGTAATGGGTATCCTGAATGTGACCCCTGATTCGTTCTCGGATGGGGGTCATTTTTTTGCACAGGATGCAGCACTAAAACAGGCTAAACAAATGGTGGCTGATGGTGCAGCTATTATTGATGTAGGTGGTGAATCAACACGTCCTGGTGCTGCTATTGTTCCTGTAGAAGAAGAAATAGCACGGGTTGTACCCGTTATAGAAGCTATTCAATCAGAATTAACGATTCCTATTTCTATTGATACAAGTAAGCCAGAGGTTATGCGTGCAGCTGTTTCAGCTGGTGCAGGATTGATCAATGATGTGCAAGCTTTACGTGTGGAAGGTGCATTATCCGCGGCGTCAGATTTGGCAGTACCGGTGTGTTTGATGCATGCACAAGGGACACCACAAACAATGCAAGATGACCCTCGATATGATGACGTTGTTGATGATGTGATGGCTTTTTTATTGGAACGTGTTGCTGTTTGTGAATCAGCAGGGATTAATAGAGATCAGTTAATTTTGGATCCTGGTTTTGGTTTTGGTAAACGGGCAAGACATAATTTGCGGCTAATGAAATATTTGAACCGTATTATTGCACTTGATTTGCCTGTTTTGATTGGCGTTTCACGGAAATCAATCATCGGAAAGTTGTTAAATGTGACCGTTGAAGAACGGTTAGCAGGCAGTTTGGCCTTAGCATCGGTTGCTGTTTGGCAAGGTGCAAAAATTGTACGGACGCATGATGTCCGTGAAACAGCTCAAGCTGTTAATTTATGTAATTATGTAATGCAGGTGGAAGAGAGTGACTAAACAACAGAGACGTTATTTTGGGACAGATGGTATTCGTGGCCGAGTCGGTGATGGCGCGATTACACCAGAGTTTGTATTAAAGCTAGGTTGGGCTGTTGGTCGTGTGTTGGCGAAAGAAAAGATAAATCGCCGAGTATTGATTGGTAAAGATACGCGGATTTCGGGTTATATGTTTGAGTCAGCGCTACAGGCTGGTTTGTCTGCGGCGGGTGTGGATGTTTATCTATTGGGTCCTATGCCAACGCCTGGCATTGCATATTTAACCCGAACATTTCATGCACAGGCTGGTATCGTGATTAGTGCTTCACATAATCCTTATCATGATAATGGTATTAAGTTTTTTTCTGCTGAAGGTACAAAACTGCCAGATGAGGTTGAATTAGAAATTGAAGCGATGTTGGATGAGCCGCTGACGACGGTGGAGTCCATTGAGTTGGGTAAGGCTGTTCGTATTGAAGATGCACGGGGTCGATATGTTGAATTCTGTAAGAGCTCGGTGCCTCTTAAGATGAATTTTTCAGGTATGAAGTTGGTTGTAGATTGTGCGAATGGTGCAACTTATCATGTTGCCCCCGATGTTTTTAAAGAATTGGGTGCTGAGATTGTTGTGATGGGAGCCGAGCCTGACGGCTTTAATATTAATCAGAATTGTGGTTCGACCGAGCCACGTTTATTACAAGCGGCGGTGCTTGAGCATCAAGCTGATCTAGGGATTGCCTTAGATGGTGATGGCGATCGTTTGATTATGGTCGATCACACAGGTCAAATTGTCGATGGCGACGATTTATTGTTTATTATTGCTCGTTCTCAAAAATTGAGAGGGAAGGGAAGCTCAGCCATTGTCGGGACACAGATGTCGAATTTGGGTCTTGAGCAAGCTTTAGAAGCGCATGATATGACATTGCATCGATCGAAAGTGGGTGATCGCTATGTTATTGAGAAGTTAAAAGAGACGGGTGGTGTTGTCGGTGGTGAGTCATCGGGTCATATTATTTGCTTAGATAAAACGACGACCGGGGATGGCATCATTGCGGCATTGCAAGTGTTATGTGAAATTCGTCGTACTGAGAGTAGTTTGCATGATCTTAAATCTTTGGTGACTAAATACCCTCAGACTCTAATTAATGTTCGTGTTAAGAAGATGATTGACTTGACGACAGATCAGGCCATTTCAGATGCTGTTAAAATGGCCGAAGAAGAATTAGCTGATGCTGGGCGGGTTTTATTAAGACCTTCTGGCACTGAACCAGTAATTCGTGTAATGGTTGAAGGCCGAGATGCGGCTTTGACTCAGGAACTAGCGACTCATATTGCAGATGTTATTCAAAGCAGTATAGAAAGCAGTTAATAATAAATAGTTATAAGCATATAATAAAATCTTTGATTTCTTACTGTTGAAACGGTAGGCTGTCAGTTATTAGATTATTTTTATAGGGTTGAAATGAATGCGTAAGCCTCTAGTTGCTGGCAATTGGAAAATGAATGGAACAAGTGCAAGCAATCAAAGTTTGTTAGAACGTATTTTAGCTTCGGCGGATGATTTCTCGGACATTGATGTGGCTATTTTCCCACCTGCTGTTTATGTTCACCAGGTACAACAAGCGCTGACGGGCACAGGTCTTCACTGGGGAACTCAGAATGTTTCTTCATATATAGACGGCGCTTATACAGGTGAAGTGTCAGCTGCGATGATCACTGACTTTAATTGTGAATATACTTTGATTGGACATTCAGAGCGTCGTTGTCTTTATGATGAATTGGATCTCGATCAATTAGTCTTGGATCAATTAGTTGCTGAAAAATATGAGATGGCTGCATCATCAGGTTTAACGCCCATTATTTGTATTGGTGAAAGTCCTCAAGAACATGATCAAGGTCAAACAGAAGAAGTCGTTGTTAGACTTTTAGATACTTTGATAGCACATCAAGGTGCTAAAGCATTGTCGCGGACCGTTCTTGCTTATGAACCAGTTTGGGCAATTGGAACGGGTAAAACGGCATCACCTGAATGGGCTCAGAACGTCCACCAGTTCATGCGTGAGCGTGTAGCGAAGCATTGTCCGACTACGGCTGAGAACTTACGAATACTTTACGGGGGCAGCGTTAAAGGTAATAATGCGGCCTCATTATTTTCGAAGCCAGATATAGATGGCGGATTGATTGGCGGTGCTTCTTTGATTGCTGATGAGTTTGTTGCGATATGTCAGGCAGCGGCACAACAGGTTTAGGTTAGGAAAATGGATACAATAATTCTCGTTATACATATCGTCATATCAGTACTGCTGGTGGGTTTAATTTTAATCCAACATGGTAAAGGCGCTGATGCAGGTGCTGCAGCTTTAGGTGGCGGCGGTGGCGGTGGCGGTGCATCGTCAAGCTTGTTTGGTAGTCAAGGGTCAGCTTCGTTTTTATCGCGTAGCAGTGCGATCTTAGCGATGTTATTTTTTATTACGAGTTTAAGTCTCGCTTATTTTGCAAATAAGGCGCAGCGTGTTGAAAGTGTGACAGAAATGCCAGTTGCGCCTGTGACAGAAATTGTTGAAGAAGTTGAGTCTATGCCAGTGCCTGCGACCCCAGTTGCGCCAGCAGATTTACCAGACTTACCGTAAATTCTTTAAAATACGCCGACGTGGTGAAATTGGTAGACACGCCATCTTGAGGGGGTGGTGGACATAGTCCGTGGCGGTTCGACTCCGCCCGTCGGCACCAAGTTTATGGGTTTTTTATTTTCTAATGATCGTGATGGTACACAATTTGGTACACATACGATGTCAAAAACAACATACCTAGTGCGCAGAAATGGCATTTATCATTTTAGAATGCGAACCCCTAAAGGATTGTTTGATAGATTCAATACGAATGAGATCAAGTTCACATTAGGAACAAAATCTTTTGCTAAAGCCAAGAAAAAGGCTAGACCTATTGCCCTTACTCTCATAGAGTTATCCACTATGAGTGATATAGAAGATATTTTAAGGCAACTTCAACAGGCTGGTGTTAGATCTGACAAGTTAAACAGCTTTACTATACGAGACGTAAAAATTGGTAGTACTGAAATAGGTGAGATAGAAGTTGATCCTACAAAGCCAGGTGATGCTGAAGCCGCTCAGGAGGCGCTTAGAACGATAGTTAGTGCATCAGGGGATGTTGACCCTTCTATACAGAAAACAGCCTCAAATAAAGCTCATACTTTGTTAAAAGATGCTATTGATGAGTTTATCAATCATAAAACTAAGCCAGCAAGTAATAGAAGTGATGTTAAGGCTAATTGGTCTTATGATACACAAAAAGAATACGAGCAAAATTATGCTTTATTACTTAAAGTTTTAGGTGAGGGAGTTAAGTGTTCTGCAGTTACATATGAGCTGAGCGATCTTGTAAGAGGAAAGCTACTCAGCCTTCCACCGCATATAAATAAAAAAAGTAAATATGTCGGTAAAACAATTGATCAAATTATAGAACTTGGTGACAAACCAATCTCAGTATCAAACGTTAATAAGTTGCTGACAAGGTACTCATCTCTATTTCAATTTTTAACTGACCGAGACTATGTCAGTAAAAATTATTTTGCTGGAATGGTAATAAAGCAAGGTGAAGATGATCGGTGCTTAAGGAGATCATATTCAAACAGTGAGTTAATCCTCTTATTTGACTATTTAAATGGGCAAGAACTTAAAATGGGTTATCACTTTTGGTTGCCGAGAGTTGCATTACTGACAGGGATGCGTCTTGGAGAGATCATGCAGTTACATATTTCTGATATATATCAGTTTGAAAGTATTTGGTTAATTGATATTAATGATGATGATGATAAAAGTCTTAAAACAAAGAGCTCGAAAAGGAAAGTCCCTCTTCACAGCGGCTTGATCAATGCTGGCTTCTTGGACTATTTTCAAGAAATGAAAAGTCAAGGTGAGACCAGGTTGTTTCCGAAGAGTGGTGAGAGTAAAAGTGTGTCATCACGTAGAGCTTCTGATTGGTTTAGCAACAATATTAGAGATAAATTAGGTTGGAAAGGACTGACTCCAATGCTAGATTTTCACTCGTTTAGGTCGACTGTTGCAACCCAATTGCAACGTGCTGCCGTTAGTGAGTCTGATGCTGCGAGTATTTTAGGCCACCAATACGGTAAAGCTGAAACATATAAGAGGTACTCGGATCCAATTGAAATGACAGTTTTACAGGCAGAAATTAATAAGCTGTCGTATGATTCTGTGGGGATATAACGCGTAGGATTCTGATTGTCTTAGGGAGTTTCATTCCGATTAAACTTGCAAGTTGACCTGTAAATAGTTGCAAGGCAGTCGCAGACTGAACCAAAAGCGAAGCGTTGGTTAGCCCTTGCTCTCCAAGTTGCTATATCGATTGTGATATAGACCACATTATTACTTTGATTTTTCTCTAATATTTTAACTATTGTTAAGAAAATTTAGAGAGCATCGAGATGAGTGATAAAAGACAGCATTGCGTTAGTGTCAGACTCAATCAAAGCGAATTACAGCGTTTAACAGACCTAAGAGGCCCCCTATGTAGTGGCCGTTACCTAAGGCAGCTATTTAATGGTTTTGATCCTGTGACTGTCCCTGAAATCAATAGAGTGGCCTATCAAGAGCTCGCCCGTTCAGCAGCTAACCTAAACCAACTTGTTCATCATTTAAATAGAGGTGATGACGTAGAGCTGCAATCAGTCATGTCGGCCCTAAGACAGTTCCGAATTAAGCTACTTAAAGTCCACTAAATGAAAGGCATGCAAAAAATTAGGCGCGGCTCTGGATTTTTTGGGGTGATGTCTTACCTGCTTGATCACGATGATGCAGAAATCATTACAGGGACGATTTCAGCTGGGTCTGCTAGACAAACCACTAGTGAATTTATTGCTCTAAGCCAGACGCGGCCTGACATAGCAAAACCGGTTTGGCACAACAGCTTACGGCTACCAAAAGAAGAGTATTTATCTGTAAAGCAATGGCGTCAAATTGTGTTTGATTATCTTGCGGATATGGGCTTGGAATATGCACAGTGGATAGCCGTCAGACATCACCACCCTGACGGTGAACATATTCATATTGTGGCCAATCGTGTGCTACCGGATGGCAGCGTATATCTTGGCCAAAATGAAAACTTACGTTCAACTAAAGTGATTAGTGATCTGGAGTTGAAACACGGACTTACAGTCACAGTATCAGCCGATTACGACGAACAAGGTAAGGTGCAGCAGCCCCCTCAATCAAAGCCGCGTAAGAATGAAATAGAGAAAAGTATCAGAACCGGCAAAGCCCCCGAAAGGTTGCTTATACAAAACACGATTGATGAGGCTTTGAAGTCAAGCACTAACATCAGTGACTTTCATACCCAACTGCAAAATGTTGGTGTCAAGATTATTCCCAATATAGCGAGTACAGGTCGCGTGAATGGCCTTGCTTTTGAACTCAACGGCCTCAAGTTTTCAGGCTCTACATTGGGTAAAAAATATAACTGGAAGTCATTGAAAAAGCACCTTGGCTATCTGCCTGAACGTGATAACACATTTTTACGACAATTGATGATGCGGGAACGAAGCAATGACCAAGCTAAAACAAGTCAACGAGCAAAGCCAAAAGCAAAGCCGAGCCCTCAAAAAAAGAATTTTATCTCTGCCAGAGTTGGCACTATTAACGAGAAAGGTGGCAGGAAAGCTGGTGAAACTAGAAAGGGAACAACAGCTAATTACAAAGAAAATGATAAGCCTGAAGTGGCTGCAAGCACTGACAATTTTTATGCAGTTAACCACAATTATTTTTCTATTAACCAATTAAACGGAGGCACTAAAATGTCTAAATTAAGTACTCAATTAAATCAAGAACAAGAGTTACAGGAACAAGAAGCCATTAAAAGAAAAAAGCGCAGAAGGGCGCAAGAAGAGTTCGCAGTTGAAGGTAAGAAAAGGAAGGGATTTAAAAAAGGGGAAGAGAAAAGGCTAAGGGAGGCGTTTGAAAAAACGTTAACACTGGCTTTCATTAAGAAAGGTAATGAATACCTATATATCAATACGAATAAAGTCGCCTTTATCGATGCCGGCGACAAGATACTTGGTACAGGTTTATATAGTGATAATGGTACATTGAATCAAACGGCAGTGAAGGCGATGGCACAAGCATCTCAATTGAAGTTTGGTAATGACTTCACTTTGTTTGGCAGCGATGACTTTAAAAAAGAAATGTGGTTACAATCTGCATTAATCGGCTGTAATGCGTCAGGGTATGAGCCAAAGCAGGCCGATATAGAGGAACTTAACAAGCGGTTGTATGACTACAAGGAAAAGTACGGCTTCCGACCTAAACCACATCCATATATTAACAGCCAGTTAGAACAAAACCGCAAAAACACACAGCATATGATAGCTGACATGAAAGGGCTGAAAGGCCCGGATAAGCCAAGCGAGCAAGGTGCCTTTGAGAAAATAAACAGCTTCCGAAAGATGAAAGAAGAGCCAGATAAACAACAAGTCCTTCTCAAACCCAAGCCCATGTAAGAGGTTTAAATTAATTTCGCATTGAGTAGAGTGAGTTAACATTTTTTAAGGAAAAATGGATGTAATATCGGAAAATTATGGACAATAAAAACGCCTCAGAGCTTGGTTGGTCTCAGCGTTTTTTTAAAGGATTTTGGAACAGTGAAGTACTCAACTAGATTAGAAAATGGTCTCCTGGTTAAAACCCTTTCAACGATAAATACGTTAAGCGGCATTAAGCCTAAAACCTTAAACGATTTATTTTATGGGCGTTATTACAAAAAAGGCCTTCCAGACTTTGTTATGGAGTCTTTGAAGAAGCACCAAACACGACTATTCCCAGCCATGTTGCTGCCGTTTACGACCCAAAAAGACATCTATGATAGAACTGGGCAGTTGGTCAAAGACTTGGTGCCAAAGCTCACGGAAGTAACAGATATAGAACAGCTGCTAATGGGGTTTAGCAAGATACATAACTTGCCTGGTTTTGTGACGCCAGCTCTACTTGAGTTTGTTAGGCAGGTGCAAAACTTCCAGTCTAAACATTTTTTTAATGCGCTTTGTAAACGAGTCAATCGTTATCTCCGGAAGCAAATAACTATAGCGTCCTTTATTGATTCAATGTTGACCAGAACTATAGATAACTATGTGTCAGATGAGTTCTTACAGCTGTTGTTATCTTTAAGGAAAACAGGAAAATATAAGTTAGGGGAAGACACCTGGACGTACAGCCAACTTCAATCTTATAAGCAGTATTGTCGCTGCTGCAATTATTACATGCGTGCTACAGGCATTGCAGAAATAGCAAAAGAACGAGACTTGTCAGCTCATTTAGTGACTATCACACCTCTGCCCAAGCTGCATGTAGCCAATAAACAAGCCACACCGCGTGAAATTGTTGATTTTTTGTTAAAGGCATATAAAAAGTTCACTGACGCAGTTCGGCACAAAGGAATGGGTGACTTCTATATTCGGGTTGTTGAGCCCCAAAATGATGGAACACCTCACCTTCACATTGTGATCTTTACTGGGGACATTGAGTTTGTTATCACCAAGCTAAACAGTGTGTTTATCGAAAAGGTAAGGGTTTGTGGAACGGAAGGGATTCATATAGAGAATGTCTATGATGTAGGGGGTGCTATTCGGTATGTCTTAAAAACTTTTTGGGGAAAACTTAAGTTTGAGGCGCAAAGTTCAGACGAGATAAAGGCCTGGTCTGAGATGTCAGTGGCGAGACGTTTTAGTATTACGACTACAGGACCAAAACTACCTACCTGTAAGCTACTCGATATAGCTAGGAAAGGGGAGGTGCGGATAGAAGAGCATTTTCCTGATTTAATTACAGATAAGAGTATAGGCAGGACTCAGGTGCTAGAGAAGCTCAATGAACAATTAAATACGCTGGCCAAGCAGGGTAGTTATGCGGGATTTTTAAAAGTTTATTGGGAAGCCATGAAAGTAGCCAAAGCAAAAAAAGAGGGCAAGATAAAAGGTACTTTAAAACAGGTGGTTACGGAGTTCTCACAATTAGGGGTAATATATCAAGAAAACTATATATATACTGCTTTAAGCGATAAGAATGACTTTAAAGCGCATTCTTCAGAGGTACCTGCGGTCAAAAACCACGAATAATATTTAGAATAAAACCCTTGTAGGCTGAAGGCTTTCGACCCAAACCAACCAGTCACTTAATTGGTTAATTCATAAAACGTCTATTAATTACTCACATAAAGCTGGTGTTCAACCCACTAGATTTGAAGAAGCGTACTTTTCGGCCTTACAGACTGTCTAGTGATAGCAGGGAAGTCTAATATGGGACTACCCCAAATCTAAACTTAAAGACATATCTTCTTCTTTCTGCCAGAATTACACTTTAAGTAAGAGTAATAAGCCTCACCTCGATAAAAACCTAGGATGGTGAGTTATTAATACAAGGAACCGTTTCTGTAATGGCCGAAAAAGCAGCAAAAAACAAGCAAACCACTTCTTTCGAAGAATCTCTCTGGGACAGCGCCAACAAGCTACGCGGCTCAGTTGAGTCTTCAGAGTACAAACACATCGTATTGAGCTTAATCTTCCTTAAGTTCATCAGCGACAAGTTTGAAGCGCACCGCCAAGCCCTTATCGACGATGGTAAAGAGCAGTTTGTCGATACTGTGCCCTTTTATACCCAGAGCAATATCTTCTACCTACCTGAAGAAGCACGCTGGGACACCATCATCAAGCACAGCAAGCAAGACGACATCGCCCTTAAAATCGATACCGCCTTGCACACTATCGAGAAAACTAACAAATCTCTCGCCGGTGCCTTGCCCGATAACTACTTTTCACGCTTAGGCCTAGAAAGCAGCAAGCTGGCTGCCTTGCTCGACACCATCAATAACATCGATACCCTCGCCAACGAATGTCATCTGAGTGAAGAAGATCTGGTCGGACGTGTGTATGAATACTTCCTCGGTAAGTTTGCAGCCTCAGAAGGCAAAGGTGGTGGAGAGTTCTATACGCCCAAGTCTGTGGTCGCGCTATTGGCTGAAATGCTCGAACCCTACAAAGGCAAAATCTACGATCCCTGCTGTGGCTCTGGTGGTATGTTTGTGCAATCCATCAAGTTTGTGAATAGCCATAACGGTAACCAGAAAGACATTTCTATCTACGGGCAAGAATACACCAGCACCACCTATAAGCTGGCCAAAATGAACCTCGCCATTCGCGGCATTAGCGGCAACCTTGGTGACGTAGCAGCCGATACCTTTTTTAAAGATCAACACCCCGACCTCAAAGCTGATTACATCATGGCCAACCCACCGTTTAACCAAAAGCAGTGGCGCGCCGACAACGAACTCACCGATGACCCGCGCTGGGGTGGCTACACCGTACCACCCACCGGCAACGCCAACTATGCATGGATACTCCATATACTCAGTAAGCTCTCTGAGTCCGGCACCGCTGGCTTTGTGTTGGCCAACGGTTCTATGAGCTCCAACACCAGTGGTGAAGGCACCATACGCCAGGAAATTATTGACAACGACCATGTCGATTGTATGATTGCGCTACCAGGCCAATTGTTCTACACCACCCCAATTCCCGTATGCCTGTGGTTCTTAACAAAGAATAAAGGGGAAGATAAAACACGCGGCTATCGCGACCGTAAAGATGAAACCCTATTTATTGATGCCCGCCAAATGGGTACGATGATTAACCGTACCATTAAAGAACTGACTAATGATGACCTGACCAAAATCGCCAGCACCTATCACGCTTGGCGCGGCGAAGCCAAGGACGATGACTATGAGGACGTGGCCGGTTATAGCAGAGCCGCTTCATTAGAAGAGATTAAAGCCAACGACTATGTGCTCACTCCAGGTCGCTATGTGGGCGCGGCTGTGATTGAGGATGATGGCGTGCCTTTTGAAGAAAGGATCGCTAGTCTGACCCAAATACTCTACCAGCAAATGGAGGAATCAGAACAACTCGATTCCGTGATAAGAGGAAATTTGGAAAACCTTGGATTTGGCTCATGAGAACTAAAACTCATCCTGATTTAGGAGCCGTACCGGCGCATTGGGAATTTGTCGAAATTGGAGCCGTGGCAGATGTAACTAAACTTGCGGGATATGAATATACAAAGCACATTGAATATATTGAAGACGGTGAGATTATTGCTTTGCGTTCTCTGAATGTCGTAGATGGGCAGCTTGACCTTGACATTTCGAAGGTCAAACGAATAGCGAGTTCTGCATCAGATAAACTACCACGGTCAAAGCTATTTGTTAATGACTTGTTGTTAACTTATACCGGTTCAAAGCTAGGTGATACCGCATTGATCGATGCGGATGACAAATACCACTTGGCTCCAAACGTATGCCGTTTACGGGCTAATGAAGACGGTGACGCATACTATTTATATTTGTTTCTAAGAAGCAGGGCATTTGCCATTATTCTGAATAATTTTAAAGTGGGAACTGGACAGCCCACTGTGCCGATGAAGAATATTCGGAAGATACCACTTCCCTGGCCTCCTCAAGCCGAAAGAACACAATTAGGGCGCATATATCGTTGTTTGAACGATAAGATCGAACTCAACCGCCAGACGAACACCACACTCGAGTCCATCGCCCAGGCCCTGTTCAAAAGCTGGTTTGTTGATTTCGACCCTGTGATCGACAATGCCTTAGCGGCAGGAAATCCCGTCCCCGACGAGCTACAAGAGCGCGCTCAACGCCGCCAGCAGCAACTCGCCAAGCCTGACCATAAACCGCTACCCGAAGATATTCGCCAGTTATTCCCCAGTGAGTTTGAATTGACCGAGGAATTGGGCTGGATGCCTGAGGGGTGGGGAGTTGAATCTCTCGACGAAATAGCACACTATCAGAACGGATTAGCCTTGCAGAAATTTCGTCCTGAAGACGAAGCTAATTTTTTACCCGTATTAAAGATAGCGCATTTAAAACAAGGCTTCACTGATGGAAAAGAAAAAGCCTCATCAGATATTAAGTCCTCTTGCATTGTTAATGATGGAGATATTGTATTTTCTTGGTCTGGTTCGTTAATGATTGATATTTGGTGTGGAGGAAAAGCCGCATTAAATCAGCACTTATTTAAAGTAACATCTGAAACTTACCCTCGTTGGTTTTACTATCTCCTAACGACACATCACTTAATAGAATTTCAACGTATTGCAGCCGACAAAGCCGTAACAATGGGACATATCAAACGAGAACATTTATCTCAGGCAAAATGTGCAATCCCATCACGGTCTTTAATTAAGGCTGGAACCAAACATATCGAATCAATTATTGAACAGCAAGTTATGCTTCGCCAAGAATCTAAAGGACTTGAGAAACTTCGTGATACTTTACTTCCCAAACTCATCTCTGGCGAACTACGGTTACCAGAAGCAGTGGCAGATGCGGAACAACAACTAGCTGAGGCAGTCGCCTAATAATAATGAAAGGATTTTATGGATGAAATTTACCGAAGCCCAGTTAGAAAACGCCATCATCCAGCTACTGGGCGAACAGGGCTATCCTCATGTACTCGGTGGCGACTTACAACGCGGGATAACGGATGTTTTAATCAAGGATGATCTGCGCAGCTACCTCGCACAGCAATACAGCGATGAGGGCATTAGCGCCAATGAAATCGACGGTATTATTCGCCAGTTAGAATTGTTATCGCCTAGCGATTTATACGACAGCAACAAAACCTTTTGCAAATGGTTGAGTGATGGCTTCTTGCTCAAGCGTGAAGATCATACCCAAAAAGATATTTATATCCAGCTGATTGATTACAGCGATCTAACACAGATGCGCGTACCAAGGGCTGAGCATGTCGATACGCTTAACGTTATCTCTGAAAAACACATTGCTAGTTACCACAATCGCAATATCTTCAAAATTGTTAATCAATTAGAAATTGAAGGGGTGGCGTCGGCTAGTGGTGGTGAGTTACGCATCCCCGATGGTATTTTGTATATCAATGGCTTGCCGCTGGTGCTGTTTGAATTTAAAAGCGCCATTCGTGAAGAAGCCACCATTCATGATGCTTATGTGCAAGTTTGTACCCGCTACCGCCGTGATATTCCGCAGCTATTTGTCTACAACGCACTGTGTGTTATTAGTGATGGTGTCAACAATAAGATGGGTACTTTGTTTACCCCTTACGAGTTTTATTATGGCTGGCGAAAAATCACTGGCAATGAAGCCGCCAGCAAAGACGGTTTTGATTCACTCACTACCCTGTTGCAAGGGCTGTTTGATTCACGCCGTCTGCGTGAGGTAATACGGCACTTTATTTACTTCCCTGATAAGAGCCACCAGGAAGTTAAAATTATCTGCCGCTACCCCCAATACTACGCAGCCACCAAACTCTATCAAAGCATTAAAGATCATCAAAAAATGCCCGATGGTAAAGGTGGCGATGGTAAAGGCGGTACTTACTTTGGTGCCACTGGTTGCGGCAAGAGCTTCACCATGCAATTTCTTGTGCGGCTGTTGATGAAGAGCGTGGACTTTGAAAGCCCCACCATTGTACTGATTACCGATCGTACCGATTTAGACGACCAGCTCTCCCAGCAATTCACCAATGCCAAAACCTATATTGGCGATCAGATTGTCGAAACCGTCACTTCCCGCGAGGACTTAGGCGCCAAACTGCAAGGCCGCCAGAGTGGCGGTGTCTTCCTGACCACAATTCATAAGTTTACTGAAGATGCTGAGCTACTGACTGATCGCTGTAATGTCATTTGTATTTCAGATGAAGCTCATCGTAGCCAGATCAACCTAGACCAGAAAATTACCGTCACCACGGAAGGTAAAAACAAGGGCGTTAAGAAAACCTATGGCTTTGCAAAATACCTCCACGATTCTTTGCCCAATGCGACCTATGTAGGCTTTACCGGCACCCCGATTGATGCGACTCTCGATGTGTTTGGCTCTCTGGTGGATAGTTACACCATGAATGAGTCAGTGAACGATGAAATCACCGTACGCATTGTCTATGAAGGTCGTGCTGCAAAAGTACTGCTCGATAATGCAAAACTGAAAGAAGTTGAACAATATTATCAACAGTGCGAACAAGATGGCGCTAATGAATACCAAATAGAAGACAGTAAGAAAGCCATGACCAGCATGAGCGCCATTCTTGGTGATCCTGACCGCATTCATGCCATGGCCAAAGACTTTGTGGCTCATTACGAAGATCGCGTGGCAGAAGGCTCTACAGTAGCGGGTAAGGCTATGTTTGTGAGTAGCTCGCGACCTATTGCTTACCAGCTATATCAGGAGCTGCAAGCGCTGCGTCCTGAATGGTTTGAGGTCTTGGAATGTGCTGAGGGTGAAAAGCTCACTGATAAAGAGCGAAAAGCGTTAAAACCTTCTGAGCGGGTACGCATGGTAATGACCCGCAACAAAGATGACGAAAAAGCGCTCTGGGATCTACTCGGCACTAAAGACGACCGTAAAAAACTTGACCGTCAATTCAAACAAGCCAAGTCCAACTTTAAAATCGCCATTGTGGTCGATATGTGGCTGACTGGCTTTGATGTGCCTTTCCTGGACACCATGTATATCGACAAACCAGTATCGCAGCATAATTTGATACAAACCATCTCACGGGTAAACCGAAAGTTTGAAGGCAAGAGCAAAGGCTTAGTGGTGGATTATATCGGTATCAAAACCAATATGAACAAAGCCTTGAAACAGTTTGGTGGTGTTGGTGGTGATAACTTTGAAGACATCGCGGCTTCCATTGTAGAAGTACGTAATCATCTGGACTTATTAGACAAAGCCTTTTACCACTTTGATAGTAGCGGTTACTTTACTGGCGACCCCATTAGCCAGTTGAATTGTTTGAATGAGGCCGGCGAATATGCCATGAAAACGGACAAAACTGAAAAGCGCTTTATGGATATTACCAAGCGTTTAAAAGCCGCTTACGATATTTGCTGTGGTAATGAACAAATCACTACAGATGAGCGCGACCATATTCACTTTTATATGGCGGTCCGCTCCATCATCTACAAGCTGACCCGAGGCATCGCACCTGACACCGCCCAGATGAATGCTAAGGTCCGCGAGATGATTGCTGAAGCGATTAAAAGCGATGGTGTGGAAGAGATCTTTAAGCTGGGCAACGAAGATGACAGTGACGGTGCCATTGATATATTCGACGAAGACTATTTGGCCAAAATCGATAAGATTAAATTACCCAACACCAAGATCAAGCTCTTGCAAAAACTGTTAGAGAAAGCCATTGGTGAAGTAGCGAAAACCAATAAGATGCAAGGCGTGGATTTTACCAAGAAGTTTAAAGCATTGGTGGACAAGTACAACGAGCGTAAAGAAGACGACGTGCTGGTAAGCAGCGTGCTGGAAGATTTCTCCACTGAGATTATCGACCTGTATCACGACCTGAAAAATGAAATGACCTCCTTTGCTGATTTGGGTATCGACTATGAAGAAAAAGCCTTCTATGACATTTTGAAATCTTTATCGGTTAAGTACGACTTTACATATCCCGATGATAAAATGATCGAGCTAGCTAAAAAAGCCAAGGAAGTGGTTGATAGCGTGGCGAGTTTCCCAGCCTGGAACCAACGCGAAGACATTAAGGCCGAGCTACAAGTGAAGTTAATTTTACTACTGGCCGAATACGGCTATCCACCAGTGGCCAACGATGATGCTTACAAAGAGATCTTGGAACAAGCTGAGAATTTTAAGAAAAACGGAGTGAGTATAAATTCCTAATTAGGAATTGATGCCTATTTTAGATACGGAGATTTAATATGGCTGTCAGCCGTTATTGGCAGATGAATGACAATAGTTCCAAATGTAGAAAATAACGATTCTCAACATGATTTCTTACTATATAATAAAATCTCTTACCATCAGTTTTAATAATTTTTAGCTAAAGATAAAAGAACCCTTAATGCCTCAATTAGAAACTATTACAATCGAAGGTTTTAAAAGTATAAGTTCCATAAAAAAACTTAGGCTGAATTCGATTAATATCGTGATAGGTCCAAACGGTTCAGGAAAGTCTAATTTTATTGGCATTTTTTCTTTTCTTCATGCTGTCCGAGAGGGCAGGTTACAAGAGTTTGTAATTAAAGCGGGGGGGGCAAATAAAATTCTCCACTTTGGAGCCAAAACAACCCCAAAGCTTAATATTGCAATCAGTTTTGAGGATGAGACAAATCAATACTCAATTGATCTTGAATCAACAGAAGCTGATGAACTTATCCCCTCGGAAGAGTATGCCTGTTTCTGGAATAAAGAATACTCTAATCCGAGGAGGTATGCCCTACCTAGAGATGGTAAGGAAGCAGGAATTAGCAGTCGGCAGAGCAGTAGAGTGCATCAATATGTACAAGATCATTTAACTAAATGGCGAGCTTATCATTTTCATGATACAAGCTCTTCATCTCCAATGAAAAAAACAATGGATGTTAATGATAATCGCTATTTAAGACCTGATGGTTCAAATCTCGCCAGTTTTTTGTATTACTTACAGGAGATGCATGAAGACTCCTATGATTTTATTAGGCGCACCGTCCAACGTGTTGCCCCTTTTTTTGAAGACTTCCAATTAGAGCCACAAAAATTAAATCCTGAAAAAATTAGGCTGGAGTGGAAACATAAAGGTTCAGACAATTATTTTGATGCCTCCTCCTTATCAGATGGCACCTTAAGATTCATCGCTTTAACAACATTATTTTTACAGCCAGACTCTTACAAACCATCGGTAATTCTTGTTGATGAGCCGGAGTTAGGGTTACATCCGTACGCAATTACTATGCTGGCATCACTTATCAGGCAAGCATCTACGAGCACTCAAGTAATTATTTCGACGCAGTCACCATTACTTCTAGATAACTTTGAACCTAAAGATATATTAGTTGCTGAGCGAGAGGATGGAGGAACAACACTTAAAAGGCTTGAATTGACAAAGAGTTTGGCTAACTGGTTAGAAGAATATAGTTTAGGCCAACTTTGGGAGAAGAACGAGTTTGGTGGTAGGCCAAAGTCTGAATAAGGATGTCTAGACTATTAATCCACGTAGAAGGCGAGACTGAAGAAACATTTGTGAATGAGATTCTTGCTCCACATTTACTTTCATTTGGTTATTCAGGAGTAAGCGCTCGTTTATTAGGAAATTCCCGGCAACGTTCTAAGCGAGGTGGAATTAAAGCTTGGAGCGCAACTCAGAAAGATATTGTTAACCATTTAAGAGATGATTCAGGAAGCTTATCTACTATGATGGTAGATTATTATGCTCTTCCTCGGAGTGGAAATGGCTGTTGGCCGAAAAGAGATGAGTCAACCCAACTTGGGTTCCCTGAGAAAGCTGATGTTATTCAAGAGGCGATTCATCTTGAAGTTTGTATGGAAATGGGAACTGATTTTTTACGGGATAGGTTCATACCTTATATCATGATGTATGAGTTTGAAGGCTTATTATTTAGTAATCCAAAGAGTTTTGCAAAAGGGATTGGTTGTAATAATTTGGCTGTGGAATTTCAAAAAATTAGAGATGGTTTCCCAACGCCAGAACATATCAACGATTCTGTTGAAACAGCTCCATCCAAACGGGTTATTGAGTTATTACCTAGGTATGAGAAACCATTAATGGGAAGTTTAGCGATACTGGAGATCGGGTTAGATTCAATTAGAGAAGAATGCTCGTTGTTTGATCTTTGGGTTAAGAAGTTAGAAGAGGGATGCCATAAGATTCAAGGGACAGGTTAGTAGGCTGCTAGATTGACAATGTTAAAAGATCATGTCGAAATATAAATATGGGGTACACATATTGGTACACAGGTTTAATAAAAATCTGTTTAAAGATGGTGTGCTATTTTTTGATAAAACAATACCTTACGATTATTGTGTTTGAGGCCAGAGGGCAAATGACGATTCCGCCCGTCGGCACCAAAGTACATTCAAAAGCCTACTTGTTTTTCAAGTAGGCTTTTTTGTTATGGCATGAGTGATAATAGTGAACCTTTGTACATTAAAGGAATAGGCTGTTTGAGTTGAAAATTAGATTAGTTATCAAGTATCTAGTCTTCGTCCTCATTTTATAAATGTCGTTATATGGTTGTTATTACTTTTTTAGAAGTCTGTTTGTGATGTGGTTTTGGCTTCTCATTATTCCCCAGACTGTGTAGTATTACGAGTTAATAAAGAGAGGAATGTTCGCTATGCTTGTAGCGTCATTCAAAGTGATGCTGTCAGCCCACTGTATTAATAGCAGCAGAAAATAGAAGAAGAAACATTATGTTGGTGGAATACCTCCCCATTTTATTATTTGTGATTATCGGTATTGGTTTTGGTGTGATGCCGTTACTTGCTGGTTTTGTTTTGGGACCTAGACGTCCTGATGATGAAAAACTTTCACCTTATGAGTGTGGTTTTGAACCTTTCGAAGACGCTCAAATGAAATTTGATGTTCGTTTTTATTTGGTTGCTATTCTGTTCATTATTTTTGATTTAGAAATTGCCTTCTTGTTTCCCTGGGCCGTTGTGCTTGATGAAATAGGGATGTTTGGTTTATTAGCGATGTTTTTGTTTTTAGCCATTTTGGTTGTTGGCTTTATCTACGAATGGAAAAAAGGTGCGCTTGAATGGGAATAGAGGGCATTTTAGAAGAGGGTGTTGTTACCACTTCTGCGGATAAACTGATTAATTGGGCGAGAACAGGTTCCTTATGGCCAATGACATTTGGTCTTGCTTGTTGTGCGGTTGAAATGATGCAAGCGGGTGCATCGCGATACGATCTTGACCGGTTTGGTGTGGTGTTTCGTCCGAGCCCTCGCCAATCAGATGTGATGATTGTGGCGGGTACATTGGTGAATAAGATGGCACCAGCCTTACGTAAAGTCTATGACCAAATGTCAGAACCGCGTTGGGTTATTTCGATGGGGTCCTGTGCTAACGGTGGCGGTTATTATCATTACTCGTATTCCGTAGTACGTGGCTGTGACCGTATTGTGCCTGTTGATATCTATGTGCCTGGCTGTCCACCGACAGCAGAAGCCTTGTTATATGGCATTATTCAATTGCAGAAAAAAATAAGACGTACTGAAACAATTGCTAAACCAGCGAAGGTGATGATAGGTCGATAGATGAGTCAGGTGTTGAAATCAAAATTAGCATCGACTTTATCCGATGTGTTGTTAGAGTGTGAGTTGGTTGACGGTGAAGTGACAGTGTATGTCGCTGCTGAAGATATATTATCAGTCAGCCAAATTTTGCGAGATGACTTTGGCTTTGAGCAACTGATGGATTTATGTGGCGTTGATTACTCAACGTATGGTGGCTCGGCTTGGTTGACTAAGGCTGCAACGGATAAAGGGTTTAGCCGTGCTGTTGATGCTGCTACAAAACTGGATATCGACGATGAAGGTTACCGTTATGCAGTGGTTTATCATCTCATGTCTCTTCAGCATAACCAGCGTTTGCGTGTCAAAGTACATTTAGATGCCGACACGCCCATTGTCGACAGTGTGACGTCAATATGGGAAAGCGCTGGTTGGTTTGAGCGTGAGGCTTTCGATTTATTTGGTATTTTGTTTGATGGTCATGAAGACTTACGCCGGATTTTGACGGATTACGGCTTTATAGGTCATCCCTTTAGAAAAGATTTCCCATTGATTGGTCATGTTGAAATGCGCTATGACGCTGATAAAAAGCGTGTGGTGTATGAACCCGTCAGTATAGAAGAACGAACGTTAGTGCCGCGCGTGATTCGCGATGATAATCGTTACGATAAGGATCAAGCTTAGTGGCAGAGATTAAAAATTACACGCTGAACTTTGGTCCGCAACATCCTGCAGCACATGGTGTATTACGTTTGATCCTCGAACTGGATGGTGAGGTGATTGAACGGGCTGATCCGCATATTGGTTTGTTACATCGCGGTACAGAAAAGTTAGCGGAGTCTAAGCCATTTAATCAAAGTATTGGTTATATGGATCGTCTTGATTATGTGTCAATGCTATCGAATGAACATGCTTATGTGATGGCGATTGAAAAGCTCTTGGGTGTGCAAGTCCCTGAACGAGCACAGTATATTCGCGTCATGTTTGATGAGATTACTCGGGTTTTGAATCATTTGATGTGGTTGGGAACGCATGGTCTTGATATTGGTGCGATGACGATATTTTTGTATTGCTTCCGTGAACGTGAAGACTTGATGGATTGTTACGAAGCGGTATCCGGTGCGCGGATGCATGCTACCTATTACCGTCCCGGTGGTGTATATAGGGATTTGCCGGATTCGATTGCGAAATACAAGGCTTCGAAATGGCACAGTGAAAAAGAAGTTAAACAAAAAAATGAAAACCGCGAAGGCAGTTTATTAGACTTTATTGAAGATTTTACTGCCCGTTTTCCAGGTTGTGTCGACGAATATGAAACATTATTGACGGACAACCGAATTTGGAAACAGCGGACGGTAGGCATTGGCGTTGTCTCTCCTGAGCGTGCCATGCAGATGGGCTTTAGTGGCCCAATGTTGCGTGGCTCAGGCGTTGAGTGGGATTTACGTAAAAAGCAACCTTATGAAGTTTATGACCGCATGGATTTTGATATTCCTGTTGGTGTGGAAGGTGATTGCTACGATCGTTACTTGGTCCGTGTTGAAGAAATGCGTCAATCGAATCGCATTATTAAGCAGTGTGTTGATTGGTTAAGAGCGAATCCAGGCCCTGTTATTACCGGTGATAATAAAGTGGCACCGCCGAGTCGTGTTGAAATGAAACAGGATATGGAATCCTTGGTGCATCACTTTAAATTATTCACTGAAGGTTACTGCGTTCCCGAAGGTGAGGTCTATACCGCTGTTGAGCATCCGAAAGGAGAGTTTGGTGTGTATATGGTGTCTGATGGGGCCAATAAACCGTATCGTCTGAAAATTCGTGCGCCAGGTTTCCCACATTTAGCAGCAATGAATGAAATGGCCAAAGGCCATATGCTGGCAGATGTCGTTGCCATTATTGGTACTATGGATATTGTATTTGGTGAGATCGACCGATGAGTGAATTGCAATTGGATACCAATAAAGAAAGTTTATTTAACGCTGACTTACGTCAGCAAATCGATGTTTGGGTTGCCAAATATCCTGTCGGTCAAGCACAGTCTGCCGTAATTCCTGCATTACATATTTTACAAGATGCTAATGGTGGTTGGTTATCAAAGCCATTGATGGATGCCTTGGCAGTTTATCTTGATATGCCGGCGATCAGTGTTTATGAAGTGGCGACATTTTATAGTATGTATGAGCTGGAACCGGTTGGGGAAAACAAAATCAGTGTTTGTACCAATATCTCGTGTCAGTTGTGTGGTTCCGATGAGATTGTTGATCATTTGAAAACACGTTTAGGCATTGGGTTTGGTGAAACGACAGAAGATGGCAAGGTGACTTTGAAAGAAGTGGAGTGTCTTGGGGCTTGTTGTGGTGCCCCTATGTTGCAGCTGAATCGTGATTATCACGAAAATTTGACGGCCGATAAGATTGATAACTTATTGGATGGGTTATCGTAATGGTTGAACAGAATCAAGTTTGTTTTAGAACCCTTGAATATGATGAGCCGTGGTCGTTGGAGACATACCGTCGTGTGGGTGGGTACCAAGTTTTAGAAAAGATTCTTAAAGAAAAGACAACATCTGAAGCGATTATCGAAGAGATTAAAACATCTAATTTACGTGGTCGTGGTGGCGCGGGTTTCCCGACAGGGCTCAAATGGAGCTTTATGCCGCGTAAAGTGCCGGGTGATAAATATATTGTCTGTAACTCGGATGAAGGTGAGCCGGGCACCTGTAAAGATCGCGATATCATGCGTTATAACCCTCACCAATTGATCGAGGGGATGATCATTGCTGGTTATGCAATAGGAGCTGAAACGGGCTATAACTATATCCGTGGCGAATTCATTGAGCCGATCGAACGTTTTGAGGCCGCATTAATTGAGGCGAGAGAAGCCGGCTACTTAGGTAAAAATATACTAGATTCAGGTATTAATTTTCAGCTACATACGCAACCAGGTGCGGGTGCGTATATTTGTGGTGAAGAAACGGCTTTGCTTGAGTCTTTAGAAGGTAAGAAAGGGCAACCGCGTTATAAACCGCCTTTCCCAGCTGGTTTTGGTTTATACGGTAAGCCGACAACGATTAACAATACTGAGACATTGGCATCGGTCCCTGTTATTTTGCAACATGGCGGACAGTGGTTTCACGATATTGGTCTGCCGAATAATGGTGGTACTAAATTATTTAGTGTGTCAGGTCATGTTAAGAATCCAGGTAACTTCGAGGTCCCGATGGGGCTGCCATTTTCTGAGTTATTAGAACTCGCTGGTGGTTTGCGTGATGGCAGAACATTAAAAGCGGTTATCCCGGGCGGGAGCTCAACACCTGTTGTGCCTGGTGATGTGATGATGGATTCACTGATGAGCTACGATGGTATGACCAAAGCGGGTTCGATGTTGGGTGCCGGCTCTGTGATTGTGATGGATGATACGACTTGTATGGTGAAAGCGTTAGAACGTATTGCAGAGTTTTATTATGAAGAGTCTTGTGGTCAATGTACGCCTTGTCGCGAAGGTACAGGTTGGTTATACCGTGTTGTAAAACGTATTGAGCATGGCCAAGGAACACAAGAAGATCTTGAACGTCTGATCGATGTAGCAAAGAATATTAACGGTAATACGATTTGTGCCTTAGGTGATGCAGCGGCAGCGCCGGTATTGAGTTTTATTGAACATTTTAAAGAAGAGTTTCAATATCATATTGATCATCAGTGCTGCATGGTTTGGTCAAGTAAAGAGAGTCGGAAGGGTCATTAGATTATGATTAATATTGAAATCGATGGCATTCCATTAACAGTTGATCCGAGCAAGATGATCATTCAAGCTGCTGATGAAGCAGGTATCGATATTCCCCGTTTTTGCTACCACAAGAAATTGTCTATCGCAGCCAATTGCCGGATGTGTCTGGTCGAGGTTGAAAAGGCCAATAAAGCGCTGCCTGCTTGCGCAACACCTGTCAGTGAAGGGATGAAGATCTTCACAGCTTCCCCAGCAGCCAAAGCCGCACAACGTGGTGTAATGGAATTTTTGTTGATTAATCACCCGCTAGATTGCCCTATTTGCGATCAAGGTGGTGAATGTGAACTACAAGACTTGTCCATGGGCTACGGCGGTGGTGTGGGTCGCTTTAGTGAAAATAAGCGGGTTGTTAAAGATAAGGATATTGGTGCATTAGTTAAAACAGATATGACACGGTGTATTCACTGCACACGTTGCGTGCGTTTTGGGCAGGAAATTGCTGGCATCAAAGAGTTAGGTGCGACGGGTCGTGGCGAGCATATGGAAATAGGGACTTATATAGAGCAGAGTCTGGGGTCCGAGTTATCGGGTAACATCATTGATCTATGTCCAGTAGGTGCTTTAACGTCGAAACCTTTCCGCTATAAAGCCCGTGCGTGGGAGTTATCTTCTCATGCTTCTATCGCACCACATGATGCGGTAGGGTCAAATATTGAAATTCACACCCGTCGTGATGAAGTGATGCGTGTTGTGCCTCGTGATAACGATGCCTTAAATGAAACGTGGTTGTCAGATCGCGACCGATTTAGTTATTTGGGTCTTTCGCATGAAGAACGTGCTACGAGTCCGATGGTTAAACAAAATGGACAATGGCAGAAGGTCGATTGGCAAACGGCACTCAATACAGCTGTTGAAGGGCTTAAGCGCGTAATCGATCAAGCGGGTGCAGAGCAAGTGGCTGGTTTAGCAACCCCCACAGCATCGTTGGAAGAGGCTTATCTTTTCCAAAAACTCATGAATGGCTTAGGCGTGACAAACTTGGATCATCGACACCGTCAGCAAGACTTTGCTGATGAGGGTGTTGATTATGATCAAGATGTTGCTTTAAGTGACATTGAAGCAGCTGAGACCATTTTAGTCGTCGGGAGTGCGATTCGACGCGAGCAGCCTATTTTGGCACA
Organism: Bathochordaeus stygius; assembly: GCA_004367955.1. Classification (NCBI taxonomy): domain Eukaryota; kingdom Metazoa; phylum Chordata; class Appendicularia; order Copelata; family Oikopleuridae; genus Bathochordaeus; species Bathochordaeus stygius. Next base: position 271,623 of record SCLE01111990.1, on the reverse strand, counting down.
TCGTATTAGACAAGCAGCGTTATTAGGCACGCGGGTTAACGAATTGAATTTCTTTGCCAGTGATTTGCTGATGCCGGTCGATACCCAATTGGCGGTGAATATTGAGTTAATGTTGGCGCATTTGTCTGGCATTGCTAAAGCATTATTGTCATTAGCCAAAGTCGATGAATCGGATTGGGTTACTTTACTGGAGAATGTGGTTCCAGAAGCAGCTGATCAAACGATTGCATTACAATTATCAAATGCCGATAAGGCGATGATTATGATGGGCGATTTGGCAAAAAATCATCCTGAAGCATCCAAGATTAAGGCGTTATTGGCTTTGATTGCGCGTTTAAGTGGTAGTGATTTATTGATCTTACCGACAGCGAATTCAAAGGCGGCCAACTTGGTTGGTTTATTGCCGAATGCTGAGGGTAGTTTGAATGCCCAGCAAAGTTTGCAAGCCAAGCTGAGAAGTTATGTGTTGCTAGGCCTTGAACCAGAATTGGATTGTGCTGATGCTGTTCAAGCGTTGGCGGCATTACGCTCTGCTGAATGTGTGGTTGCGTTAAATAGTTATGTGACTGATGCGATGTTGTCTTATGCAGATGTGATTTTGCCTATCTCACCATTTGCTGAATCCTCAGGGACATTTATTGGTGTAGATGGTCAATGGCAAGCATATAGTGGTGCCGTATCACCAAAAGGTGAAAGTCGACCCGCTTGGAAAGTGCTAAGGGTATTAGCTAATTTAGCTGATTTAGAGGGCTTTGAGTATGTGTCTTCACAAGATGTCAGCGATGAAGTGAAATCAGTCACACAGACGCAAGTCGTCCCTGATACAGACATGTATTGCCCAGATAAGTTAGATGCTGTTGCTGGTAGCTTGCAAATGATATCTGAAGTGCCGATGTATCAAATTGACAGTGTTGTAAGGCGAAGTAGTGCGTTGGCACAGACCGTTGAGAATCAAGATGCTTTTGTTGCAGCAATGAATTCGGCTGAAGCGAGCCAGTTAGATATCAGTCAAGCTCAGCGTATCGTTGTGACTAAGGATAATCGTTCTGTTGAGTTAGCCTTTAAAGTTGATGACACCATTGCTGATGGTTGTATTCATATGCCAACGGGTATTGTCGAAATGTCAGACTTTGCGCCGGCCTTTTCATCTGTTAGTGTCAGTGTGGCGGAGGGTGATCAACGATGATGGACTTTGTGCTTTACACGTTGCTACCGATTCTATTGAAAATTATGTTAATCGTGATGCCACTGATGATTGCGGTGGCCTATCTGACTTATGCAGAGCGTAAGGTGATTGGCTATATTCAATTACGAATTGGGCCGAACCGTGTAGGGCCAAGAGGCTGGTTACAACCAATCGCTGATGCGGTTAAGTTGATGTTTAAAGAAGTTATTTTGCCTCGCCAATCTAACTTATATCTATTTGTTGTTGCACCTGTGTTGGCTATTGGCCCTGCCCTGGCGGCTTGGGCAGTGATGCCTTTTGATGCTGGCTTGATTTTGGCGGATATCGATGCGGGATTACTTTATATTCTAGCGATTACCTCAATGGGCGTTTACGGTGTGATTGTGGCCGGTTGGGCCTCTAACTCGCGGTATGCCTTTTTAGGTGCGTTACGCAGTGCGGCTCAGGTAGTGTCATATGAGATCGCGATGGGCTTTGCCTTAGTGGGTGTGTTAGTTGCAGCGGGTAGTTTGAATTTGGGCGAGATCGTGCTCGGCCAACAGGGTGGGTTTTGGCATTGGTACTTTATTCCTTTGTTCCCCTTATTTGTGGTTTATTTCTTATCGGGTGTGGCAGAGACTAACCGCGCTCCATTTGATGTAGCAGAGGGTGAATCTGAAATTGTCGCTGGTTTCCATGTCGAATATTCAGGGATGGCCTTTGCGATATTCTTCTTAGCCGAATATGCCGATATGATTTTGATCTCGATGTTGGCTGCCGTGCTCTTTATGGGAGGGTGGTTATCACCGTTCCAAGGTACTGTGTTAGAACCCGCTTTTGCATGGGTTCCTGGCCTGATTTGGTTATTAATGAAAACTTCTTTCTTTTTATTCCTGTATTTGTGGTTTAGGGCAACGTTCCCACGTTACCGCTATGACCAAATCATGCGTTTAGGTTGGAAAGTATTTATTCCCGTGACGTTAGTGTGGCTTGTTGTGGTATCTACGATGCAAGTGATGGATATTGGGCCTTGGTTTACTGAAGCCAGTGATTTGGCTGAAACGGTTATTGTTGAGCCAGCTGCAGCCGTAGTAGAACAGGTGGATAGCTTATGATGCGTTCAGTGAGTCATTTCTTTAAAAGCTTCTTGCTTTGGGAGCTCTTGTTAGGTTTGAAGCTGACAGGGCGTTATTTATTTGCTAAAAAAATAACCGTGCAATACCCAGAAGAGCAGACGCCTCAATCTCCCCGTTTTCGCGGTTTGCATGCCTTGCGTCGTTATCCCAATGGTGAAGAACGCTGTATTGGTTGTAAGTTATGTGAGGCAGTATGTCCTGCTTTGGCGATTACCATTGAAACAGAACCACGTGATGATGGCACACGTCGTACAACACGGTATGACATTGATTTATTTAAGTGTATTTATTGCGGTTTTTGTGAAGAATCTTGTCCTGTTGATTCCATAGTTGAGACACGGGTCTTTGATTATCACTTCGAAGAACGTGGCGAAAATATTATGACTAAGGATAAGTTGTTAGCCATAGGCGATAAATATGAAGATCAAATTGCAGCTGATCGTGCTGCGGATGCACCGTACCGTTAACGGCTGGTTATAGATATGGAACAAATTCTTTTTTACTGTTTTTCTGCTGTGCTGATATTTGCAGCAACGATGGTGATTACCGTACGTAACCCTGTACGCGCCGCTTTGTTTTTAGTCTTAGCTTTTTTTACCAGTGCCGGTATTTGGTTGTTATTAGAAGCCGAGTTTTTAGCATTGACCCTTGTCCTGGTTTATGTCGGTGCGGTGATGGTGTTATTCCTATTTGTGGTGATGATGTTGGATATTAATCTGTCATCGTTACAAGAAGGGTTCACGCGATATTTGCCATTAGGTATTTTGGTTGCAGCGTTGATTACCATTGAAATGTTAGCGGTTTTAGGTGCATCACACTTCGGTTTAGATATTGTGCCGGCACCAGCGCCACAACCAGAAGATTACAGTAATACCAAGGCGATAGGTTTATTGCTATATACGACGTATGTTTACCCATTTGAAATTGCATCAGTCATATTAACCGTGGCCATTATTGCAGCAATTACATTAACCTTACGTGACACTAAGAGTCGTAAGGCGCAAGTGGTTTCAGAACAGGTTAAAGTGCGTGCTGAAGATCGGGTGAGGGTGGTCAAAATGGAAACGAGTAAGCCCGACAATGATCAGGAGGCAGGTTCATGATTGCTTTATCTGATGTATTAACACTGGGTGCTATTTTATTTAGCTTATCGGTTTTAGGTATTTTTATTAACCGTAAAAATATTATTATCCTGCTGATGTGCATTGAGTTGATGCTGTTGGCTGTGAACCTTAACTTTATTGCTTTTTCACATTTCTCTGGTGATATTGGCGGACAAATATTCGTGTTCTTTATTCTGACTGTGGCAGCAGCTGAAGCGGCCATTGGCTTAGCGATTCTGGTGGTGTTATTCAGAAACCTCAGCACGATTAATGTCAGTGAACTTGATAGGTTGAAAGGTTAAGCATGCCAATACTTAACGAAAACATATTATTGACCTTAGTCCTTGCGCCTTTATTTGGCAGCATTATCGCTGGATTATTTGGTAAAAAGATTGGTGAAAAGGCATCTCATACCGTCACGATTCTAGGTGTTGCGGTTGCCTTTATATTGTCAGTTTGGGTGTTTAAACAAGTTATTTTTGATGGGGCGAGTTATAACGATCGTGTTTATCAATGGCTACAAGCGGGTTCTCTGAGTATCGAAGTTGGCTTTATGGTCGATTCTCTGACGGCGATGATGCTGGTGGTGGTGACCTTTGTTTCTTTGATGGTGCATATTTATACCATTGGTTATATGCAAGGGGATGATGGTTACAGTCGTTTCTTTAGTTATATTTCCTTGTTTACCTTCTCGATGTTGATGTTGGTCATGGCCAATAACTTCATGCAACTGTTCTTTGGTTGGGAAGCTGTAGGCTTGGTGTCTTATTTACTGATCGGTTTTTGGTATAAGAAACCGACAGCGATTTATGCCAATTTAAAAGCCTTTTTAGTTAACCGTGTTGGTGACTTTGGTTTCTTATTGGGGATAGCTGGTGTTTTGATGTATGCCGGTAGCTTGGATTACCTAGAAGTTTTTGCTCAATCACGTGTCATTGCAGCACAATCGATGAGTATCTGGCCTGGAACTGAATGGTCTGCGATTACAGTCATTTGTATTCTATTGTTTATTGGTGCGATGGGTAAATCGGCACAAGTGCCGCTACATGTTTGGTTACCTGACTCAATGGAAGGCCCAACGCCTATTTCTGCTTTGATCCATGCGGCAACAATGGTGACAGCAGGTATCTTCATGGTGGCTCGGATGTCACCGATGTTTGAATTATCAGAAGCCGCTTTATCATTTGTGATGGTGATTGGGGCTATTACAGCGTTATTTATGGGCTTCTTAGGCTTGATTCAAAATGATATAAAACGCGTTATTGCCTATTCGACGTTATCGCAATTAGGTTATATGACGGTGGCGTTAGGTGCATCCGCTTATGCTGCGGGTATTTTCCACTTGATGACACATGCTTTCTTTAAGGCCTTACTGTTCTTAGGTGCAGGTTCGGTCATCATGGCACTGCATCACGAACAAGATATTCGTAAGATGGGTGGTTTGAAGAAATATATGCCAATCACTTACTGGACGGGATTGATCGGATCTTTAGCTCTAATTGGTTTCCCAGGTTTTGCTGGTTTCTTCTCGAAAGATGCCATTATCGAAGCGGTACATGCATCAACGATAGCGGGTAGTGATTTTGCCTACTTTGCAGTGTTGTCGGGTGTATTTATTACAGCGTTATATAGTTTCAGACTATTTTTCATTGTGTTCCACGGTGAAGAAAGATTTGATCAACACGATGGTCATATGCCACATGAATCGCCTAAGGTGGTAACAGTGCCACTGGTCTTATTAGCCATTCCATCGGTTTTAGCGGGTTTCTTAATTGGTCCGATGGTGTTTGGTCATTTCTTTGCTGATGCAATTTACGTCTCAAGTGAACATGATGTCTTAAGTCAGCTTAATTATCATGGTGTACTCGGTTTCTTAATGCATGGTTTTGTTGCGCCGCCATTTTGGTTAGCGATGGCCGGTGTGGGAACAGCTTATTATTTCTACATGGTCAATCCATCGATTCCGGCCAAACTCCATCAGTCATTTAATTGGCTATATCGTGTGATGGAAAATAAATACGGTTTCGATCGGTTTAATGAAGTGGTCTTTGCTGGTGGTGCAAGAGCAATTGGCCGTGTGTTATGGAAAGCGGGCGATCAGGCTGTGATTGACGGTGCGGTAGTGAATGGTGCTGCGAAGACCGTCGGTTTAGTATCGAAGACTGTTCGTCATGTGCAATCAGGCTATTTGTATGCTTATGCCTTTGCCATGATCGTGGGTTTATTAGTGTTACTGAAATATTTTGTGGCCTAGAGAATGATGGAGAGTAAATGATGTTTGATATTCCATTATTAAGTTTAGTGATCTGGTTGCCGATATTGGGCGGGATCGCTGTCTTATTGAATGGTGATAACGGTTTTACTCGTCCGTTATCTTTAATCGTAGCTATAGCGACATTGTATTTTTCATTTGGGCTCTATACCGGTTTCGATAACGCAACGCATGAAATGCAGTTTGTTGAACACCTGCCTTGGATAGCGACTTATGGTATCCATTATTCTTTAGGTATTGATGGCTTTTCAATGCCGTTGATTATCTTGACGGCTTTTTCTACGGTTGTGGTAGTGATTGCGGGTTGGGAAGTGATTCAAGATCGTGTCAGTCAGTATATGGCAGCGTTTTTGATTATGGCTGGTTTGATGATTGCGGTGTTTGCTGCTTTAGATGCCATCTTATTTTACGTCTTCTTTGAAGCGATGCTGATTCCATTGTTTTTGGTTATTGGTATTTGGGGTGGCCCAAATCGGGTTTATGCCACGATTAAATTTTTTCTATATACCTTCTTTGGTTCAGTATTCTTATTAATCGCTTTACTGTATTTGCGGTATGTATCAGGTAGTTTTGCTATTCTTGATTTCCATACCACAGCATTGACTTTGACCGAGCAGACTTGGTTATTCCTCGCCTTTTTAATTGCTTTTGCAGTCAAAGTTCCTATGTGGCCTGTCCATACTTGGTTACCAGACGCGCATGTTGAGGCGCCTACGGGTGGTTCTGTTATTTTGGCTGCGATTACGTTGAAAATTGGGGGTTATGGTTTACTTCGTTTCGCCTTACCAATTACGCCAGATGCGGCGATGACACTGGATTGGTTTGTGATTGCTTTGTCGTTAACAGCCATTGTTTATATTGGGTTTGTGGCATTAGTACAGTCGGATTTGAAGAAACTCATTGCCTATTCCAGTATTGCTCATATGGGATTTGTGACATTAGGTTTGTTTGTTATTTTTGGCATTTTTGAGAATTCAGCAACGGGCAGTGGCGCGGTACTGGCGGTAGAAGGTGCAATGGTACAAATGGTGTCGCATGGCTTTATTGCCGCTGCGATGTTCTTATGCGTTGGCGTGTTGTATGACCGGATGCATACGCGAGAAATTTCTGCTTATGGTGGTGTCATCAATACGATGCCGTTGTTTGCTGGCTTTTCGGTCTTTTTTGCGATGGCGAATGCCGGTTTGCCAGGCACCTCAGGGTTTGTAGGTGAGTTTATGGTGATTTTGGCGTCGTTCCAAGCGAATTTCTGGTATGCGTTTTTAGCGGCAACGACCCTGATTTTAGGGGCGGCTTATAGTTTGTGGATGGTCAAGCGTGTCGTGTTTGGTGAAGTCAGTAATGACAATGTGGCTGCACTGGAAGATCTCAACCGACGTGAGTTTTGGCTGTTGACGGTACTGGCTTTAATCGTATTGGTTATTGGCTTATGGCCTGCGCCATTAATAGATGTGATGCATAGTTCAGTTGAACATTTGCTAACACAAGTTTCGCAGTCGAAGTTGTAAGGATAATTGGACGATTATGATGTTTGAAGTTGCTAATATGTCTTTTGCCTTACCCGAGCTATTTTTGCTGACCATGGCGTGTGTCATTTTGTTGATCGTTGCCTTTTTCAAGCAAACAGGTGCGAGCTTAGCTTATGGTTTAAGTCAGCTCACGATGATTGCCTCAGCTGTACTGGTTTATCGTGAAATGGGTGGGCTTGAAGGTTTAGCCTATAGCGATACTTATATTCGTGATGCCTTAAGTAATGTACTTAAGATAGCCATTTTTGTGATTAATATTGCTGTGTTGATGTATTCAACATCGTATTTAAAAGCACGTGATTTATTTAAAGGTGAATATTATGTGCTAGCGGTCTTTGCGACACTAGGGATGTCGATTATGGTATCGGCACATCATTTCTTAACCTTATATTTGGGTCTAGAGTTGATGTCATTGTGTTTATACGCGATGGTGGCGATGCACCGAGATTCAGCAGTCGCGACAGAAGCTGCAATGAAGTATTTCATTTTAGGCGCATTGGCTTCAGGCATGTTGCTTTACGGTATGTCGATTATCTACGGTGTCACAGGTAGTTTATCCATCTCAGCAGTGGCGACAGCGATTCAGACCGGCGGTTTAGATAATACAGTCTTAAGTTTTGGTCTGGTCTTCCTAGTGATTGGTGTTGGCTTTAAACTGGGTGCCGTGCCTTTCCATATGTGGCTGCCAGATGTGTATGAAGGTGCGCCGACGGCAATGACTTTATTTATTGCGACGACACCAAAACTAGCTGCTTTTGCGATGATGATTCGCTTGCTTGTTGAAGGCTTAGGGGAGATACAGGTCTACTGGCAAGATATGTTGATCATGTTGTCAGTGTTATCGGTTGTTCTTGGTAATATTGTGGCCATTGCTCAAACTAACCTTAAGCGCATGTTGGCTTATTCGACTATTTCGCATGTCGGTTTCATCTTATTGGGTATTATTTCAGGAACTGAAGAAGGTTATGCGGGGTCTTTATTTTACGCTTTAACGTATACATTGATGACCTTAGCTGCTTTTGGGATGATTATCTTGATGAGTCGACGTGGATTTGAAGCAGAAGAGATTGTCGATTATAAGGGCTTAAGTAAGCGTCATCCTTGGTTTGCTTTAATGATGTTGATCGTCATGTTTTCAATGGCGGGCATTCCACCGTTAGTTGGTTTTTATGCCAAGTTAGCTGTACTTAAATCTATTGTTGATATCGGTCTGATTTCGGTTGCGGTGTTGGTTGTGGTGATGTCAGTGATAGGGGCGTTTTATTATTTACGGGTCATTAAAGTGATGTATTTTGATGAAGCGCAAGAAGCCTATGAAATTGATGCACCTACCGATATGAGAATGATGGTGAGTGTCAATGCCGTTGCTGTATTAGGGCTGGGACTTTTCCCAGGTAGTTTAATGGCATTATGTGCCAGCGTATTTATGTCTTAGTTATGTCACCACTTTTATTGATTTTAGTTATTCTGATTATTGCTAACGTACCTTGGTTTACGGAACGCTTGTTTTTGGCGTTTCAAATGGAAAAGGGTAAGTCGTGGGCTTGGCGTTTATTAGAGCTCTTGGTGTTTTACTTCTTGAGCTTGGTAATTGCAACCATGTCAGAAATACGTTTTTCCGGTGATGTGCACCCGCAGCAATGGGAGTTCTTTGCAACCACCTTTTGTGCTTTTGTAGTGTTGTCAGTCCCAGGCCTGATTTATCGTTATCAATGGTTGGCTTTAAGCAAAAAATGAAGCGATTGATTCACCAAAACTAAGGCGTGTCTTTCTTGTCACGATAGTTTTGAGTATGCAGTTAACGTTTTACTCAATAGACGAGTTAGCAAGTGTAAGTTGCCATGATCTTTATTAATTAAAACCAGCCTTTTTATGGCAGATTTTTTGTGATAATCGTGCCAAGCCCCAACCAAATTGTTTGTCATGATTTGGGCTACCCAAATCTTGTACATTGGCTTTCATGGCATCATAAATTTGATTTCTAGAGAGTGTTTTATTGTCCATGAGGTACATTGCTGCAATGGCTATTGCATATGGAGATGCATACGATGTCCCTGACCTGTATTTACTTTGACCTGTTTGACTGATTGTCCAGATATCAACGCCAGGTGCTGCAAAATCTATGTACGTTCCTCGATTCGCATGTTTATATAACCGCTGTGATGCATCTACGGCGGTAATGGCAAATACATCAGGTAATGCGGCGGGGTAGGCAGGTTGTTCACTGCCTTCATTGCCAGCTGCAGCAAAGATGAGCATATTTTTCTTATTGGCGACAGCGATGGCTTTTGCTAAAACGGCATTGTTTCTTTTGCCTGCTAATGAAATATTAACAAGCCTAACATTCTGGCTAAGTAACCAGTCAATCGATTGTACGATACTTATAGTCGTTGCCAATGACTGGTCTTTTTCATAGCGCAATGCGACAGCGGCCATGATCTGGATATTGCTTAATACGCCTAGCGTATGTTCTGGTGTTTGTTGGCCACCGATGATACCGGCGACAGCAGTACCATGTTGTTTGTCTGCTAGCTTGGGCTCATTTAAGAACAACTTAATTGTAATGTTTTGATGTTTGAGGGCTGGGTGAGATGTTTCTGGTAAACCATCAATTAGACCGATAGAAAGAGAAAGTGACTGCGTTTTGTCACTGTTTATGCAAGTCTGTGGATTATCAGGCCATTGAATCATTTCGGCAGCATATTGTCGTGGTTTCGCTGCTGAATAATAGTGATGATTGAAATCGAAGCTGGCGTTTTGGAACTGTTCTTTAAGATGTGGTAACAATGAAGGTAGGTTTTTTTCGTCAGCATGGAACAGTAGTAAATCATGGCCTAAACTGTCTAGTGGCTTGCTTTCAGTTAATTGAAGCCCTAACAGCATTGCTTTATTAATAATAGCTTGTGTTTGGGCTATGGGGGAAAAGGCAATAATTTGATTTCTTTCTCGTTGGAGTGTGAAACCAGTTTGTTTATTTTGTTCAAATGAGCATACCTTTATTTTAAGGGGCTTTAAGGACTGGCCTTGCTGTGAGTGGCTATGCGTTATATGAATGACGTAGGTCTGCCCGGCGGTGAGTGCGATCCTTTTTGGTAGTTTGAATGTCACTTGGCTTGGGCTTAAGCTCAGGGGAACGATTACCGTCAGGCCATTATCGGTCTGAATTTTAAATTGATAAGCCGATAAGCCTCGTAAACCAATGCCTTTGAAAGTGATCATATCTCCTGCTTTCACGCAATATAATCTTTGTGGCAATAATGTGATCAGTGATCTTTTAGTGACACTTAGGGTTTGGATATTCACCCGATCGGGAAGTGTTTGCTGTTGCTGAGTCGAGTTGGCAGTGGGATTATTGTTTGTCTGTTGGTGGTTTGTTGCAGGCGTTAAATAATGCAAGGGATGCGGTGGTTGGGCATTATCAGCACTTAAACCTGTTGCGGTGAATAAGCAGATACCTATAAGAAAAAAATGAAGATACGACATGACTTAATTAGTCTGAATAGAATCAAAGATGTCGCTACGTGTTTTTAGTTGTCCTAGTGTGGCTTTTGGCTCATGGGTCATGAGTAATTGGTATACGCCCAATGCTGAAGGCCCATCAATAATAACTATTTGATATTCAATGAGTAGCAGCCGCAACTGTTTTTCACTGACATTGGGTGAGAACGTGACGGTCAGAATATCTCCTTGTTGTTGTGTTTGTTTACCGCCCGCTGCTTGATATTCATCAGAAGGCAGGATCGTTGTTGCTGTTTGTACAACCAGCAATAAACTGGCTGCAATCGCCGTAAATTGCCATGCTTTTGATGACGTAGGTTCGGCTGGTACGGCTTTGGGTTGAGCAGGCTTTTGTTGTTCTTTTAAACTACGTTGTAGACGTTTCAGCCCCATTTCACCAGGAGAAATGGGTATGGTTTGTTGTTTTGTTTGTTGTTGCAAGCTTTTTAATAAAGCGAGTTCTTGTTGTAAATGTAAGTCTCGTTGTAAGGCTTGTTCTACTTGGTTTTTTTCAACACTATCGAGCGTGCCATTGAGGTAGAAAGGTAGGAGTTGTTCAATAATTTGATTATGATCTTCTTGTGTCATGATGCCTGTCCCTTAAACAACTTTGTTAGGCAGCGTTTCATGGCTTGCTCGGCATGAAACATCCGTGTTTTGACCGTGTTTTCAGGGCAATCGACAATAATGGCAATGTCTTTATATGACATGTCTTCAAAGAAAGTCAGTTCCATTACTGCCCTATGGGGCGGTTTGAGTGTTGCTATGCATTGATGCACTTCTTTGCTTTGCTGAGTGCTTATCATGTCTGTCAATGTGTCAGGCGACTCGTCTGTTAGTTTAGACAGTTGCTCGTCGCTGATTTGTTCGGGCCGTTTTTTTCTGAGTTTATCTATGGTTTTATGATGTGCGATGCTGAAAAGCCAAGTTGATATTTTTGATTGTGCTTTAAACCGATCTGCTTGTTTCCACACATCGAGAAAGACTTCATTGAGTATATCAGCCGCTTCAAAAGGATCATTGGTCTTAGTTTGAATAAAGCGATATAACCGCGACTCAAATAAACGATAAAACTCCGCGAAAGCGGATTCGTCTTTGGCGATAACCTTTTGCAATATCATGTGTGCATGGCTTTCATCATTTTGGGTATTTGATGAGGTCATTTAGGTAAATAAAGATCGCTGATTGAAGAACTGGCGACAAGATTGCCTTGTTGATCAAAAGCACGTACTTGCCAGCTATATTCATAGCCTGGTATCAGCCATTCCTGTGAAAAGGTAGATAAGGTCAGTTGAGATTGCTGGGCTGGGATCAGTTTACCTGAAATGGGGGTGGTGTCTCCTTTATTGAAAATAGCGACTTGGTATGCATGGGCACTTTTAACAGGTTGCCAAGAGAACAGTGTGTTGTTTGATAAAGTTGTTCTGTTTATTGGGCTCAATGTTGTGATCGAATCAATCTGACTTGTGCTGTTTCTTGTTTTATCTAAAACGAAATATCTTAGTATGGGCGTTTCGACTCCGGTGCCATCCTGTTGAATCGCGAAGGCGAGCAAGTAAAGTCCTGTTTGTTGGCTGGGTAAAGGCGGGCTGATGATACGCGTACGGCCTTCACCAGAACTAACTAGGTTTTTTTGCACGACTTGCAGTATACGGCCACCTGTTTGCCCCAAGCTGGCTGAGGGATCAATTAATCGCCATTCTCCTCTTAGCACACCGCTGTTTCTATAGGCTAAATCGACAATGGCACGTAATGACTCGCCTTGTTGAATCACATCTGTACGGGCTTTGCTATCGAAGGATAGGTCAATGCGACGAACGGTCAGTGGGAGGGTATTATTTTGTCCTGCTGCTAATCTTACTTGGCCACTATTGGGTGTTTGCATATCATCAAATGTTCTGACGATGACGACGCTGCCGGTAGGACTATCGGCTATTCTCCGGCTTAGCGCGGCACTTAATGAAAGTGTTTCATTAAAGCGGAGGGTTTCAGAGGTTGCAGTAGGGATATTTGAGACTCTACTAAAACTATTGCCTAGTGTGGCAACAGTGACTCCTTCTATTTGTAATAAGGCAGCAGGGGATGATACGGTCACGGGCCCAGTTGTTGTTTCAAAACGTGTGACTTGCCATGCAATATTAAGGCTCGCATTGCCTTTGACTGGGACAGTGATTGTCGCTGGTGAGCCGATGACACTGGTTACATTGGCATAGAGCGCATTAGGCTGGAGGCTAAAAGCGGCTAGTAGAGCAAGGCTAATATTGCCCAGAAAACGGCGCATTGATTCTAAAAATAGCGAAAAATTGGTAGCTGGTTTCATTGTTAAAAAATGTTGCGTTTCCATTTGTTTTCTCCAGAGAGCCTCTAAGTGCCAAGCTAAAGCCGGGTCTGTTATATGTTGCTTGACGGAATGTCCAGCCAAGTTCTGTCCCTAAGCTGTGTCTATGAGGTAAGTCGGTGTCACCTGCAGAACGGTTCAAATTATAATTCAGGTTTAGGTTTAATTTTTCTGGAATGATCTCTGACACAAGGCCTAGCCCCATTTGCGTGTCATAGCTGTTGTCGCCATTGTCTTTATCTTTGAAGGTGGCGTATTGTAAATTACCGGTTAAGAGAATGTTCTGGACTGCTTGCCAACCGAAGCCGAATGAGGTGAGATCGTTTGAGGTATCATTTGTTGTATTTGTATTATCATTGAAGTTCCCTCGCGTATGTGAGAGTGTCCAATAGACTGTTTCATAATTCGAACCACCACTGATCGTATATGAGTTAGAACGATTATCTGTGTCTGAACCAATGTATCCTGCCGGTGTTTTATCTCTATCTAGCTGTGATGTGAATCCTGAGAAGTTCATATAAGGTGAACCAAGCCAATGATTTGGTTCATTGGATGGTGTGAAAATATAGCTACTATTCCATATAAACTGTTGTAATTTATCAGTCGGTAATCCGACTAGGTCATCAACATTATTGGTTTCTCTACTTAATTGCAGATCGATCGAGAGGTTATCCCAATATAAATTACTGTAGAGTGTGGCGGCATCACGATCGCTCGCTAAACCTTGGTTAGCGAGGCTTTGGAAAAAGGTGTCAATACGTTCATATTTACTGCCTATGGTGAGATTCAAACTTCGGTCTAGTATGGTTGCTTGATTAAAAGGATTAGCCTCGATAAGCACACTGAAGGCATTGCTGTCATCTTCTGGAGCGAGTCCTTGTTTACCATCCAGATCAAATTGTGGGCGGGCATAATGGCCTTGAAATCTTAATTGATTGTTCAACCATTGTTTCTCTGCTGCCATGCCCCAGCCCGATCCTGTTGCTGTTTCATCGACGGAGGCAACGCCAAAACCTTCTTGTGTTCTTTCTCCGTTGTAGTACATCGTTGTCAGTGTCATGGCATCTTGATCTGATGAAAAGGGTTTGACCTTGGCTGAGAAGCCATTGATTCGATTATTTTGATCGCTGATACCAGAGATATTATCGGTGCCGATGACATTTTCTGCGTTAAAAGAAAAAGCATTTGCTGATATGCGATCTTGCTTACTGGCAATTTGTGCTGACATACCGCGGCGGTAAAATTGTGCAATTAATAAAGAATCTAACCCCGTGTCATGATGGCCTACTGTCAATTTTGTATTAGCAAGTTGACCTTGATGCGCTGCGGATAAAGTATATTCTCCTATATCAAGCGGTGCACTAGTTTGTCTGAGAGATTTATCACTTTGTAAGAGGTAATTGCCTTCAGCATTAACAATCCAATTGTTTCCTTGTGCCTGGCCGTAGGCTTGGCCTGAGCCGGAAGCAATTGTATGGTCGGGGGCATCGGCGCCAATATTTCGGCTTTTTAAACGGTTGCTAAACTCAGTTAAGGTTTCAGCTTTAAATGAGGCTGATTTTAACCAGGCTTCAGCTTGTATTGTTTGTTCTGCTGGTCCTTGCGTTATAAATGTCCAGCTATTCTTTTCTATAATACGGCCGTCAGGCAGGAGGGCGATTAAACGGATTGTATGCTGACCTGCTAAAAGACCTTTGATGGGGCGATAGTTTAGGCTGTTACCGTTTTGTACGATTAGATCAGTGATATCAATATTGTCTAATTCAACGGCGAGTGGTGTCGTGGTTTAGTCAGGTACCTTGATCGTGATGATATCTTGTCCACCAGAAGGCGGGTAAAACTGGGCATTCCATTCGGCTTTAGCAGAATGGAATGGGAATGCTAACGTGATAAAAAAGATTAAATAACGCGAATAAATATCATTCATTAGCCTGCCTATTGTTCTAGGAGAAGTTAGTATAACTAAGAGTATCGTTTTAAGGATTGCCTGGGTTAGTAATGGAGTCTAAATCATTTTGCAACCTTTCCAAAGGTGCGAGGCCTTCTTCATTCATTGTTTCGTCTGCTATACCAGGCTGGATTACCGAGTCTGGGCCTGTAGTTCCAGTGGGTGCTTGCCAGAGTGAGTCGGCCGCATTAGGTGCTCGAGGTTGTTCTACGTCGTCATCGTCATTTGAGCTTCCTCTGATCGCGGGGCCACAATTGTCCGGTGCTAGCTGATCCATCACTTGGCCACCGCCACTGTCTTCGCAGTCGCCAGGTACAATACTTTCTGGTTCTCCCTGTCCTGGCTGGGTTTTGCTATCAACATAGTCTTTACCTGCAGAGCGATATTGCCGCGTTGGGTCTGTCCCCATTTCATGGCCTGTTTGACCTTCGGCAGCGTCATCTTCAGTGCTTTCTTCCGTACCGCCGGTATCAGCTTCGCTGCTGTCAGTCGTGTCTTCGTTACTATCCTCATTGTCGTTTGAATCATCTGAACTTGAATCGTCTGAATTAGAGTCATCCGAACTATTGTCTTCATTATTGTTGTCATCAGAACTGTCTTTTGAACTACTGTTGGTGCTAGATGAATTATTATCATTGCTGCTAGAACCCGGCGTAGGTGTCGAGCTTCTGACCGTCCCGTCTGGATTGTATACAACAGTGTCTTGGCCTTTTCGTCCCCCTGACACATAAGTACCATCGCCATACAATACGCCGCCTTTATCATCTGGCACGCCCATCATACCGTCAGGACCTCGCTGTGGTGTTTGTTGTCCGTTAGGAAGAGTGAAAGTCGCTTCTCCTGTGCTGGAGGTGCTGGCTGTTACTTCTCCATAAAAACCACCTGGTGAACTGGCGGGTTTGTTAGGAATGACACCGGTTGCTGATGAGCCAATTGATCCCTCTTGAGCAGGCCCAGTGTTATTCGACGGATTTTGTGTTGATGAACCGCCAGGTCTTTCAACGGTCGTTGATGACCCATCCGGATGGAAAATAATGGAGTCTTTACCCTTAATAGCCCCCGATACATAAGTGCCATCAGCATAGAGAACGCCGCCTTTATCATCCGGCACGCCCAACGTACCGTCAGGGCCCCGCTGCGGTGTTTGTTGCCCGTTAGGCAATGTGAAAGTTGGTTCTCCTGTAGTCGAGGTGCTGGTTGTTACTTTGCCGTAAAACCCGCCAGATGAGCTGGCGGGTTTATCTGGAATAGTATTGCCTAACGTTGAGCCACTAGCTGGATTAGTTGGCTGCGAGGCTGATCCAGATTGGGAGCCTTCTGTTTTGCTGGGGTGTATAAACACAGTACTATCTTGTACAGCTGGTCTTCCGACGCTGTTGATTCTTGGCCCAGATTGAGAGTCTTCTGTTTTGCTGGGGTGTATAAATACCGTGCTATCTTGTGTAACGGGTCCTTCGACGCTGTTGATTCTCGGCCCAGATTGGGAGCCTCCTGTTTTACTGGGGTGTATAAATACCGTACTATCTTGTCTAGCTGGCCCACCGACACCAGTAACCCTTGGTCCGGATCGTGAGCTGTCATTATTAGGTTGATTTAACGCTGGATTACCTTGTGCTGCTGGTTTTATAAACCCTGCTTGGGGTGGATTGCCAGACGCTGTAGGTGGCTGTTGTGAGCGCTGATTTTGACCCGATAAGCTTGGTCTCGACATTTGATTAGGCTTGATTATCTGTGGCGTATTAACCTTATTTGGCAGATCTTTTAAAGCCTTTACTTTGGGCGACAGCTGTTGGTTTTGTGGGATCGTCGCTTTATTTTGTTCGAGCTGGTTTGTACTTTGCTTGATCGTGGTTGATGGTTTTAGCTTATTATCTTGTTTTAACGGGTCAGCGTTCACGGTTGTTAGTGGTGTACTTAACGCCATCACAATTAAAGTGGTTAATAAAGTTGGTTTCATCATCTTCTCCTAGAACACATTAATCTGATGTTATGGCTGACGTTGTATGGCTAGTTTAAGTAAAATGGCCCGGTTTTGAGGCGTAGCATTGGGACTAGGAGATTGTTTCAGTACCGGTCTTTTATTGTTCTGACAGCGACCAATCACGTTGTAGCGCTTAGTCAATTGATTATTCATTTCATTTGATTCGGCCACTTTCTTATCGACATCGGCAGTTAGTGTGATGGTATTACTACCACTGCGTAAGCCTATTGTTTTATAAAAGCTATCAAATTCGCCAGCGTTTAAGGTGATGTTTTGATGTTGGTTAATTAATGTCCCTTCTTGTGTCAGGTAATATTTGAAGGGTGAGGTCTTCACCGGCCCTTTGTTTTCAATGCTATAACTCAGATCGAATAGGCAGCGGCCATTTTCATAACGAATCGCATCTTTAGCATTGAGGCTAATCATACCCGCTTTATTAAAGGCATTGCCTGCGATGTTTAAAGCCCTAATAACAATGTCAGCTTTGGCATTAGATTGCAGTACACTGGCTTGTGAAATATTATGGTTATTGAGCTGCTCGGCTCTGAGATCACTGACTGTCGCTTTCTCTAATACCACGCTGTGACCCTGTTTCTTTCCAGGCGAATTACTTGATAAAGATAAACCTTGTTGGCCCTGTGCTATCTGCTCACATTGCAAACGAATTTGATGTTGTTTCGATTGAGCAGCGAGTGTGTATTGTTCATTGGCCGGTGTCGCTAATTGCGATTGTGGGCCTGTTGTTCCCTCTGGTGTGGCTTGACGAGTAGAGACGTTGAAACTAACACGAATATCTTTAAAACGCAGTGCCTGTCCGCCTGTATTACCGTGAGCAAAATGACTGGCACCTTGTTGCGTACCTGTATTGAGGTCCCAATCGATCGTTCTATCGGCGATAAATTGTTGTTGTGACTGTGCAGCTAAATCAAAATTAAAGGCTGTAGATAAATACTGATTACCGACAAATATTGCTTTCCCTTGTCTGGCACCACGTGTTTTGACGGTGCCGACTAATCTGACCTTTACTGGGCAAGATTGGTTGCCTACTTGGGCTCTTTCTTGGATGAGGTAATACATCTCAGCCTGTGGGCCTAAATCAGTTGTGATTCCTGAAGGACTAGGGTTTGAGCAAGATAATTCATATAGTTTCTTCTTGGTATTAAATTCAGGATCGACGCCGATCATTTTGATTGTGCCATGTTCATCTTTACCTTCGATATTGGCAATATCAAATTGGTGTGAAAACATAGCTGTTTTCGAATGGTCTGTGGTGACTTGATAAACTTGACTGTCTTTAACAAGTCCTGTGTGACCATCTTGATGGCGGTATTTGAATCTAACAGGAGCGTTAGGTTTTAAGGTTTTGATTACGCCGGATAAAGTCACATTACACGCACCACCTTTTGTGCTTTGCGGTAATATGCTTAAACTTGCATCAGTCACCACATAAACCGTTTCTTCTGCGACTAAACCACCATGGCCTGCCGTAGGAATTTGACTACCTTGCCATTTTTCACAAACGACATTCAGACTGAACGCGTTTTCCCAGTATTCTACAGTTTCAAAACCGCCTCCAACGATGCCCCATGTAAAGTTGACCTCAGTAGATGCGGTGATTGGGTATGTGATGGTTCTATCTTCGGCAAAAATTTGTTGATCGGATAAACCTTGTGTACGGAGTTGATCTGCAAGCATATTACAGTGATTAACAAATAAAGTGGCATAGGCTGATTCAGGAATGGATAATGTTTCAGTTCGGTTTACGGTTTACGGTTCTGGGCCGGTGGCCAGAGGGGTAAGATTTAGAGAATTTATAATCTTGAAAACGTTGATAAAAACCTTGGCTGCCAAAGACAGCAGCTTGACTCGATAGATTTAGCCATAAAGACCAATTTTTGACTCGACCTACATTGCCAGCATCTGCTTTGATATTGGCATCAGCAGATAAGACTATGGCGAGCGGTGTTCCGACATTAGTTTGTGTATAGTTTTGCCCATTGCTAGCGACCTTAATGCTTTTGGTATGTAGCTTTACTACAAAGGCATCAGAGTTATCATTTGCAAAGCTCGGCGCGGCAAGCGTTAATAAGAATAGTGGAAATACTAGCCAAAATAATGAGCGGATATGGATGAATTGATTAGACATGTTGCACCTCACAATGAATTTAGAGTAATTATTTTAGTGTGTTATAGATGTCAGTCGAGATGCTTGCTGAAAAAGTTCAAAACCGATGACTTTTATTTAAATACTCTTTGTTTATGATGGGTTAGGGCGAGACTAACATGTTGATAACTCTTCGTCAGCCCGCCCTTTTGGGGGTGTTAATTCTTAGCCTTCAGGAATGATGGAATAATTGTAATCACATTTATACTGCACGCGGAATTTAACTTGGCCGCCATCAGGGTCAATTTGGGTTTTTTGAATGACGACTAAGGGATTGACTGTAGATGTTTTGCCATTAGGTTGTGTTTGTTTGGGGCAGGTAATGATTTGGGTGGTACAGACAAATTCATCTGTCCAAGTACCATTGTCTTTGGGTACTTTCTGTTGTCCCGCTTTAGTAAATCCTTGTGCACATTGGGCACTAAATGGAATTTGAAACACTGGTGCAAATGTTGCCTGATGTTGTTGAGATTGCACTTGTACAGGATTGATTCTAGTCGGCGAATTGTCAGCTAGGGCTGATTCGCTGGCGATGAATGTTGCGGCCATTATAAGCAAAGGTAAAAGTTTGGTTGTTTCTTTTAAATTAAAGTTATGAATGTTCATGATGATGCTCCAGAGTATGTTGATGGTGATGTTTTTTAAGTTAAAGTGTGCACGAGCCTGCATTTGGCGCACTGTTATTGGGATCTTCTGTGCCAGTTTTCCAATGGCCGCCTACTGAGATACAATTTGAAATCATTTCATTACATTCGGCAACACTCCAACAATGCGCCGTTATTTTGCTGCCGCCTTTTTGTTGGGTAGAAAAAGCAGGGTTAATACTGTGTTGTTGATGATGTGACTGCTGCACAGCTTTCCCTTTTTTTAATTGAAATTGTTGTGCTGAACCAGTCTGTGAGAAGGCCATAAGACTGGTGATGATAACGCTAACTGCGAAATGCTTTTTTATATTAAGTGTGAACATGTTGTTTCCTTAGTCTGTTGTGGGGTTGGGTTATAAGGTCAGTCGAAGCAAGTTTAAGAAAGGTTCAAGTTTTTTATGAAGATAAATTTCTCTATTTAATATCATTTAAAAAGAACTGTTTGTCAGGTCATTAGGCGCTGGTAGATGGTGTTAATATCAACACTTAATTTATTGTCTGACATTTAAAGTGCATAGCAGCATAAACTAGTGTAAAATTCTCTGGTTTATCTTCGTGTTAACGCACATTTATTATTATTTAGAGACAGGAAAATGGCCGCCGATTTATCTACATATAGAAACATTGGAATATTTGCTCACGTTGACGCGGGTAAAACCACAACAACGGAACGTATCTTAAAACTGACTGGTAAGATTCATAAAACTGGTGAAGTCCATGATGGTGAAGCAACAACCGACTTCATGGAACAAGAGCAAGAGCGTGGGATTACAATCCAGTCAGCGGCAACAAGCTGTGAATGGGATGGTCATCGTTTAAACGTTATCGATACACCAGGACACGTTGACTTCACAATTGAAGTTTACCGTTCGCTAAAAGTGCTTGATGGCGGTGTGGGTGTTTTCTGTGGTTCTGGTGGTGTTGAACCTCAATCAGAAACTAACTGGCGTTATGCGAACGAATCCGAAGTATCTCGTATTATCTTTGTTAATAAACTGGATCGTATGGGTGCTGATTTCTACCGTGTCGTTAAACAAGTAAAAGATGTTTTAGGTGCTAATCCATTAGTAATGGTTTTGCCTATTGGTATCGAAGACGAATTCAAAGGGTGTGTTGACTTATTAACACGCAAAGCTTGGATTTGGGATAACGAACAAGATACCACTGCTTTCCGTATTGAAGAGCCGCCTGCAGATATGGCTGATAAAGTCGAAGAATATCGTGAGCTATTGGTCGAAACGGCATTAGAGCAAGATGATGATCTAATGGAAGCGTATCTTGAAGGTGAAGAGCCTTCAATTGAAGACCTTCACAAATGTATCCGTAAAGGGACATTGTCTATGGACTTCTTCCCAACTTACTGTGGCAGCGCCTTTAAAGATAAAGGCGTTCAAATGGTATTGGATGCGGTTGTTGCGTACTTACCGACACCAACAGAAGTTGATCCACAACCAGAAGTGGATGAAGAAGGTACTGAAACAGGTGAAATGGCAATTGTTACGCCTGATGCCCCATTACGTGCTTTAGCATTCAAAATCATGGATGATCGTTTTGGCGCCTTAACGTTCATTCGTATTTATTCTGGTGTCATCAATAAAGGTGATACGGTCTTAAATACCTTTACAGGTAAAACAGAGCGTGTTGGCCGCATGGTAGAAATGCATGCAGATGATCGTACTGAATTAGATTCAGCTCAAGCGGGTGATATCATCGCTGTCGTAGGTATGAAAGATGTTCAAACAGGTCATACATTATGTGATCCTAAAAACCCTGCGACATTAGAACCGATGGTTTTCCCAGATCCAGTTATCTCGATTGCGATTGCACCGAAAGATAAAGGTGGCTCTGAGAAAATGGGTATCGCACTGGGTAAAATGATTAAAGAAGATCCTTCTTTCCGCGTCGAAACAGACCAAGAAAGTGGCGAAACGATTATTAAAGGCATGGGTGAGCTTCATTTAGATATTAAAGTTGATATCTTAAAACGTACCCATGGTGTTGATGTGTCTGTTGGTGAACCGCAAGTGGCTTACCGTGAAACGATCACACAGCGTATCGAAGATAGCTACACGCATAAGAAACAATCTGGTGGTTCAGGTCAGTTTGGTAAAATTGATTACATCATTGAACCAGGTGAAACAGGTAGTGGTTTTATCTTTGAATCGACCGTTACAGGTGGTTCAGTACCTCGTGAATTCTGGTCTGCAGTAGAAGCGGGCTTTAAGAAAATGATGGACCGTGGTGTATTAGCGGGTTACCCATGTTTAGACTTTAAAGTGAACTTATATGATGGTGGTTTCCATGCTGTGGATTCATCAGCCGTTGCGTTTGAATTAGCTGCTCAAGCTGCTTATCGTCAAACAATGCCAAAAGCGGGTCCACAATTAATGGAGCCAATCATGAAGGTGGATGTATTCACACCAGAAGATCATGTTGGTGATGTGATTGGTGACTTGAACCGTCGACGCGGTATGATTAAATCACAAGATGCAACACCAACGGGTGTGCGTATCAATGGTGAAGTACCATTAAGTGAAATGTTTGGCTATATCGGTTCATTACGCACAATGACATCGGGTCGTGGTCAGTTCTCTATGGAGTTCTTACACTACAGTGCCTGCCCACGTAATGTGGCAGAAGAAGTCATTAAAGAAGCAAAACAACGTGAGGAAGATGCGAAGAAATAATCGCTGATTTCAAACAAAGTTAAACAAAAAAGGGCTGATTTTTATCAGCCCTTTTTTTATGTTCTTAACAAATTGGGACATCCTGTCCTCCTATTTATTTTATTTAACCAATCACGTATAGTCGATTTGTTTTTTGTTTCTATTAAACAGGCATCGTGCCTGCTTAATAGAAAATGGCTAAAGGGAATATAGCTTAGAATGAGATTAATAATATGGACTTAAATCACTTTTCTAAATCTTCCATAATTCGTTATAAGGGATTCCCGTTAATATTGTTAATGAGGACTTGTTCCTCATTAACAGGCTGTTATGTGTCTAAATATATAAGGCTACAATATGATAGATAATCTTATTATCTTTATTATTATGCTAATTGTATTCGTGCATGGTGCACTGAATACAAATAAACAACGTGCGCGTATCAGAAAAAGAGTAAATGAAGAATTCAACTCAGACAATATGAGCTCTGAGTATTGGCAAGATCGTCTAGGTGAATCTGAAATGATGTATGAAGATTTAGAAGAAACTTATTATGTGCATATTTCATTATTAGTGGGCTTAGCTGCTCAACTATATTGGGGCGTGTGGTATGTATCAGTTGCTATTGGCTTTTCGGTAGTTTTTATAAGTCTAAAATTTATAGCATTAAAACCATTCACTAATGGAGTTCCAGATAATGACACATAACATATCATTCAAGTTCGCTGCTTCGCAGCCGGACGCCCGTTACACGGGCGCCGCTTAATTCAACCGTTATATTGAAAAGGCCGGTAAAACCGGCCTTTTTTATACGTAAAGTAAAATTAGCGGTAGTATAGTTAAAGGGAAACGTCATTTTTATTAGGAGGGTAAAAATGAATAAGTTAGTTATTATTTTTATTGTGGCTATGATGTGCGTACCGGCTTTTGCATCTGATTTAGCGAAAGAAAAAAGGTGGGAAGCACAAG
This sequence comes from Bathochordaeus stygius, assembly GCA_004367955.1. Lineage (NCBI taxonomy): Eukaryota > Metazoa > Chordata > Appendicularia > Copelata > Oikopleuridae > Bathochordaeus > Bathochordaeus stygius. Next base: position 248,210 of record SCLE01111990.1, on the reverse strand, counting down.
TTGTCGATGCGTTGATGGATGGCGATGAGCTATACCTAGAATCCGAAGGCATTGCGTTCTTGGCGATTGAGATGCCAAGTGAGTCAGACAATAGTGTGGGTGTGATTGTTGTACATGGTATGGGCGTGCATCCCAATTGGGAGCAGGTTGTGCAGCCTGTGCGAATTGGCTTAGCAGAATCTGGCATATTTACGCTGTCGATTCAAATGCCTGTTTTAGCGAATGATGCCGCGGGCAAAGATTATGAAATTTTAATGCCTCAAGCTGCTTCAAGACTTGATTCAGCCATAGGCTATTTAAAAGAACAGGGAATAAGCAAGATTGTAATAGTAGCGCATAGTTTAGGGACAGAAATGGCGTCTTACTATCTTTCTGGTGCTGCCGGTCAAATAGACGATGCTGTCGTTGGTTTTGTGGGTGTCAGTATGTCGGCAAGTTCACCAGATTATTTGAGACGTATCTCTTTGCCAGTTCTTGATTTATTTGGCAGCGATGATTATCCCGGGGCTTTGGCATCAGTACCCAATAGAAAAGCAGCAGCATCACATAATGAAAAATATGCTCAGGTAACAGTAATGGGTGCTAATCATTTCTTTGATGGTAAAGAAGCAGTTTTAATTGATGAAATCAAGCAGTTTATTACGCTTTTTTGGAAGTAAAGTTAGTCAATAATTATAGATCTGTACGGCCTCTATTGGTTAGAGGTGTATGGAAAAACGCACACGTTGTTATTCTGTATACTTTTAAATTTGTAAAAGTCTATGGAATAAGGATTTTTAATCAAATATGTCTTCAATAGAATGGTTCTTAATCGCAGTTAATCTTGGGCTGTTTGTCTTTGCAGGCGAGATAGTTCAGAAATTAACCCCTAGGTCAGACAATGATCAAACTAAGCAAGTGCATTTATTACGTGTGATTAATGCTGTCATTATTGGTTTGATTATATACAAAGCGATTGTGACGCCTGAGATAGAAGAGAGTTGGCTGAGTAAAACATTGACAGTGCTTTTAATTACCTATATGTTCTTTATGGTGTTTAAGGTGTATAGCTATTTTATGCACAGCCGTTATGGCAAGCAGCATGAAACAGATTCTGGTATCCGTATTTCTGAGACTTATAATTCACGTGGCCTTGTTATTTTTGGCGGTGTTTTTCTCTTTATCATTTGGCTGATAAGTTGCATTCAGCTATTAGGTTTTGAAAGTTTGTTACAAGCAGGTGGTGTGCTTGGTTTTGTGGGCGTGATGTTGGCTTTAACACAGGCGGCTTGGGCACCAGATATTATCAGCGGCTTGATCATATTAAATAGCAATATGGTTGAAGAGGGTGATATTTTACAAATAACGCATGAGGGTAAAAAAATTCATGCGAGTGTTTATAAGACAAAAATGTTGCATACCGAATTGCTAGATATCAGCAATAATCACCGAATGATGATTAAAAATACTCAATTGCGTTCTCTCTTTTTGCAGAATTTGAGTAAGTTTGCCTCTGCTAAAGGTTTACGTGAAAAGTTAACGTTTAATATTGGTTATGGTGTATCGCCTAAAGATGTCAGAAGCTTTTTTGAAAAGATCGAGACATTATTACAAGCAGAATATGATGAATATTATGAATCCCAGCATCCGATAGAAGTGGTGATTGAAGATACCGGAGACCATGCTGTTCAATGGGTGGTATTTTTCTATACAAAAGAAATCAAACAGTTGTTGAAAACAAGACAGCTATTTAGAGAAGCGATTTTAAATTTATCACTTGAGGAAGGGATAAATCTTGCCACGCCGTTAACGCATGTGTTGACAGGTGATGCGGATAAGCCGCCCAGCACATAATTATTAGAATAAAGAGCAGAGTGAAGATGATAGAAAAAGTACGATTTCAAACTAAAAAAGCCCTTGGCTTTACTTTAATTGAGTTAGTCATGGTGATCGTTATTTTAGGGGTTTTAGCAGCAGTGGCATTACCTAAATTTGCCAATTTATCGAGCTCCGCGCGGGTTGCGACATTGGAAGGTATTGCAGGAGCGAGGCGTTCGACGATCACAATTGTGAAGAGCAAGGCCTATGTAAATGGTTTATCGGTGGCAGGGTCTAACCCTGGTAACCAATCTGCTTATATCATCGAAACAGAAGCGGGCACTTCGGAAGTTGATTGGCGTAATTTGTGTCCTGAAAGCCGTGCTGAATTAGGAGATGCCTTAAGTATGTTGGATCATATTAGCTTTAGTGCACCTGCTGATCTTGAGAGAAGAGTAAGCAACCAATATACGCTGATTGGTTATGATATTCAGGGGAATGGCCCTGTGACAGATAATGGTTGCTATGTCACTTATGATTCATTTGGTGATTCTGGGTGTACGGTGACAGTTGTTGACGCTGATTGTTAAGAAATTGAAGTGATTATGTATAGCGATGAAGATTTAAATACTGCAGTTAAGCAGGGGATATTTTCAGCGGCGGACGTTGAGATATTTCGTCAGCGCATTGCTGAAAATAGGATGTCTTCTACCGCGGATGAAGAAAACTTTAAGTTGATAGGTGGTTTTAACGATATTTTTATTGTGATTGCCTGTGGTTTGCTACTGTTTTCTTCTTTTTCGGTATTAGAGTCAATTAATACCAGTCTGGCTTATCTTATCTTTGCGGCTATCTCCTGGGGGCTGGCGGAGTTTTTTGTTTTAAAAAGAAAAATGGCACTCCCGGCCATTATGTTGTTGATTGCTTTTGTCGGTGGTGTCGCTGGCCTTTCACATTCTTTATTACCGATGACGTCAGAATTAGGCGCGATAATGGCTGCGAGTTTATCTGCTATTGCAGCCTTTATTCATTGGCAACGTTTTAGTGTGCCGATTACAGTTGCTGTTGCTGTGGCTGCTTTTGTGGGTTTGATTGTTTCCTCATTAAGTGTGGTTATTCCTGACATAGAAAAAGTACTCTCACCCGTTTTATTTATTTGTGGCTTGCTGGTTTTTTCATTTGCGATGGTATGGGATTCTGCTGATACGGCGAGAGTGAATTACCGCTCTGATGTGGCTTTTTGGTTACATCTTCTTGCAGCGCCGTTAATTATTCATCCAGTATTTACAGGGCTGGATATATTGGATGGTGATGACAGTCTAGTGAGTATGACATTGGTGGTTTTGTTATATTTGTTATTAACGCTGGTATCTATGTGTATAGATAGGCGTGTGTTTATGGTATCTGCCCTAATTTATGTTATTTATGCTTTATCGGGCTTGATTGATCGCTATGGCATGGTGGGATCAAGTTTTGCTTTCACGGGTGTGCTGATGGGAGCTGTTCTGTTGTTATTATCAGCTTATTGGCATCGTGCCAGAAGTAGTTTAGTACGGTGTTTACCCGTATCAATACAAGGATCATTGCCAAAAGTGAAATGAATTTTTAGATCTAGAAGATAATACTTTCCCTTTATTAATCGTTATTATCAATTATTACAATCTAAACAACTAGTTTTACAATTCATTCATAGAGGACAATACTGTAGTTGTACTTTAATTACTACAACAGGAGATGGAACAATGAGTGATATTAGTAAATGCCCGGTAATGGGGCACGGACAGCAGGTAGCAGGTGCGGGTACTTCAAACCGGGATTGGTGGCCTAACCAATTAAATTTGAATATCCTTCATCAGCATTCAGAGAAAGCGAATCCTTATGATGCTAATTTTGACTATGCGGCGGCATTTGAATCAGTAGATTTGGATGCGTTAAAACAAGATATTAAAGCCTTGATGACGGACTCTCAATCATGGTGGCCAGCCGATTATGGGCATTACGGCCCTTTATTTATTCGTATGGCATGGCATGCGGCGGGTACATATCGTACGAGTGATGGTCGTGGTGGTGCTGGGACTGGCAATCAACGTTTCGCTCCTCTTAATAGTTGGCCAGATAATGTAAACCTTGATAAGGCACGTACCTTGTTGTGGCCTATTAAACAAAAATACGGCGACAGTGTCTCATGGGCAGATTTATTGATTTTGACAGGTAACTGTGCGATTGAGTCGATGGGGCTTGAGACATTTGGTTTTGGTGGTGGTCGTGAAGATATTTGGGAACCAGAGCAAGATATTTATTGGGGCAAAGAGAATGAATGGTTGGATGATCAGCGTTATTCAGGTGAGCGTGACCTTGAAAATCCGTTAGCTGCTGTTCAAATGGGTTTGATTTATGTCAATCCGGAAGGGCCTAATGGTGAGCCAAGTGTGCTTGCTTCAGGTAAAGACATTCGAGAAACATTTGCGCGTATGGCGATGGATGATGAAGAGACAGTGGCCTTAGTTGCTGGTGGTCATACCTTTGGTAAATGTCATGGTGCTGGTGATGCCAGTCATGTTGGTCCTGAACCCGAAGGCGCCAGTATTGAAGAGCAGGGACAAGGGTGGAAGAGTGAATTCGGTACTGGCCATGGCGCTGATACTATCAGTAGTGGTATCGAAGGTGCTTGGACTGCGAATCCTATTCAATGGGATAACGGTTATTTCGATGTGTTATTTGGTTATGACTGGGATTTAGTTAAAAGTCCGGCTGGTGCATGGCAATGGGTACCTGTTAACCCAGAGGATAAAGATCTTGCGCCCGCTGCTCATAATGCATCAGAAAAAGTGACGACGATTATGACAACGGCAGATATGGCGATGCGTATGGATCCCATTTATGGCCCGATATCGAAACGTTTTCATGAGAACCCGGATCAATTTGCAGATGCATTTGCACGTGCTTGGTTTAAATTAACACACCGTGATATGGGACCTCGTGAACGTTATTTGGGTAAAGAAGTGCCAGATGAAGAATTGATTTGGCAGGATCCCATTCCTTCGGTGACGGAACCCTTAGTGAATGAACAAGATATTGCTGATATTAAAGAAGGTATTGTTGCTTCTGGATTGACCGTGTCTCAGCTTGTTTCGACAGCTTGGGCTTCTGCATCTACTTTCCGCGGTTCTGATATGCGTGGTGGTGCAAACGGTGCTCGCATCCGTCTTACCCCACAAAAAGATTGGGAGGCGAATAACCCTGAGCAGTTAGCGACGGTGTTAAATGGTCTTGAAGCGATTCAACAAGCTTACAACCGTTCTGCGGCGGATGGCAAATCGATTTCATTAGCAGATGTGATTGTATTAGCTGGGGGTGTTGGCGTTGAGCAAGCGGCGAAGAATGCGGGTGTTGAGGTAGTTGTCCCATTTTCACCGGGTCGTACAGATGCCACACAAGAACAGACTGATGTTGCCTCTGTTGGCATGCTTGAGCCTGAGGCAGATGGTTTCCGTAACTATATGAAAGCGAAATATGCGGTATCAGCTGAGGAAATGTTGGTTGATAAGGCACAATTATTAACGTTATCAGCACCTGAGATGACGGTATTAGTGGGTGGTTTACGTGTATTAAATGCGAATACAGGGCAATCACAGCACGGCGTCTTTACACAAAGGCCAGAGATGTTGACCAATGATTTCTTTGTGAATTTGTTAGATATGGGAACAACGTGGAAGGCAGTGTCTCAGGATGATGATGTCTTTGAGGGGCGTGATAGAGAAACAGGTCAACTTAGATGGATTGGTTCACGTGTCGACTTGATTTTTGGTTCTAATTCTCAACTTCGCGCATTGGCTGAGGTGTATGCATGCCGAGATTCGCAATCTCGTTTTGTGAATGACTTTGTTAACGCATGGGTTAAAGTAATGGAGTTAGATCGTTTTGATTTAGCTTAATTGCCCTCGAACTATGAAAAGGGCCAACCTTCGTTTTGAAGGTTGGCCCTTTTTTATTTATTCTTCATTATCTTGTGACATGTCGTCTTCTAAAATGGCTAAGATAATTTGCATATCGTCTGGCATATCAATTCGCCACGATACTTCTTGCTCGGTTTTAGGGTGAATGAACCCTAATAGGCCGGCATGTAATGCCTGGCGTTTAAAGTTTTGTAAGGCCTGTTGACAGGTTTCTGATGCGCCTTTAGGCAAACGTAATCGGCCACCGTAGGAAGGATCACCTAATAGCGGGTAGCGGATATGCGCCATATGAACACGAATTTGGTGAGTACGACCTGTTTCTAATTTACAACGAATGTGAGTATGGGCTCGGAAGCGTTGTTCAACACGGTAATGGGTGATGGCTGGTTTGCCTGTATTGGTGATGGCCATTCGTTTTCTTTCGATATGATGTCGACCAATGGGCTCATCTACTGTCCCGCCTGCGGTCATGACACCCATCGCAATGGCTTGGTATTCACGTTGTACTGTTCGAGCTTGTAGTTGAGATACTAGGCTGTTGTGGGCTTGCAATGTTTTAGCAATCATTAACAGGCCGGTCGTACCTTTATCTATACGATGTACTATGCCTGCCCTTGGTACCCCTTCTAGCTGTGGTGAATGATGGAGTAAGGCATTAACTAAGGTGCCTTGATGATTGCCTGCACCGGGGTGAACAACCATTCCTGCGGGTTTATTAATGATGAGGATATCTTGATCTTCATGAATAATATTAAGTTGTATTGCTTCTGCCTGCCATTTCTCATCAACGGCTTCTATTTGAGCATTGATCTCAACTTGCTCTCCTCCAATCACACTGTCTTTGGGTCGTAAGGTTTTGCCGTTGATAAGAACATAGTCGGCTTTTATCCATTTGGTGATTTGGCCTCTGGAGTAATCTGAAAAAAGTTGTGCCAAGGCTTGATCTAGCCTGAGGCCAGCACAGTCATCAGGAATTATGCCGGTCAATGTTAATGTGTTTGTCATGGGAGCATCGTGATAATAAAACAGGTGAAGATTATAGCCTAGTGCTAATGTTCGGGTTTATTTGTCTTTATATTAAATCTTTAATTGTTTGTTTAATCTATTATTTCTCAAAACACTGTTGTATTTTTACTACAGTTTTAGAGGTCGCCTAACGATGTGTCTATAGGATATTGCATTTTTAATAATATGCTGATACGGTGTCAAATCTGCTGATTTTTGAATCAGTTAGTCGGTATAGTCAGCGGGGACTTACCGTCGGTATTTAAATTAATATGAAGTGAGATTTTATGTCTGAACGTGTAACAGGAAGCGTTAAGTGGTTTGACGCAGCAAAAGGTTTTGGTTTTCTAGAGCGTGAGGGTGGTGATGATGTATTTGTCCATTTTCGTGCCATTCAAGGTGATGGTTTTAAAACCTTAGATGAAGGCCAGCAAGTTGAGTTTACGGTAACTAAAGGTGATAAAGGTTGGCAGGCGGAAGACGTTGTAGCGGTTAGCTAACTCTTCCCATTGTTTGTCTGACACGAAGGGCAATAATATGTTGCCCTTTGTGTTTCTTTATAGTGTTTGATCTTGTTTCCGCAATGGAGACAGGGTTCGTCTTTACGTCCATAGACGTTGAGTTGTTGTGCAAAATAACCGGGCTTACCGTCGCTTTTAGTAAAGTCCTTTAATGTTGTTCCGCCTGCCTTTATGGCTTTTCCTAGTACTAACTTGATCTGTTGTGTTAATTGCTCACACTGCATTTTTGTTAAGTTTTGAGCAATGGTCTTCGGGTGGATGCCTGATAAAAATAGACTTTCATTGGCATAAATATTTCCCACACCTACAACAACCTGCCCATTCATGATCAATGTTTTAACACTACAACGTTTTGTTTTTGCTTGTTTATAAAGGTAGTTTGCATCAAACCCTTTTAATAAGGGTTCAGGGCCGAGATGCGCAATGAGCTTATGCTTTGTTACTGCTTCATCAGTCCACATGATGGCACCGAACCGCCTCGGGTCGGTGTAACGCAGTAAGTGTCCGTTATTAAGGACGATATCTACATGATCATGTTTAGCAGGATTGTTATGTTCTATTTTATCAAGAATTCTTAGGCTGCCTGACATACCGAGGTGAATCATTAATGTACCGCTATCGCATTGAACCAATAAGTATTTAGCACGTCGTTTAACCGAATGAATGACCTGTTGCTTTAGTGTGCTAGCTAAGTCCTCTGGAATGGGCCAACGTAAGCTATGATTGCGTATTGTCACCTGGGTAACGGTTGCATTTTCTAAGTAGGGCTTAATGCCTTTCCGGGTGGTTTCAACTTCAGGTAATTCTGGCATTAAGTTGCTCTTAACGTGTTATTGATGTGATGCTGGTAATAGTAATGTTTGGTAGCTGGCTTTGGGAAATTGATAAGCGAGTTCTGTCTGTTCATTGACGATAAAAAAGTGTGTTTCGCTTAAGTGTAAAGTGAGTTTTATAGGTTCGCTCTGTTCTTCAAGCTGCACAATAGCATGAAAAGGACTGGACTGTAGTGTGCTCGCGAGAGCATTAAGCGGAATTACTTGCAATGCAGCTGCATGTTGCCAGTTATCAATAATTTCAACTAGCTTATCTGCTGATTGTTTTGAATCAGATTGCCATTGTCCATTATTTAGCTGTAATGATGCGGTTTGTTTTAATAAGTTCTGTTTTTGGTAATGGGGAATAGTGAGTTGTGTGATGTGCTGTTGAGCTGTAATGATGCGGTTGTCGATAAAGCTACTCGCATTGGTATTCAGTAAGGGACTGATGGTGTCTTTGACTAGGTAGAGGTTGTTATTGTGTTGTACATAACGGCGTTGTTCAATGGGTTCGAGATCACCAAAGATAAAATGATGGTCATTCAAGGCCAAGCTTGTACTCTCTTTATTTATACCAAATTGGTTGAGATCTTGGCCTACTGTTATGGCTTGCTGACGATAGGGTTGTATGGTCAAGATTGAGAGCAGTAGTTTGATTCTATTTTGATTAGCGCGGGCTGTGATGGGGGCAGTCAGGCGCCATTGTTGATTCGTTTTTTTTAAAACAATATCTGAACGACTCGTCTGTGAGATGGTGATGTGACGGATGGATGCATTGCTCATGTTTGTGAGGGATTTGGTTGGTGTATTGTTTGTTGGTTCATTATTGATAAACCAATATAACCCGGCTAAGACAGCGATGAGTATTAAGTTAATGAAGTAGTTCGATTTCATTGTTTACGTCGATACCACCATAGGCTGAGACCGATAAGTAATAATGAAGCAGGTAAGACAACAAGAAAGCCTAGGCCGATGAACAGTGAATTCATTTTACTGAGTTCAAGTTGGTTATCAATGGTGGTTTTAATGGGAATGGTGATTAAATTATCATCTTCAGCTAACCAGTTAATTAAGGCGACACCGAGTTCTAAATTAGCGGCATTGCCAATAAAGCTATTGGATAAGAAGTCGCCATCGCCAATGACAGCAATACGTTGTTGCCTGTCTTCTTGTGTTGATGTCAGTAAATAAGCAATATCGAATGGTCCTGCTGTGTCGACGCCTTTTTGAAATTGTGCCTGTAGGCCCGGTTCAAGGTCGCTCCATACATTGGCTGGTGTTGATAACAAGGCTTGATATTGCCATAAACTATTATTAGTTTTCGGTGTTATTGCAACGGCTTTTGGAAACAGTGTTACGCTTGATGTAGCTTGGCCAATGGGGTGATTTGCGTAATCGGTAATCAGTGTGAATTGGGGATCCGGGATACCTAATAATTCGGTATTGGGATCAATCAGGGTGCCGGGAAGTAGTTCAAGTTCTAGGTATTCTGCTAAGGCTGCGAGTGGCTGGTTTTCGTGAGGCTCTGTTAACCAGAGTAGGTTGCCACTATTATCGAGGTAATCTTTTAAAATGCTCATTTCACCGGGTAGCCATGATTTCTCTGGGCTTGCAATAATGACAGCAGCAGTATTACGAGGTATTTGTTGATGCTGTACGAGATTGAGCGTTTTTGTTTTGAACCCTTTTTGTTTAAGCGTGGTTGCCCAAGTACTGAGGTTAAAGTTGGCTTGATGATCAGGACGTCGTTCACCATGACCTTCTATAAAGACTAGCCATTTGTCCTGTTCCCGAGAGACTGAAATCAGTGCATTGGTGAGCGATTGTTCAGATAAATCGAAAACGTGTTTTTGTTGTTGTCCCAGTGAAACAACTAGTTCGCCTTGTTGTTGAATATTAAGCTCACGCACGATATCAGGTGAGAAGTCCGGATCGATATAATGAATAACGAGTGCGGGTTGGTGGTGTTGATAGCGGGATAGCAGTGTTGATAGCGCTGGTTTGAGCGCATTTGTCTCACTGATAAAAGCTTGAATGGTGATTGGCTTATCTAGCTGTTTAAGGAAGCGTGTTGTGGTCTCTGACAGGCTATGGCGCTGATTTGCTGTTAAATCTATTTGGGTATCAGTTTTTATAGAGAGCTGTGCGAGTAAAATAACCAGACCAATCATCAGCAGATAGAACACACTATTCTGTATTCTCAGTTGACGTTGTGTTTTTGAGTTAATTTTCATGTTAGCTGAGACGTTGTGCGTTGATGCAACGAATAGTTAGAGTTAGAAAGAACCCTACGATAATGCCGTAATAAGCAATATCTTTAGTGTGGATATCACCTTGTAGAATAGGTTGGAAATGGCTTAAGAGTGATAACCAGCTGAAGAGCGCCGATTCTCCGGTATTACCTGTCCAATCGATGATCCATAGTAAGAATAGTAGGCTGAAGGTACTGATAGCCGCTATAGTTGGTTGTTTGGTCAGTGCCGATAAAAATAGGCCGATAGCTGTGAAACTCGCGACCAATAGAAATAAACCAAAGATGGCTGAGCCAATGGCCATGAGATCGAGTGTTGCACCGATGGATAACGCCAATGGCATGCAAGTAATCAAACCGATAAGCACTAAGAAAAAACCGAGCGTGCCGAAATATTTTCCTAGTACAATTTGTGTTGCTGATAGTGGGGCAGATAGGAGTAGGGGGAAGCTGTCATTTCGCCGCTCTTCTGCAATGAGACGCATGGTGATGAGTGGCGTTAACAATAATAAGATGGTGGCCGCATTGTTAAATAAAGGCAGTGCTACAAGTTCTGTCACGCCTGGGGCACCAGGAATAGCTGATATTTTGCCTTGAATTTGCATAAAGTAATCGATATGCGTCAAAAAGAGATAAGCGAGGATGAGTTGCGTTAGCGCTAAGATGAGCCATGCAAGTGGTGATAGAAAGAGTCGATATAGTTCATGTCGGGCTAATGTGAACATTACATGGGCTCTTTTGTTTGATCAGATTCTTGTTGAATAATGTTCATAAAGACATCTTCAAGAGAATGTTGTTCTGGCGTTAATGCTGTTAATTGCCAACTGTGGCTGACAGCTGACTTAAGAATGATTTGAGTTGGGTTGTGCTCAGGTTGATAGTGTATTTTGAAGCGTGTGTTTGATATAGCACTTACACTTGTTACGCCAGAGAGTTGTGCTAGTTTAGCAATATCAGGTGGTGATTCGAGTGTTAGTAGTATATGTGAAGATTGCATCTGTTGTTGCAAGGCATCAGTTGTATCGTTGAACACTAATGTGCCTTGATTGATGATTTTTACACGGTCACAAAGCATTTGTACTTCGGGCAAAATATGGGTTGATAAAATAACACTATGTTCTTGGGCGATGTCTTTGATGAGTTGACGAATTTCTCTTATCTGAATGGGATCTAGCCCTGAGGTTGGCTCATCTAAGATGACAACGGCAGGTGTATGTATGATCGCCTGTGCAATACCAACGCGCTGCTGATAACCTTTTGAAAGGTGATGAATTAATCGCTTTTTGACGTTACCAAGGCCGCATCGTTCGAGAGCGGTGTCAACGGCGCTCTTTCTATTAGTCGATGGAATGTTATTTATTCTGGCACAAAATGATAAGAACTCTATGACGGATAAATCTTTGTAGAGTGGCGGTTGTTCAGGTAAATAACCTATATGTGCTTTGGCTTGTTTAGGCTGGCTAAGTAAGTCATATCCATTAATGGTAATTTCACCTTCATTCGGAGCTAAATTACCACTTAACATTTTCATGCTAGTGCTTTTCCCTGCACCATTAGGACCAAGGAAGCCTAAAACCTCTCCTTTATAAATTTCGAAGTCGAGTTGTTTGACAGCCAGTTGTGGGCCGTAGAATCGTGAAAGTGATTTAGCAGAAAGGAGTGGTGATGTCACAGTTTAGTTAATGGTTTCCAAAGTGGTGGCAGCCCAGTCCGTTGCGGTTACAAATGCTTGGTTAATGTCAGGAATGCTAAGAGAATTTGGCATGATAGTCAAAGAGCCTCGTTCATGTGTTCGGACAAACATCAGTAACTTACCTAGTGGTCCCTCAGCTTCTTGAAGTGCTGACTTGATGTTGTTAGAGATAGGTAAGTCAGTTAGTAATTCTGGCATTGGTTTATTAAAGAACGCATCAGCGGGAGAAAATAGCCCAAGAATGAAAGCGGTTTCTGGCTCACAATCGAAAGGCTCTGCCAGAATTTCAGCCATTTTAGCTCGAATTAATGCTGTGTTTAGCAAAGCGCCTGATACGGGAGATTCAACGCTGGAAAAGGCGATAATGGTTGCCCAAGATCGGATGGCATCAAGTCCTAAGTAGATCACTGCTTGTTTGAGTGAGTTAACGTGCTTGGGGAGTGCAAATGCTGCTGAGTTTAGGCAGCGTAATAATTTATAGCTGAGAGAGATATCTTGTTTAACGAGGTTTTCAACTTCTGTAATACTAATATTTGGACGTTGTAATTCGCTGATGATTTGTAATGCAGCGGCTTTATTGTCAGGTAGTGGCTTGTCATCAATGATGGTGGGCTTACAAAAGAAGTAACCTTGATAGAGATCAAAGCCAAGTTGTTTACATTGTTGATATTGAGCGTCGGTTTCTACTTTTTCTGCTAACAGCTTTACATCGAATTGTTTAAGAATGTCGACGTGTTCAATGAGCTCTTGTCCGGAGAGTGTGAGGAGATCTATTTTGATGATATTGGCGACATCAACCAATGGTTTCAGGTTTTCGTGATAGATAAAGTCATCAAGTGCAATGGTGAAACCTTGTTCAGATAAATTTTTGACGGCTTTAATGACATCATCGTCTATTTCGATGTCTTCTAGGATTTCTAAGACGATATTCTTTGATTTAAAAGGAAGGGCCAGCTCACCTGTTAAGAAGGCACGCGTTACGTTGAGAAAACCAGGTTTGTCACCGAGAACGCGATCAATACCAAACTCTAGAAAAGTATGGTTAATAACTTGGCTTGTGGCATTATCGCCATCAAATTCTTCGATATTTGCTTGATTGACGTGGTTATTGCGAAAGAGTAACTCATAGGCAAAAAGTGAAAGGTCATTATCAAAAATAGGCTGTCTAGCGAGAAAAATTGAATTGGCAGAACTATCTGGAGACATATTATTCCTTTTTATGACGCAGTAGACATTATGTTGATAAGAGGGCCATCATAGCAATTATAGGCAAAAAAAACCTGCACTAAGCAGGTTTTTTTAATTATTTAGTGTGTCTTTTGAAACTATTTAATTTTAGCTTCTTTATACATGACGTGTTTACGAACGACAGGGTCGTATTTTTTGATTTCTAGCTTTTCTGGCATAGTCCGTTTGTTTTTATCTGTTGTGTAGTAATGACCAGTGCCTGCAGATGAGACTAATTTGATTTTATCGCGCATGTTCTATTCTCCTAGACTTTTTCGCCGCGGGCACGGATTTCAGTTAAGACAACATCGATGCCTTTTTTATCAATGATACGAAGACCATGATTACTGACTTTTAATTTAACCCAACGGTTTTCCGATTCAACCCAAAAACGATGTGGGTGAAGGTTAGGAAGGAAGCGACGACGTGTTTTGTTGTGGGCGTGAGAAACGTTGTTACCGCTCATAGGGCGTTTACCCGTTACCTGACATACTCTGGCCATTTTAGAACCTGCTCCTGATGAACTTTTTAACTATAAAAGGGACGTATCTGACGGCCCATCTGAAACTACAAAGCCGAACTTTATACCATATATAAAATCCGATGTGTAATTGAATTGTGTTTATGCTGGTGAAAGCACCATGTTGTCTATCTTTTCCCGTAAGTGCTCAAAATTCATTGTGCCAATTTTGCGCATCACAATTTCACCATTTGGGGCGATTAAGAAGTGAGTAGGGGTGACACGAACACGGTTGAAAGCAGCTGCAATTTCGTCATTTTGATCCCATGTCAGCGTATAAGGAAGTTCGCGCTGTTGTCGCATGGCCTTGATATGCTCGGGTGTGTCGTGTGACATCGCGACACCGATCATCGCAAGGCCTTTATCTGCATAATCATTGTACAAAGCATTGAGTTCAGGCATTTCCTGCACGCAACCAGGACAATCAGTAGCCCAAAAAATCATTAAGACCGGTTTATTCGCATATTGTGAAAGCGAGTGTTGCTGTCCGTCGATATCACTAAAACTGATGTCGGGAGCCATTTGTACATTATTATTCTTCACCCATGTGATGATGAATAATAAAACGGCTAAAGTGATAGCAAATAATAATGGTTTCTTAATAGCATTCATAATTGTTTACTCTTTAATCATTATTGGATTCAAAGGTATGACTCAATTGTTAAGGATAAGTGCCCATTTTGGTTTAGATTCATCATTTAAAAGGTTCGGGACTCTGTTGATGCCAGTCTGTTATTTGTTGGTAGCGATGAGCGACATTGAGTAAACGTGCTTCATCAAAATAATTGCTAATGATTTGTAGGCCAACGGGCATATTGTTAACGAAACCGGCAGGGATTGAAACACCAGGAAGGCCCGCTAGGTTTGTACTGATGGTATAGATATCGGCTAGGTACATGGCAACCGGGTCATCTTTTTTATCACCTAGCTTGAAGGCGGTTGTTGGCGCAGTTGGGCCCATGATGACATCGACATCGTTAAAGGCTTGTTTGAAGTCATCACTGATTAGCCGACGGCATTGTTGGGCTTTTAAATAATAGGCATCATAATAGCCGGCGGATAAAGCATAAGTACCAATCATTATGCGTCGTTTGACTTCTTCTCCAAACCCTTCTCCACGTGAACGTTGATAGAGATCGAGTAAATCTTTTGGATCTTCACAGCGATGGCCAAAGCGAACACCATCCATTCTAGATAGGTTTGATGAACATTCTGCTGGCGCGACGACATAATAGGTAGGCACTGCTAAATGTGAGTTAGGCAGTGTTATTTCTTTGATGGTTGCACCAAGTGATTCATAGGTTTTGATAGCTGCTTCGACAGTTGTAGCTACTTCTGGGTCTAAACCCTCACCAAAGTATTCTTTTGGAAGACCAATTTTTAGGCCTTCGAGTGAGTTATTTAAACTGGCTGTGTAATCAGGTACATCCTGTTCTACGCTGGTGGAATCTCGTGGATCAAAGCCTGCCATTTCATTGAGTAATAAGGCGGCATCTTCTGCACTACGTGCCATTGGACCTGCTTGGTCTAAGCTAGAGGCAAAGGCGATCATACCGTAGCGAGAAATACGGCCATAGGTCGGCTTTAAGCCTGTTAAGTTACACAGTGAAGCGGGTTGTCGGATTGAACCACCAGTGTCTGTTCCGGTTGCAATAGGAGCTAAATTAGCAGCGACTGCAGCTGCAGACCCGCCTGATGAACCACCTGGAACAGCTTGCTTATCCCATGGGTTTTGAACTTGGCCATAAAAACTGGTTTCATTAGATGAGCCCATGGCAAATTCATCCATATTGGTTTTGCCCAATGTCACCATGCCCGCTTGGTTAATTTTTTCTACGACAGTGGCGTTATATGGCGCAATAAAATTATCGAGCATTTTTGATGCACAACTGGTACGAAGCCCTTCTGTGCAGAAAATATCTTTGTGTGCGAGTGGAATCCCGGTTAGTTTGCCAGCTGTTTTTTGCTGTAACTGAATATCGGCCGCACGTGCTTGCGTCAATGCATGATCTTCCGCAACAGTGATGAAGGCATTGAGCTCACTATTGTGGGTATTGATGCGATCGAGATAGTGTTGGGTTAATTCAACACTTGAAATGTCACCGTTGTGCAGTGCAGAAGATAATTCGTTTAGTGATTTTGTATGCATGATTTACCTGTTATTCGATAACTTGTGGGACCAGGTAAACACCTGCTTCTGTTTTTGGCGCGATGGTTTGGAATTGTTCACGTTGATCTGTTTCGGTGACTTGATCTGGGCGCAGGCGTTGAACAGCATCTAGTGGATGTGCCATAGGTGAAATATTATCAGTATCGACGGAACTGAGTTGTTCGACCAAGCCGAAGATGGTTGTTAAATCTCGCGCATAATTAGGAATATCTGTGTCATCTATGGCTAAGCGCGCCAGATGGGCAATTTTCTCTACATCTGTTTTATCTAAACTCATTGGTGATCCTAATACTGACTTTTTATTCAAAAGTGTGAAGTTTAAATGATTCGCGGCTTGCTCAACAGCCCATTGCATTGATAAAGTATCTTTTTTTATAAGTTGAGTTTTGGTTTTTACTGATGTTTGAACGTCTACGCGGGATGTTTTCTAATGATCTTTCGATCGATTTGGGTACGGCGAATACGCTGATTTATGTGCGTGGTCAAGGCATCGTGCTCAACGAACCTTCTGTTGTTGCTATCCGGCAAGATAAGGGCCCAGGCGGTCCTCGCTCTATTGCTGCTGTAGGTGTTGAGGCAAAGAGGATGCTAGGTCGGACGCCGGGTAATATCACGGCAATTAGGCCATTAAAAGATGGTGTGATTGCAGACTTTACGGTCACAGAAAAAATGTTGCAGCATTTTATTAAGAAAGTGCATGAAGGACGGTTTTTAAAACCAAGTCCGCGCGTTTTGGTTTGTGTCCCTTGTGGATCGACTCAAGTTGAGCGTCGCGCAATTCGTGAGTCAGCGGCAGGTGCTGGTGCACGAGATGTGTATTTGATTGAAGAACCGATGGCGGCCGCGATTGGTGCTGGTATGCCAGTGGAAGAAGCCAGTGGTTCGATGGTATTAGATATCGGTGGTGGTACTACGGAAGTTGCGATTATTTCGTTAAACGGTATTGTTTATTCTGCTTCGGTTCGTATTGGTGGTGATTTGTTTGATGAAGCGATCATTAACTATGTTCGCCGTAATTACGGTAGCTTGATTGGTGAATCGACAGCAGAAAAAATTAAGAAAGAAATTGGTTCTGCTTATCCTGGTAATGAAGTGAAAGAGATGGAAGTACGCGGTCGTAATTTGGCTGAGGGAATACCACGCAGCTTCACTTTGAATAGCAACGAAATTTTAGAAGCGTTACAAGATCCCTTATCGGGCATTGTGTCTGCAGTGAAAACGGCATTAGAACAAACGCCACCAGAATTAGGTGCAGATGTAGCTGAACGCGGTATTGTGCTGACGGGTGGTGGTGCTTTATTAAGAGACTTGGATCGCTTACTCGTTGAAGAGACAGGGCTACCTGCTATTATTGCTGAAGATCCTTTAACTTGTGTGGCTCGAGGCGGTGGTCGTGCATTGGAAATGATAGATGAACGAGGCACAGACGTTTTCACATTTGAGTAGCGGTTTGCTTTACACTATAGAGACCTTTGTAAATAACTTTATTTACGAAGGTTTTTTCGTTTCTGGGACATAGACAATTAAACCGCTATTTACAAATAGGGCTTCATTAAATGTACGTTTAACGCTGGCATTTTTAGCTTCGTTGACGTTATTTTTCCTTGATTCCCGCTTAAATACATTTTCGAACTTGAGAAGTAATATTGCGACCTTAATGTATCCTGTTCAGTTAGTGGCTTCTTTCCCCAGTGATATTGGTCATTGGGCAAGTGAATACTTTCAAAGTCGTGCGGAGCTGAAAGAGCAGAATGAATCGCTTAAAGCGACGCAGTTATTGAATAGTATTCGATTACAAAAATTGCAGGCTTTAGAACGAGAAAATTTACGTTTACATGAGTTGCTAGGGTCATCATTTCGTTTACCTGAACGTGTGTTAGTTGCTGAATTATTGACGATTGATTCTGATCCTTTTTCCCAGCAGGTCGTCATTAACCGTGGTGAACGTTACGATGTCTTTGAGGGACAGCCAGTGCTGGATGCCAATGGCGTGATGGGACAGGTGATGTCGGTTAGTCGCTTTTCGAGCCGGGTAATTTTGTTGACCGATCCGAGTCATGCAGTTCCAGTACAAGTAAATCGCAATGGACTACGTTCAGTTGTAATCGGTCGTGGCTTAGGTAAATATTTACAACTAGAACATTTACCCCATAATGCGGATGTGCGTGTCGGAGATTTATTGGTGACATCAGGTTTGGGAGGTCGTTTCCCGGTGGGGTATCCCGTGGGTACAATCAGTGCGGTTAGCCGCCCAGCAGGCCAGCCTTTTGCCAGTATTCAAGTTCAACCAGCAGCAGACTTAGCCACAAGCCGTGAAGTTCTGTTGGTCCTGCCACGAGATGATGATATTTTGCCTGAATCTGTTGAATCTGTTGAATCTGTTGAATCTGTTGAATCTGTTGAAGCAGTCGAAGCAGTCGAAGCAGAAGGGGGCGAGTAATGGCAAGCGTTGATAAGCCGCAAGGTGGTTTGATTATTGTCATGTCGGTGATGTTGGCGATGATTTTGATGTTGATCCCTTTGTCAGAGAGTTGGCGTTTCCTTAGGCCTGAATGGGTCCTACTAACATTGATGTATTGGGCGATGGCTTTGCCGAGGCGTGTTGGGGTCGGCTATGCATGGCTGGTAGGTTTGTTTATGGATGTATTACTGGGTGGTACCTTAGGTGTGTTGGCTTTTGCCTATGCTTTGGTGATTTATTTGATATTGCACTTCCATCTTCAGCTACGCCAGTTTCCACTCTGGCAACAAGCTTTGAGTTTGATGTCGCTTATTTTATTGGTCCATATTGTCACTGTTGTGATGACGACGAAAGTGACGGGCTGGCATGCATGGCTGCCGGCCATTGTGAGTACAGTATTGTGGCCAATTATCTATATTTTCTTGCGTGGTGTTAGGCGCACTTTCCATGTTAAATAAAGTGTAAATGTCGACTCGGTTTGTCTTAAAAGATCATGTTAATGAAAGTCGTTTAGTCAACGACAGGCTAATTTTTGCTGCGATTTTTGCTGGAATTTTATTCACTGTGTTGATGGCTAGGTTAGCTATATTGCAGGTGGTTGAGCACGAACATTTCGATGTGTTATCTAATAAAAATCGCGTAGATATTGAACCTTTAGCGCCTCAACGAGGCTTGATCTATGATCGTAATGGTGTCGTTTTAGCTGAAAATATTCCCACTTTTAGTTTGGAATTGATTCCTGAAAAAGTGATTGAGCTTGATGAAACTTTGTCTGAATTGGCGGCTTTATTTTCTGTTTCTAGTGAAGAGATTACAGATATTGCTGAGAAGATAAAGCAGCAGCGTCGTTTCCGACATGTTGTGATTCGAGAACGACTGACGGAACAAGAAGTTGCTATTTTCTCTGCGAATCGCCATCGCTTTCCAGGCGTAGATGTCGTCGGGCGGTTAATTCGACATTATCCGCATGGTGCTTTATTTGCTCATACCGTTGGTTATGTTGGGCGTATCAATGAGAAAGATCAGGCGCGTATTGATGAAAAAAATTATAAGGGAACGTTGCAGATTGGTAAGACGGGCGTCGAAAAATATTATGAAGATTTATTGCATGGCCAAGTAGGTTATCAACAGGTTGAGACCAATGTACAAGGTCGTATTGTTCGTGAACTCAAAAATGAACCTTCAGTATCTGGGCAAGCCCTGTTTTTAAATTTAGATATCCAGTTACAACGTGTTGCTTCAGAGGCGTTGGGAGATTACAACGGTTCAATTGTCGCTATGGATCCTAAAACAGGGGGGATTTTAGCGATGGTGAGTAAGCCAGATTTCGATCCCAATTTGTTTGTATCTGGTATCAGCCGTAAAGATTATGCTGTGTTGAGAGATTCGATTGATAGACCGTTATTTGATCGAGCATTACGCGGTCACTATCCTCCCGGTTCTACATTGAAACCTTTTATTGCCTTAGCGGGTTTAGAGCTGGGCGTGGTAAGAAAAAATACCAAGACCTATTGTCCTGGTTGGTATACCTTACCGGGTAAAGATCACCGTTATCGTTGTTGGAAAGCGCATGGCCATGGCAAAGTTGATTTGAAACAGTCATTAGCCCAATCCTGTGATGTTTATTATTACGATCTAGCACATGTGTTGGGGATAGATAGACTACATAACTTCTTAGATTTATTTGGTTTTGGTCGGCGAACAGGTGTTGATATACCCAGTGAAAGTCGTGGCCTATCGCCGTCGAGTGAGTGGAAAAGGTCAGCCCGAAATCAGGTTTGGTATCCAGGAGAAACGCTGATTTCTGGCATTGGACAAGGTTTTAACCAAACAACACCTGTTCAATTGGCTTATGCAACTTCATTGTTAGCGATGCGTGGCATTAACACATTGCCACAAGTGGCTAGAGGAAGCAGAGCAAATGCAAATAGTGAGCTGAGCTTAATGCCGATTAAACGTGATGATAGTTTACCTATTGTGAAAACATCAAATTGGCAAGCGATTGTTGACTCTATGGTTGAGGTGACGTTGGGTCAGCGTGGTACAGCAAAATCTGTGGGTAAGGATTTACCTTTTGTTGTGGCAGGTAAAACGGGTACAGCACAGGTGTTTGGTATCAAACAGGATGAGAAGTACGATGCAGAGACGTTGGCTAAACGACTGCATGATCATGCTTTATTTATGGCTTTTGCCCCAGCAGAAAACCCCGAGTTTGTCGTTGTGGTGGTGGCTGAAAATGGTGGGAGTGGTAGTAAAACTGCTGCACCAATGGCGCGCAAAATGATTGATCAGTATTTTGGGGTGGCGACCGTTGAATAATAATTTGTTAACAGATAGGGCAAATCCTGAGCGTTGGAGTTTAACCAAAGCTTTACGTGTTATTCATTTGGATGCTTTATTGTTATTTGGGCTGCTTAGTTTATTGGGTGTCGGCCTGATGGTTTTGTTCAGTGCTGGTAATCAAGAAGTGGCTTTATTAATACGTCAACTGATTCGAATGGGTACCGCTTTTTTTGGCTTGGTTATATTGGCTAACATTCACCCCGATCGCATGAGGGATATGGCGTATTGGATTTATGGTGCCGGCTTGATTTTATTGATTGCAGTTTTACTTGTGGGTGAAGAAGGGAAAGGAGCCCAACGCTGGCTTAATTTAGGTGTGATTCGTTTTCAACCATCAGAATTGATGAAAATAGCAGTGCCTTTATTAGTGGCAGCTTATTTAGCAGAGCGTCCTTTACCGCCTACGCTTTCTCGATTGACGGTCTGTTTATTGATGGTGGTTATTCCGGCGCTATTGATTGCAAAACAGCCTGATTTAGGCACAGCACTGTTGATTGCAAGTTCTGGTTTGATTGTAATTTTCCTGTCGGGTATCTCATGGGCATTAATCATTAGTTTTCTCCTAGCAGCCGCTTCTGCGTTGCCGGTATTGTGGTATGTGATGCATGATTATCAACGTCAGCGGGTATTAACTTTTTTGAACCCTGAGAGTGATCCTTTGGGTTCGGGTTATCATATTATCCAATCTAAAATTGCGATTGGTTCAGGTGGGTTATTTGGTCGAGGCTGGCTGGAAGGAACGCAGTCTCAATTGGCTTTTTTACCTGAAAGATCAACGGATTTTATCTTTTCAGTTATCGCTGAAGAGTTTGGTTTAGTTGGGGTTGGATTGTTATTGCTATTGTATTTAGCCATCGCCGGACGGGGGCTTTATATTGCCAGTCAGGCACAAAGTAGTTTTGCGCGATTATTGGCCGGGAGTATTTCACTGACTTTTCTGGTCTATGTGTTTGTTAATGTCGGGATGGTAACAGGATTATTGCCTGTCGTTGGTGTGCCTTTGCCGTTAGTCAGTTATGGGGGCACGTCGATGGTGACCTTATTAGCCGGTTTCGGTATCCTGATGTCCATTCATACTCATAGAAGGATGATGACCTCTTGAAACATCTATTATCTACTGCGGCTTTATTGGCTGCATTTTCCTCAGCATCTTTTGCTAATTCGACGTTGCCCGGTTTGACGGATTTTATTGATGAGATGCATCAAAAGCAGCAATTTGATAAGGCACAACTCAATGCGGTGTTTGCTGATGTTGAAGTGAAAGAATCGATTTTAAAAGCGATTTCGAGGCCGGCTGAGAAAAGTAAGCCTTGGTATGATTATCGAAAAATTTTTATTACAGACAAACGTATTAAAGGTGGCGTAAATTTTTGGCAGCAGCATGCTGAAGCGTTAGCAAAAGCTGAGCAGCAGTATGGTGTGCCAGCAGAAATTATTATTGCTATTTTGGGTGTTGAAACGAGTTATGGCGGTAACGTAGGGAGTTATCGTGTTGTAGATGCTTTATCGACATTGGCATTCCGGTATCCGCCTAGAAGTAAATTCTTCAGAAGTGAATTAGGGCATTTTTTAGTTTTAACGCGTGAAGAAGGGATGTCGATACTCTCGCCGGTTGGATCTTATGCAGGGGCGATGGGACTTGGGCAATTTATGCCTAGTAGCTATCGTGCTTATGCGGTTGATTTTGATGGGGATGGACAACGGGATATTTGGACTAATCCAATGGATGCCATTGGTAGCATTGCGAATTACCTCGCAAGACATGGCTGGCAACGTGGGGAGCCGATAGCACATCCATCATCAGTCATTGGCCCAGTGCCGACGACATTATTAAAAAAAGGGAGTAAACCTGCTCTCAACCCTGCTGAACTGAAACAAGCAGGTGTTTCACTCAATGCAGTACCGGATGATGCTAAGAAAGTGGCGTTAATTACACTGACCCAACCACAAGGTGAAGAGTATTGGGTTACACGGCAAAACTTTTACAGTATTACCCGCTATAACCATAGTCGGATGTACGCGATGGCAGTGACACAATTAGCTGAGTTGATTCGTCAGAAATATGAGCAACAAGGATCATGATAAGCAGACTTAAGAAAGGCTCTGTGATGATGAGCTTGGTGTTATTGTCAGCATGTGGCGGTGGTTTGTTTGAGAAAGGTGATAGTGCGCCCAGTAACCCACCTGACGTGTCTGGTGTGCCTGATGCTGTGCCTCGTGTTGAAAAAGCACGACCACAAAATCAAAAAAGCTATGTTGTGTTGGGTAAACGCTATTACCCGATGAAAAGTGCCTTGGGTTATCGTGAAAAAGGCATTGCATCTTGGTACGGTAAAAAGTTTCATGGCCGTAAAACGGCGACTGGTGAAACCTATGACATGTATCAGATGACGGCGGCACATAAAACTTTACCACTGCCAAGTTATGCTGAGGTGGTTAATTTAAATAATGGTCGCCGGATTATTGTACGTGTTAATGACCGCGGCCCATTTCATGATGGGCGAATTATTGATTTATCCTACTCTGCAGCGAAAAAACTCGACATTATTGGGAAAGGAACCGGTCGGGTTGAGGTGAGCGCGATTGATGCTGCGAGTTATAATAAACCGGCTCCAAAACCGATTGTTGTGGCTAAGCCTCAACCCGTTGAAGAACCTGCTTTAGCAGCGGGGTACCATACACATGAAGGTGAAAGTCATTCACATCATCATGATACTGCTGGTCCCGCTTTGTATTTACAGGTGGGCACATTTAGTTCGATTACAAGGGCAGAATCGTTTAAATCACAATTGGCGGATCATATTGAAGAGCCCGTTTTTTTGATGCCGCTTTATCGGCCGCAAGGTGCTTTGTACCGTGTTAGAGTTGGTCCTTTAGCCAGCGTTGAAGCAAGTGAAGACATGGCGGTGAAGTTAAAATCGTTAGGTGTGCGTGATAGTCACGCGGTAGTTGAGTAATTATTTAGAGAAGATGATGTTAAAAACAGTAAAAGATTTACTATTTATAGGTTTAATGTTTGTTTCTATAACAAGCCATGCGGTGATTGCGCCGACCCCTAAAGCGCCTGATGTAGCTGCAAAATCTTATATTTTACAGGATTATGCCAGTGGTAAGGTGATCGCGGCTTTAAATGCGGGTCAACGTTTACCACCTGCCAGTATTACAAAGTTGATGACAGCCTATGTCGTGTCTAAAGAGTTAGCGTCTGGCAATATTGCTTTAGAAGATGATGTTCTAATCAGTGAGAAAGCTTGGCGAATGGTGGGGTCGCGGAGTTTTATTGAGGTCAACAGCAAAGTGTCTGTTGAAGTGTTATTGCGTGGCATGATTATACAATCGGGTAATGATGCGGCGGTCGCTTTGGCTGAGCATATTGCAGGTAGTGAAGAGACTTTTGCTCAGATGATGAATCAGTATGCTCAACAATTGGGCATGTTTAATACTAATTACCAAAATTCAACGGGTTTACCAGGTAAAGAGCACTATACAACGGCTGAGGATATTGCCATTTTATCTGCAGCGGTGATCCGTGATTTTCCTGACCATTACGCTTGGTATGCAGAAAAAGAATACACCTATAACAATATTACGCAGCATAACCGTAATAAGTTGTTATGGCGTGATAAGAGTGTTGATGGACTGAAAACAGGGCATACTGAAGAAGCGGGTTATTGTCTTGCTGCGTCGGCTAAACGTGATGGAATGCGGTTGATTTCTGTTGTTTTGGGTACGCGTAGTGAGAATGCTAGAGCACAAGAAACGCAAAAGTTGTTTAATTATGGTTTCCGTTTTTTCGAGACACATGATTTATATCAAGCGGGTCAGCAGATCGCTGAAAGTAAAGTTTGGAAAGGAGAAACAGATAAAGTTTCTTTGGGTTTAGCAGAGCCCTTAACGATTACAGTTGCACGTGGCCAGTATGAAGCATTAGTGGCAACAACGAATATCCAAAAACCAATTGTCGCGCCTATTCAAGTGGGCCAAGTATTGGGTGAAGTGAACATTCATTTAGCGGGCGAGCTGGTTGCAACAAAACAGTTAGTTGCGATTGAAGCCGTTGAGAAAGGTAGCTGGTGGCGTCAGTTATTAGATATGTTGCTGATGTTGATTTGGGGCTAAAGCCGTGGCTGATGTTTTTATTAACGGTTCCTTCGTGGCTGCTGAACAAGCGACGGTGTCTGTTTTTGACCGAGGCTTTCTATTGGGTGATGGTGTCTATGAAGTTATTCCTGTTTATGCGGGTCGCTGTTTTGAATTAGCGGGTCATTTAAACCGTCTGAAAAACAGTTTGGCTAGCGTCAAAATGACTAATCCATACAGTGATGACGAATGGGATCAACTTTTTGATACCTTGATTCAACGTAATGGTGGTGGCGATCAGGCGTTGTATATGCAAGTATCCCGTGGTGCTGCACCAAGAGATCATGTTTTTCCTGAGGGTGTTTCACCCAGTGTGTTTGTGATGACAAACCCGTTAAAAGCGGTTTCACAAGCCGTTAAGACTCAAGGTATTCGGGCTATTACGCTGATTGATACTCGCTGGCAACGCTGTGATATTAAAGCCATCAGTTTGTTGCCGAATAGTTTACTTAAACAAGAAGCTAAAGAAGCGGGTGCCGATGAAGCGTTGTTAATTCGTGATGGTTTTATGACGGAAGGATCGGCTAGCAATAGCTACGCTGTCTTTGATGGGGTGGTTTATACTGCACCAAAAGATAATAAAATTTTGCCTGGAATCACGCGTGATGTCCTGTTATCTCTGGCTAGAGAAGCAGGAGTTACTGTTATCGAAGAGGCCGTTGCAGAGTCTAAACTGTCTGAAGCAGATGAGCTTTGGGTGAGCAGTTCCACAAAAGAGATACTACCGATAACACAATTAAATGGCCAAGCAGTGGGCTCTGGGAAGGTTGGTCCTGTTTGGCAGAAAGTCGATGCCTTGTATCAACAGATGAAAGTGAGGGCAGCATAATGACAGTTGAAGAACGCGATACGTTAATTGAATTTCCTTGTGATTTCGATATTAAAGCAATGGGGTTGAGTAGCCCAGAGTTTGATGCGACTGTTGTGAGCATTGTGCTTGAGTATGTGGATGACTTAAAAGAGGGTGCCGTTACAACGAAACAAAGTTCAGGGGGTAAATTTACCTCTGTGACGGTCACTGCTTATGTTGAAAGCCAGATTCAATTAGATTCCATTTATCGTGCATTGAGTAGTCATGATTTGGTGAAGTACGTTCTTTAGCCGTTATCTATGATCGTTAAAGACTTAGGTTTGGTTGACTATACGTCGACCTGCAATGCGATGCAGGATTTCACAGCCAATAGAGATGCTGAGACAACTGATGAGTTATGGTTACTGGAGCATCATTCGGTTTTCAGTCAAGGTACAAACGGTCAAGCTGAACATGTATTGGATTTAGGTACTATTCCGTTAGTGCAATCTGATCGTGGAGGACAAGTGACGTATCATGGTCCAGGACAATTGATTGCGTATACCTTATTTGATTTGCGGCGTTTAGGCATGGGCGTGCGTGATATGGTGACTTGTCTAGAGAATACGACGATTGCCCTATTAGCCGAGCAAGGGATTGATGCTTATTCAGATGCCGATGCGCCAGGCGTGTACATTGCTGGTGAGAAACTGGCTTCCCTTGGTTTGAGGGTTAAGCGTGGTGCTTGTTACCATGGTATTAGTATTAATGTTGATATGGATTTATCGCCGTTTTTGTCAATTAATCCCTGTGGTTATCAAGACATGAAAATGACAGACTTAAAGACTTTGGGTTGTGATTTATCAATAGCTCAAGTAAAACAACAATTTGCAGCTACGTTGAAGGCGGGGCTAAATTATGAAGGGTGATCAATGAGTGAAAGTGGATCGACAAAACGGGATGTAAACGCATTAAGAGGCGAATCGAAGGTTGCTAGGATCCCTATTAAGGTTGTACCGAGTGATCCGAAAAGAAAGCCAGAGTGGATACGTGCTAAGGCACCTGTGACACCCGAAGTGATGCGCTTGAAAGGGTTATTGAGAGAGCATAATTTACACACGATTTGTGAAGAAGCCGCATGCCCTAATTTAGGGGAGTGTTTTACGCATGGTACAGCGACATTTTTAATCATGGGCCAAATTTGTACACGTCGTTGCCCTTTCTGTGATGTTGCTCATGGCAAACCCGATCCATTAGATGAAAATGAACCGGCTCATTTGGCAAAAACAATCGCAGCGATGCAATTGAAACATGTAGTGGTGACATCGGTCGATCGCGATGATTTACGTGATGGTGGGGCAGCCCATTTTAGGGCGTGCATTAAAGAAATTAGAGCTCAATCTCCAAACACTAATATTGAAGTACTGGTGCCCGATTTTCGTGGCCGGATGAATGTGGCATTGGAAGTATTAGCGGATAACCCACCTGATATTTTTAATCATAATTTAGAAAGTATCCCCCGTTTATATAAAGCGGTGCGTCCTGGTTCTGATTATCAATGGTCGCTCGATTTGATTAAGCATTTTCAAGAACAGCATCCTGATGTACCGACCAAGTCCGGTTTGATGTTGGGGTTGGGTGAGTCAATGGATGAGATTAAGCAGGTGATGCAAGATTTGCGTGATCATGGTTGCCGAATGTTGACTTTGGGACAGTATTTACAACCTAGTCGTCATCACCTAGCCGTTGAGCGGTTTGTTACCCCCGCTGAATTTGATGAATTGGCTGTTGTTGCCAAGGAAATGGGCTTTGAACATGTAGCAAGCGGCCCGATGGTCCGTTCGTCATATCATGCTGATCTACAAGCTCAAGGAAAACATGTTTCTTAGAGAATATGGCCTGTAACCATATGATTTTAATTCTAAAAATAGTTTAAGAGTGTACAATTTTTCGTATCACGTATAATGCTGTGATGAATTTGAACTGCATAGACAGAACGTGAGGTCATAGGATGAGTGATTTTTTACCCGGACTGGAAGGCGTTGCTGCCACTAAATCTGCTATTTCGTATATTGATGGTGAACAAGGTTTACTGTCTTATCGAGGTTATCCTTTGGAAACATTGGCAGAAAATAGTAGTTTCGAAGAAACCACCTTATTGTTATTGGATGGTGAGTTACCATCAGCGACAGACCTAGATGGTTTTACTAAAAAATTAAGACGCCATTACCGAATTAAATTTCATATTCGTGAAATGATGCGTCATTTCCCAGCTACTGGGCATCCTATGGATATGTTGCAGACAGCCGTATCAAGTCTGGGTATGTTTTATCCGGGTACTGAGTGTTTGACGGGTTCAGATGTCTGTGAAGATCTTAATTACGTTCGTAATATGACGGTCAACATTATTGCTCAAATGGCACCATTGGTGGCGATGTGGGAGCATATGCGTCAGGGCTATGATCCGATAGAACCGCGTGAAGATTTATCGGTTGCTGAAAATTTACTGTATATGTTCACGGGTAAGGAACCGGATCCGTTGTTAGCTAGAATTATGGATGTTTGTTTGATTCTACATGCTGAACATACCTTAAATGCCTCCACGTTTTCAGCATTAGTGTCTGGTTCTACCTTAGCGACACCTTATAGTGTTATTTCAGGTGCGATTGGGACTTTATCGGGCCCATTACATGGCGGGGCAAACTCTAAAGTGGTTGAGATGCTGAAAGAGATTGGCAGTGCAGACAAAGCTGAAGCTTGGGTTGATAATGCACTTGCGAATAAAGAAGTTATTTGGGGCATGGGACATCGTGAGTATAAAGTGAAGGATCCACGTGCGACCATTTTGCATAAATTGGTTGCGGAGTTGATTGAAGATCGCGGTAGCAGCTTAGATAGTACCTTTGAAACTGCGATGAAAGTAGAAGAAATCTGTGCTGATCGTTTAGGTCATAAAGGTGTTTACCCGAATGTTGACTTCTATTCGGGTATTTTATATGCCGAAATGGGCATTCCTGCTGATCAATTTACAGCGCTATTCGCTGTAGCCCGTTCTGCCGGTTGGCTAGCCCATTGGCGTGAGCAGATTTCAGATAACCGGATTTATCGTCCGACCCAAATCTATACGGGCAGTGACGTACGCAACTATGTACCGATCAGCCAACGTTAAAATCTGATCAGTTAATTATAGTTTTACTGGTTTTGCCTTGTTGTTCCCGCACCAAGCGGGGGACAAGATAACCTGACAATTTCGCTCTTAATTGCTCGATTAATTTAATCCCTTCCTTTTCTGATACATCGAAATGGCTGGCGCCAGCAACAGGGTCGAGCAAGTGTAAGTAATAGGGCACAACACCCATTTCAATCAGTTTTTCACTAAGTTCGGCAAGCGCGATAACTGAGTCATTAATCCCTTTTAGTAAGACAGATTGATTGAGTAATTGCACATTTGCATTAGTTAGCTTGTTTAATGCTTTTGCTTCGATTGAGGTCAATTCATTACTGTGATTAGCGTGAATGACCATGATAACTTTGAACCGTGTTGTACTGATCCAAGTTAATAGTTCCTCATTGATCCGTTCTGGTAATACGAGAGGTAGGCGGGTATGGATACGTAAACGTTTTAGATGTGGGATTTGTTCAAGTTCTGAAACCATTTGAGCTAATTTTTGATCATTCAGTGCTAAAGGATCACCACCGCTTAAGATAACCTCATCTATATCGGTATCCTGATGTAATGTTGATAGGGTTTGTTGCCATTGGCTCGCAAGTGGGTTGCTTTCGTTATAGGGGAAGTGGCGTCTGAAACAATAGCGACAATGAATGGCACAGGCACCGGTTGTAAGTAATAAGGCGCGGCCATTATATTTCTGTAACAGTCCTGGACTTGTGATGGCGAGTTGATCACCAACAGGGTCTGTTACGAACTTATGATTGTCTATCGTTTCATCGATAAGTGGAAAAACTTGTCTTAATAAGGGATCTTGAGGATCACCATGGCGCATTTTATTGATATAGCTCTGAGGAACACGAAGCGGAAATTGTTTGAGCGCTACTGCATCAATTGCCATAAGACGATCTGTTAGCCCCAGCTGTGCCAAGAGTTCTTCTGGTTTTTTTATGGCATTGGCTAAAGCTACTTGCCAGCTTTGGTTTGGTAACACCGAGGGTGTTTGGGGTATCATATTGCGCCTAACTATTTAAACAGACGATGATCGTCCCCTAAAAGAGGTTGCCATGGCAAGTGTAAGTACAAATCAATTTAAATCTGGCCTTAAATTTATGTTGGACGGCGACCCTTGTAGCATTATTGAAAACGAATTAGTTAAGCCAGGTAAAGGCCAAGCTTTTAACCGGGTTAAATTTCGTAACTTAAAAACAGGCCGTGTTAATGAGCGTACTTTTAAGTCTGGTGAGAGCGTCGAATCAGCTGATGTGGTGGAAGTGGAGTTGGAGTATTCATACACGGACGGTGAGTTTTGGTATTTCATGGATTCTGAAACTTATGAGCAACATGCTGCTGATGCCAATGCGGTTGAAGATTGTTTGAAGTGGTTAAAAGAACAATATGTCTATACGGTGACGCAATGGAATGGCACACCATTATTAGTCACAGCGCCTAATTTTGTGAATTTGGCAGTGACTGATACTGATCCCGGTTTAAAAGGGGATACTGCTGGTACGGGTGGTAAACCTGCGACATTAGAGACTGGTGCTGTGGTACGTGTGCCTTTGTTTATGAATATTGGTGAAGTGTTGCGGATTGATACGAGAAGCGGGGAATACGTCGAGCGCGCCAAAGACTAAAATCATCTTCGGTTTTTATTCCATTACGGCGTTATTTCTCATACTCGATTAGTCACATATTAATATATGTTCCTGCTCTGCGTGTGAGAAATGCCTTGTACTGAAATAAAACCCTTTGATGATTTGTTTTGAGTAGTTTTTTATGGAATATGATTGGCAGCCATCGATTAGTGTAGAAAATCTGAAAAGGCGGGCACAGCTGTTGGCTGATGTCCGCCTTTTTTTTGCCCAAAAAGGGGTGTTAGAAGTCGAGACACCTATTTTATCTCCTGCTGCCCCTACGGCGCCTTATCTGGAGAGTTTTAAGACAGACTATATTCCTATTGGAGGATCCCTTCAGCAGGCTTGTTATTTACATACATCTCCTGAGTTTGCGATGAAACGGCTATTAGCGGTTGATGCAGGGTCTATTTACCAGATTGCGAAGGTCTTTCGTAATGGTGAACAGGGGCGGCTGCATTCTCCTGAATTTACGATGCTGGAGTGGTATCGCCCAGAATTAACCTTCACTCAATTGATGGATGAAGTTTCAGCTTTAGTCGCTGCTGTTTCTGGTTTCTCAGAGGCTATCAGATTGTCGTATACGACAATTTTTGAACAGTATTTAGCAATAGATATTTTCAATTGTTCTGACCAACAACTTCGCTTAGTGGGGTTGGAGAATATACCCAGTTTGATGCGTGATATTGAGCTTGATCGAGATGGTTGGTTGGAACTATTAATGAGTGAGGTCATTGAACCTAAATTAGCTGGTTTTGAACGCCCGGTTATGGTTTATGATTTTCCTGCGTCCCAGGCTCAGCTGGCTAAAATTCACACTGATGAGCAAGGTCATGAGGTGGCAGCACGGTTTGAACTCTATGCGGGTGGCCTTGAGCTAGCCAATGGCTATGATGAATTATTGGATGCGGGTGAGCTTCGGCGCCGTTTTGAACATGATAATCAACAGCGTCTAGTACTAGGTAAGCCCGCGATGCCCCTTGATGAGCATTTGCTAGCTGCGATGACATCGGGTTTACCGCAGTGTGTTGGCGTGGCTTTGGGTTTAGATCGGTTGTTAATGTTAGTACTCAAACAACGTGATATTCAGCAGGTTCAAAGTTTTCCATTTAATCAATAATCAGTTCACTTTTTTTATTTGATCATCCTGTTAAATTAGGCTGCCCGAGTTTTAGGGGACCTAAGAGGAGAGATAATGAAAAAACTGAGTTTATCAATTGCGATAGCATTATCCACGCTCGGTATGAGTGGCGTGGTTTCGGCTGTAACGGTCGAAGAGCTAGCGGTTAAGTTGGATGCATTGGCAGCAGAAAATGCTGAATTACGCCATCGACTAGAACAAGTTGAGCAGCATAAGAAAAGTGTTGATACACAAATCGCTGAATACAAAGAAAAAGTTAAAGCAGAAGTGGCGCCTAAGAATGTCATTGGTTTTGATAATCAATATGGCTATGACATGTTGGATTCAACGACACGAATTAATAGTAAACAGCGTTTATTATTAGAGAGAAAAAAGTCAGGTGTTTTAGCGGCTGATTCTGTTTATTTCAGTGGTGCTGTAACAGCGATTGCTGATTACCAGAAGAGTAACCGAGAAAGTAAGTTTGGTTATTTGATGCGTCATCCAACATCTGCAAACCAGCGGACGAAAGAGGTTTCTGAGGCCGTTATTCATTCTGCACAGTTAGCTGCGACGGCTAATTTAGGTGATTGGGTGTCTGGTTATATTGAGTTGCTCTATGATCCGCAGCAAAGTTTTGCGTCTGGTACGTTAACAGATGTAAACCGTAACCAGGTGCAGGTACGCCGTGGTTATGTGTTACTGGGTAATCTGAAAGAGTCTCCGCTTTATGTATCCTTGGGTAAAATGGCAATTCCTTTTGGCTTAACAGATACCGTTAATCCGTTCACAGCGTCGACAGTTTGGCATGCTTTTGGTGGCCTTGCTTATGGTTTAAATGGTGGTTATACACAAGATGGTTTGAACATTAATGTTATGGCAGTGCAAGGTGGTTCGCAGTTCAGAGCCGCGAATGTGCCTGTTGATGATAGCAATGTGCCAAGTAAGTTAAATAACTATGCGGTTGATGTGAATTACACGTTTAATGTGATGGCTGATACTAGTTTGTTAGTGGGTGCATCCTATATTAAAGGCAGTGCCTATTGCCAAGAATTTCCCATTACGCATTTTAGTTCGTGCCAAGAAGAGAATGGTGCTTATGACGTCTATACACGTTTAAGTGGTCAGAATTGGCAGGTCAAAGCTGAGTTAGCTCAGACAGAAGATAAATGGGCAGGTACTTTTAACCCTACGATTCCTGAGTTTGGTCCATCGAAGGTGACAAGTTGGGATATTGGGGGGCAGTACAATACGACCTTCTTTGGTGTGCCAACAGATTACTCACTTGAATTTAGTCGTTTTGATGCCGGTCCTGATGGTTCTCCTTGGGAACGGCAAGACCAATGGGTCCTAGGTATGGCTAGCTTTATTACACCGAGTGCTAAGCTTTTTGGTGAATATATTCACACAGATGGCTATGCACCACTTAATTTTTTAAGCGGTGGTAATTTAGGAGCAGGTGTGACGCATAGTGATGTTGATGCTCAATCTGATATTTTGATGATTGGTGCTAATGTTGCGTTTTAATTAATTTAAGAGATAGCTAGAGTTGTTAAAAGGGCGCTATTTTAGCGCCCTTTTTTTATGTGAAAATCTATAAGTTATTCCATCAAATTTGGTAGCCAAAGTGTAACTTCTGGGAAGGCAATAACAATCGCTAAAACAATTAATTGAATAATAATAAAGGGCACAATACCTCGGTAGATAGCTTGTAGTTTTATATTGGGTGCACTGGCTTTTAGGTAGAAGAGTGAGAAGCCAAACGGTGGTGTGAGAAATGAAGTCTGCAGGTTGAGGGCGATTAATAACGCAAACCAAAGTGGATCTAGCCCTAAATGAATTGCGACTGGGGCAATAATTGGGACGACGATAAAGCAGATTTCAATAAAGTCTAAGAAGAAGCCGAGTATAAAAATAAGCAACATACTGAGTATTAAAAATCCCCATTTGCCGCCTGGAAGTTGCTCGAAAATATCAAAAATTAAGTCGTCTCCGCCCATACCGACAAAGACAAGGCCAAAAGCGGTTGCTCCGATAAGGATAAGGAAGACCATGCTGGTTAAGCGAGTGGTTTGCTGCATTGCTTGGTTGAGGTTTTTCAAGGTTAATTTGCTGTGTAAGGCCGCTAGTATCATAGCGCCTAATGCGCCAACAGCTGCTGATTCTGTTGGAGAAGCAATACCGAAGAAAATAGAACCTAGTACGGTGAGAATTAGGGCTAGTGGGGGTAATAAGCTTTTTAAGACTTGCATCATTAAATGTAAGTCTTGATCCGGGTCGGCTTTAATAGCGGGGGCCATGTCAGGGTGTCGCCAAGCGACGAAGCCGATATAGATTATGTAAGCTAGAACGAGCATCATGCCAGGCACTGCAGCACCCATAAAGAGTTGTCCTACAGGTACACCGATGACATCTCCTAATAAAATGAGAATAATGCTTGGTGGGATGATTTGTCCTAATGTACCTGAAGCGGCTATGGTGCCACTGGCTAATGTGGGCGCATAGTGGTGTTTTAACATGGCAGGTAGTGCGATGACTGCCATAGTGACAACAGATGCGCCTACGACCCCGGTTGTTGCCGCGAGTAAAGCCCCTACGATGACAACAGAAATAGCTAACCCTCCTCGGACACGGCCGAATAATTTCCCCATGGTTTCGAGTAATTGTTCTGCTAGCCCAGATTTTTCTAAGACAACGCCCATAAAGACAAAGAGGGGGACGGCTAATAGCGTGAAATTAGTCATGATGCCCCATATCCTGAGAGGCAGTAAATCAAAAAAGCCGATGCCTAAAAAGAAGCTGCCAAAAGCAAAAGCGACAGCACCTAAGGTAAAAGCAACCGGAAAGCCAAGCAGTAACAATAGAAACAACACGGCAAACATCACTAACGCCCAAACTTCCATTACTTGGACTCCTGTTGGCTTAGTTTGAGACTGTTTCTGAGGAGTTCGGCTATGCCTTGTAAAATCAGCAAGACAAAGGCGATGAGGATACTGCCTTTTAGTAAGTACCGGTGTGGTAGTCCACCAGGATCTGGCGACCCTTCATTGTAATAAAAAGCATTTTCTATGAAAGGCCATGCTGTTGTAATAACTAAAACACAGAAGGGAATGAGGAAGAATAAAATGCCAAAAATATTAATCAGGGCACGGTGTCTGTCCGATAAAAATTGGCTTTGATGAATTAAGTCGACTCTAACATGACCATCATGTTTTAAGGTATAAGCACCACCGAGTAAAAAGATAAGCGAAAACAAGTGCCACTGTAGCTCTTGTAATGCAATTGAACCTTGGTTAAAGAGGTAGCGCATGGCTACGTCGTAACAAATAAGTAGCACCATCCCGACGACGAGCCAAGAGGTGGTACGGCCGATCCATTCATTGAGAGTATCGATGCCATTGATAAGAGTTTTAATCATAGGGTGTTTTACTGATAAATTCGTTTAGCGGTGAAGTGTCCCATAAATAGGATAGAAGCTCTAGGGCCTGTTGATCTTTCATAGACAATTCTGCAGAGGGTTATTTTCCCTCTCAACAAGGTGGAATAAGCGCAGTGTAGTCATTCTACATAAGCGAATGACAACGCTGTGGAGAGGGAAAATAAGCTCTGTCCTTTGGATTGGGTTTAGAATGGCGCCATTCTGCGTTACTCGTCGTTTATTTGGAATAACGAAACGGCTCTACTCGTGCCTTGATTGACATCATTTTAGACTCAACAGGCTTGTCTATGAAAGATCAACAGGCCCTAGTCTATAACGTATATTTTAGGCATAACATGGTGTCATTAAACAAGAAATGGTAAAGTGCGTGTTGAGAATAAATGTTTAGGATTTCAACATGCTTACTGTTATTTCGCCTGCTAAAACACTGGATTTTGAGTCACAGCCGATCACGACATGTCATACGCAGCCAAAATTTTTGGCACAGTCAGAGGCTTTGATTGATGAGTTGAAACAATTATCAGCCCCTGGTATTGCAACGTTAATGAAGTTAAGCGATAAATTAGCGGGCTTGAATATGGCGCGTTTCCAGACTTGGGCGACGCCATTTAATTTGGATAATGCTAAGCAAGCGGTTTTGGCGTTTAAAGGCGATGTTTATACAGGTCTAGATGCTGAAACGATGGATGATGAAGGACTGGAATTTGCCCAAGAGCATTTACGTATTCTATCTGGCTTATATGGTGTTTTAAAACCATTGGACTTGATCCAACCTTATCGTTTGGAAATGGGTACTCAGTTTGCTAATCAAAAAGGTAAAAACTTGTATCAGTTTTGGGGTGGTCAGCTTCGTGAGGAAATTGAAACAGAAGCTTCACAGTCTTCAGATGCGGTCCTTGTTAATTTAGCATCAAATGAATATTTTAAGGCCTTAGAAGCAAAAAAATTAAACACGCGAATTATCACACCGGTGTTTAAAGATCTAAAAAATGGTCAATATAAAATCATTAGTTTTTATGCCAAAAAAGCACGCGGCTTAATGAGCCGTTATATCATTGATCATCGTATTAACGATCCTGAAAAGTTAAAGCATTTTGATAGTGAAGGTTATCGTTTTAGTGCAGATTTATCATCGGGTGATGATTGGGTGTTTATCCGCGATCATGCAGAGTAATCGATAATCAGGCTTTGGCTTTTTTTGGACTTTCAACAGCTTCATTACAGATTTCAAATTTAGCGATCAGTGGTGCATGATCAGATAAACGTCGCCATAAATTGTACCGAGGTCGTTCACAGCTTAATGGTCTCACTTTACGGTAATACACGCGATCCATTTTTAAAATAGGTAACCACGCAGGGAAAGTCCGGGCATGCTTATTATGTAAAGTGTGGTGAGTCTCTTGTAGGTTCAATTGTTCTGAAAAGTGTTTTTCAGCACGTTCGCTCCAGTCATTAAAATCACCCGCAATGATAAGAGGGGCATTATCAGGAACATGCTCTTCTATACGTTCAGAGAGTATTTTGATTTGTTGTTTTCGTTCAACATTCATCAAGCCGAGATGAATACAGATGATATGAAGATCTTCATCAATATCAGGTAGATTAATCACGCCGTGTAACAAGCTACGACTGGCCCAAGATAGCGATGAGACATTGATGTTTTCCCAGCTGATGATGGGGTGTTTACTTAAAATGGCATTCCCGTGGTGGCCGAGTTTATATAAGGCATTTTTACCGTAGGCGAGGTGGGGCCAATGACCTTCAGCAATGTATTCAGCATGAGAACCTTCAGGCCAATTAGCATGGTCGATTTCATGTTGTTTATGTTCACCTTGGACTTCTTGCAGTAGCAATATGTCAGCATCTGCTTCCACAAGTACATCACGTAGTCGTGGTAAAACAAAGTGTCGGTTGCCAGTGCTAAATCCCTTATGAATATTATAGGTGAGGATTCGTAATTCGGCTTGGGCCATAAGTCCATGTCTTTTGTTTGAGAGTAATCACTCTATCAGATGTTGGCTTAATTAGGCAGGTCAGTGTTTTTAATGCGGCGATGAGTAGTTTAACTTATAAGGTTTTATTTTAGGTGTTGGGTATTGAATAAAAATGTAGAGGATAAAATTTTTTATGTAAAAGGAGGGTAATGTTCATCAAGTGTTAAGGGTTCCTATGCTTTAATAATTTTAACTTGCGAGGTAAGCGGATCATAAAGGCATGGTGTTTGTTTGGTTTGTATTTATCTTTAAATATATTTTATTTGATGACAGAGAGACTATTGATAGGAACTAGTTTGTAATGAATGAGCACTATTTTTCGGAGTATGAATTATCGCTCACCACACTTAAAAATGAATCTTCACAGATTGTTTTTTTCTTAACCTTTTTGGACGGTTTACCTACAGCATTATATAAATCTGATGGTGAAAGTAAGGTATGCCTCCCTAATCCCCAAGTGTTAAGCGCAGACGAAGGTGATTATGCTTGGGGGTATATAGGGGCTGGGCCTCAGAGTTTGAGTTTTGCGTTGACAAGTAAATTCTTTGAACTATCAGAACCAAGATTTAATCAAACGAAACATATACAGTTTTATACACATAAGGTTTTGATGGAAATTCTTTCAAAATTACCAAAAAATGAAGGACATGTCATTAATCAAGATATGATTTTAAAGGCGATTGGCCCTATTAGGATTCTCGAAAAGACAAAGTGTTAGCAAAGGTGATTTTTTGAATAGTCTGGACATTGGTTAACAGCTTAAACCTTTATATGTTTTCTTCGTATAAAGTCATTAAGCATTGAGTACGATGGTAGGCGACATGTATAAACTTTCTTTTGCTTATTCGCCACGTATTAATCAACCTGAAGCGACAAATGGTATCAGTGTTTTCTGGAATGGTGTTTTACTAGATTCGGTATCGGCAGTGGGTGGTAAAACGCATAATTGGATCGTATACAGTTTTATGGTCAAAGCAATTGGTAATGATGTATTGAAGTTTGCTGCAATAGGTAAAGAAGATACATTAGGCGGCAGCCTCGATGCGGTAGAGGTGAGTGCGATACCAATTCCAGCAGCGGCTTTATTATTTGCACCGGCTTTATTAGGTCTGATTGGTCTACGACGTAGAGCGAAGGCCATGATTGCCTGATAAAAGAGATTTGGAAATGAAAAGCCATAATGATTTATTTCATTATGGCTTTTTTTATGGCGAGTATTTTTAATTTAATAATTCGTCAATAGGGCCAGGTTTACATAAGCTTTTTTGCTTTACTGCACTACGAAGACATTTATGACAGATATATTCTGCTTGGTCGATGAGTGAATGGATATGTTTGGCTTGTTTGCTATAGTCCTTCTTTTTTATTTTGCACAGCGTTGTGACCATGACTTTACTTGCTTAGTTGATCAGGAATAACAAAGGCGCGGCTGCTGAGCTCTTTATCAATAAAAAAGAGTCCGTTACTGTCATCGCCAACGAGCCTAAGTTTACCGACAATTTCACTGACGCCGGCTTCTTCTTCAACTTGTTCACTGATAAACCAATCTAAATGTGCCTTGGTAGCGTAGTCTTTTTCTTCTGTTGCGAGCGCCATCAGTTCATTAATAGATTTGGTGACGTTTTGTTCGTGAATGAGCGTTTTTTCTAGTACATCTAGTGGACTATTGTATTCTGCTGGTGGCGATGAAATCGCAGCCAAATCGACCATATTGCCTCGTTCTAAAATATAGTTAAATAAGATCATAGTGTGGGCTGCTTCTTCTTGTGCTTGCACTTTCATCCAGTTACCAAACCCGAGCAATGAACGATGATCAAACCAAGAAGCCATTTGTAGATAGAGGTAGCTTGAGTAGAATTCGTTTGAGACTTGTTTATTGAGGGCAGATAAAAGTGTATCGCTAAGCATGTTGACTTCCTTTTTTAGAATGATCGTTTTGTGGAGAGTAGTATAGGCTATTTAAGATCGGTATAAAATGGTCTCATGCAGAAGAGGAGAGTAGCGTATGTCTGAGTCGACTGAAGCGGTAGGGAAATGTCTATGTGGTGCTGTTGAAATCAGAGCAAGTCAGTTATCCCGGCAGCTTGGTGCATGCCATTGTTCAATGTGTCGACAATGGGCGAGTGGGCCTTTTCTCGCGTTAGATGGGCAGCAGGCTGTGAGGATGTCCGGTGAAGGGTTTGTCAGCCGTTATGCTTCATCAGAATGGGCTGAAAGGGCTTTTTGTTCTCAGTGTGGGACACATTTATTTTACCGTTTGAAGGCGACTGATCAGCATATACTATCTGCAGGTTTATTTGATTTGGATGGTGAGTTGGAATTTGATCATCAGATCTTTATTGATGAAAAGCCCGGTTATTATCGCTTTGCTAATAAGACAAAAAATATGACGGGAGCAGAGGTGTTTGCAGCATTTTCTGGCGGGTAATTTATGTTGTGAATAAAAAAAGGCTTATCCTAAGATAAGCCCATTTATATAGGTTTATGGTTTTTACCAAGTCTTGGCTGGAATCCTAATTTTTTGGCCAGGATAAATGAGGTCAGGATCTTCAATCACTTCTTTATTGGCTTCAAATAGTTTTGGGTAATCCATGGCATTACCATAAAATTGTTTAGCAATTTTTGACAAACTATCACCACTTTCGATGGTGTAATATTGTACATCTGCTGCTGGTTCAGGTGTCTCTAAGTTATCAATCTTCACTTCTGTAACACCTTGGGTATTGCCAGCGATAAGTACCGCTTTTTCCATGGCTTCAGCAGATTCTGCTTTACCTTCTAGGCTTACGACGCCATCGTCGAATTTAACATCCAGGTCAGCAATACCAGGATTACCGCCACCCAGTTTTGCTCTGAGTTTATCTGAAGCTTCCTCAGCAGAGTCGAAGAGCTTTTTACCCATGTCTTTTGCGAAATCGAACAATCCCATTTTTCTTCTCCTTATTGGTGTTAGTTATTTCAAAAAACTTTTTAATAAGCTACCGACGAGGTCGCCGGCATCTGGTTGATTACTATTGCTTGAATTACCGCCTAGCATGGAACCAATGACAGAGCCTAAGAGATCGTTTTGGCCGCCGCCTTGTCCACTGAGTAAATTATCGAGTAAGCCACTCGATTGTGCCCCTTTACTCATTGTCCCCATCAGCAGCGTCGCAGCCATCGGTAATAGTTTTTTGATGATACTGGCACTGACGCCAGTATTGCCTTCGACCTGAGATGCTACTTGGCGGCTGGTTTCTTTGTCACCGAGTAGGTGGCCAAGAATTTTATTGCCTTCATTAACGTATTAGGGTCATCTAGGATATTGTCTTCATCAACAAAGCGTTGATGATTACCTTTCCCCAAAGCGTTAATGAGCGATTCTAGTCCATTGCCTTGTTGGATATTACCTTGGATGCGATTACCTAACTCTGGCAGTAATTGTGCTAATACATCTGAGGTTTGGCTAGTGGATATGTTGTTTTGGTTGGCCAATTTATCAACGGCATTGTTTTGTGCTGCTGCCAACACCATTTGTAGTAAGTCCATAATGGAACTCCGATCCTTTATTTGAGGATAAATGTCACTTTCAGATTGACTTTGTATGCGGCAATTTTGTCTTTTTTGATCTCGAGAGACTGATCTTTTACCCAAACGGAAGTGACGTTTTCTAATGTTTTAGTTGCGCGTTTTACGCCTTCTTCTATGGCATCATCAAAACTTTTTGGTGAGCTTGCAATAATTTCTGTAACTCTAGCTACTGACATACTATTCTCCTTGAGATGAGTGGAATTAAATTAGTGATGCATTTAAGTATAGGTGACGAAACTGAATCGCAGCTGAATACTCAATGGCATCAGCGTTGCCTTAATATACTGGGCACTGCCTTGTTCTTGGGTGAAATCGCTTTGTGTGGGCAAGCATCAATACAGGCATAGCAACGGATACATTGATCACTGTTGATGAATAGGGTGTTGTAATAAAGCCCGGAGGTTAAGCCAGGGGCTATGGCTTGGATATCGGTTACTCCAGTTTGCCTGCTGTGATTAAAATCGCTCGCTTCGACGATGCAATTGTCGACGGGTTTGACGAGTAAGCATTCATCGCACAGGGTACATTTTCTATTATCAATCACTGGGGCTGGAGAACGCACATCTTCAAATTTGTCATAACGAATGGATTGTTCAGCCAAACCACTATCTTGTAGGACTTTGACGCCGTGATCGATCATGGGTGGTGGGCCACAGAAGAAGGCTTTTATATGATTGATGTCGAGTTGGTTCGTATCGAGGTAATGTGTTTTGAGGTGTTCGGTGACTAAACCTCTCGATTCTTGCCAGTCACTGTCATCAGGTTCTTCAGATAAAACGGGGATGAAGGTGAAGTTATGATCAGGGTGCCATTGTTGTTTGATGGCTTCCATTTCTTCAAGGCAATAGAGATCGGCTTGGGTGCGAGCGCCATAAAAAAACAGGCAGTCGCGAGCTAATGACTGATGGCTGGCCTGTTCGACAAGTGCTTTGATGGCACTCATACCACTACCACCTGCAATACAAACGATAGTATCGTCAGAGTTATCTAGACCAAATTTTCCCATTGGACCGCTGACAGTAACGGGTTCCTTGGTGCGTTTTTTTTGTTTAAACCAGTCTGACAGTTCACCACCTTCAACTAAGCGTATAAATAAGGTGACTTGGTTTTTTTTCTCAAGGGCTGGCGCCTTTGCAAAGGAATAGGCACGGGGGCGATCGATGCCATCCACTTTCAGCGTGGCATATTGGCCGGCTTTGGCATTGAAAGGCGGGCTGTTTTTGTCACAAGTGATGGTGACTTCGATGGTGTCGTATGTGAGGTTGGTTATTTTAGTTATTTTGCCTGGACGACTATTGACCCGTTTAGTTTGAATGGCTGTTTCAGGCGTCGGCAAGAGTTGATCAAAAGGGTCGTTAAAGCCACTGGTTTTAATGGATGCCATGATTAAAATATCCCTTTATGTACTTTTTTGGCTGCCGCAATGATTTGTGCATCGGTGGCTTTAATGTCTTTGTTTTTGGGATCCTCACGCCAACGTTTTATATAACCTTCTTTGCCACCCCATTTTTCTAAAATATCTTTTTTAACTTGGTCACTCGCTAATTCAACTTCAGCTAAGCAGGAATAGAAAGTAGGACTATTGCCAAAATCAGTGAGCATTTCTGAATTCAATGCATTGATGTTGACGCCGCCATAGGTGTTGCTGCCCTTAAATTGTTTTTGGGTATTACAAACACCGGAAATGAGTTTCTTGATGATGACCGCATGGGCAAAAGTTTCACCTCGGTCATTGTATATGCGACATAAATCACCATCAGCGATGCCACGCTTTTTCGCGTCTCTCGGGTTGAGTTCTAAGGTAGGACGGGACATCATCGCTTGGAGACGAGGCACAGACTGGAATGAATCACCAATAAAGTAATGGGAGGCACAGCTTAATACTTGTAGTGGGAATTGCTTGCGTTTGGGATCTTCTTGGCCTTCAATTTCCGGTACATAACTTGGAAGTGGGTCAATGCCTTGTTCTTTGAGTGCGGCACTGTATATTTCAATTTTGCCACTAGGGGTTGGCCAACCTTGATTTAAAAAGTCGCGGCGTTTGGTTTCGGTATTGGCTCTGGCCCAGCCATTGGCTTTGAGTTCGTCGTAGTCGATGCCTTCCATCAAAGGGTTAACGCTATCATCGACCAGGATATCTCGGATGATTTCTTCATCGGTTTGCGTGAAGGCATTATCTTCACTGTCTTCGTTATACCCCATTTTCTCAGCGAGTTTCCGGAATAATTCTGAGTTTCTGACACTTTCACCTAATGGCTCTATAACGGGTTCGTTCATGCCGTAATACCAGTTACCATAGGTTGCTACCAGGTCCATACGTTCTAGCTGGGTATCAGCTGGTAGTACTATGTCAGCGTAATTACAGCTATCAGTCCAGAAGGTTTCGTGGATACCGACGAATAGATCATCTCGCATTAGGCCTTCACGAACACCTTGTGTATTCGGGGCACAATTTGCCGGGTCAGAGTTGTAGATAAACATCGATTTAATAGGGGGATCGAGGGGTTCACCGTCATAGCCAATGTTTTCAGCTAAGGCACGACCAATTTGTACCATGCTAATTTGACGTTTAGCGCCTCGTTCGCCTAAATCGGGACGGTGGAGCTTATTGAGGTCATGGCGAAGCCACATTTCTTCAAGGTTACCAAAGCCCGCACCACCACAGCGTTCGCGCCATGAGCCGGTGATACAAGGTAAAGTCAAAATAGCGCGGCACATTTGACCTGCATTTTGGTGACGGTTGAGACCATAATTAGCTCTAATAACCGATTTCTTCGTTGCTGCATATTCAAGCGCGAGTTTTTCAATATCGGCAGCTTTGACGCCCGTTATTTTGGCCACTTTATCTAGTGAATATTCAGGTAGTTTTTTATTGACTAGGGCTTTCCAGCCAACCGTTTGTTGTTCTAAAAACTCAACATCGTGGAGATTGTTATCGACAATCACCTTCATCATTGCTAAGGCTAAAGCGGCATCTGTACCGGGCTTAGGTTGGATATGCCAATCAGCCATCATGGTGGTACGTGTTTCTCGCGGATCGATAACGATCAGTTTTGCACCACGCTCTTGGGCTTCGCGAATGAATGGAATGGCATGGACACCAGTACTGACTAAGTTTGTTCCCCAGAGAATGATCAGCTCGGCTTCTTGAGCAGCTTCATGGATAGAGGTGTTGGCATGGGCCATACCATAAGTATGTAATCCAGCCCACATGGCAGCGTAAATACAGATTGATTGTTCAAGTCTTGCTGCTTCCATTTTATTCCAGAAGCGACTGTCCATGGTCCAGTAACCGACCATGCCCATAGTGCCAGAATAGGAATAAGGCTGAATGGCTTCAGAACCGTATTCTTCGATGGTTTGTTTGAAATTGTCAGTGACGGTTTCTAATGCCTCATCCCAAGAGATGCGTTCAAACTTGGCACCAGGGCCTTTTGGCCCGACGCGTTTATGGGGGTAGAGTACGCGATTGTCGTTATAAACGAAGTCGAGGTAATGATTAACCTTATTGCATAGATGACCCTGCGTAATGGGGTGTGTTGGGTCACCTTGTACTTGAATGGCTTTACCAGTGCTGTCATCTTTGGTGACAAGCATTGAGCAGGAGTCGGGACAGTCATGCGGGCAAACAACGTGATGAACTGAAAAGCCTTCGGCTACCTCAATTTTGTTACTTACTGCCATGTTTCCTTATCCCCCTGTTGGACTACGCACAGACGGATAAACAGTGAAGACTTATCAACGGGTGGGCAATCCGTTTAACAATCAAATAATTTTATGGTCGCACTATTCTTACAGCATTTTGATCTTGGTTCAATTGATTAATGTCGCTATTTAAGCGCATTAGATGAATGCAACAATCGTTATGTTCTG
This sequence comes from Bathochordaeus stygius, assembly GCA_004367955.1. Lineage (NCBI taxonomy): Eukaryota > Metazoa > Chordata > Appendicularia > Copelata > Oikopleuridae > Bathochordaeus > Bathochordaeus stygius. Next base: position 203,719 of record SCLE01111990.1, on the reverse strand, counting down.
TTTGTCCAGATAATATAGTGTTGGCGACTTACGATACAACCCAGCAAAAGTAAGGATTTTATTTAGCTAAGCCAAATAGACTTAGTTCAACACTATGTTATTGCCTATTTAATAACGTTATAATTTGTGCGGACTTTATTCTGGATTTAGTTTTATTCATTTAAACATTGGGACAAGCAATGGCGACAGGACTGTTTTTATCAAAAAGGGCTTTTATTAGTTTATTGCTGATCGCCACAGCTATGTGGATTTTGCTGCAATCCCATGTTATTGCTGCTGATTCTGAAGCAGCAATAATGCCACCACCACCTGTGGTTGATGTGATGACGATTACGTCGACCATGCAGCGAAGCTGGTCGCACTTTTCTGGCAAGTTAGCGGCGGTTGATATAGTCGAAATAAAGCCATTGTTGGGCGGTAGAATAGAACAAGTTTTTTTTGAAGATGGCGATCTGGTTAAAAAGAATGCACCGTTATTTTTAATTGATTCACGCCCTTATGCTGCAACGGTTCAACGTGTTGAAGCCCAGCTTATGTCTGCTAGATCGCAGCATAAATTGGCTGAACAAGAGTTAAAAAGAACGAAAGGACTATTAGCTAAAAAATTGATTTCTCAGAGTTTATTTGATCAAGCTAAAGCAGAACATGAAGTAACGTTGGCAGCGATTTCAGAAGCGAAGAATGCCTTAGTTGAAGCGAAAATAGATTTAGATTACGCAACGATAAGAGCACCTTTTGATGGCCGGATTAGCCGAGCAGAATTGACTGTAGGCAATGTTGTAGAAATTAATACTGGTGCACCCGTACTAGCGACGCTAGTGTCTCAGCAGCAGGTTTATGCCGAGTTTAATGTAGATGAGCGGAGCTATATTCGGGCGGCGCGTTCAGGTACAGAATTGAAAAAAATGCCTGTTATCTTACGTTTATCTGGCGATGATCATGTGGTTTATCAAGGTCATTTACATTCGTTTGATAATCAGTTGGATAGTTCGACAGGCACGATTCGGGCACGTGCAGTATTTGACAATACCGATGGCATTTTAAAACCTGGGATGTATGCCAATATTGAATTGGGTTCAGTAGATGAAGTGTCAGCGTTAATGATTCCGCAAGCGGCTGTTGGAACAAATCAAGCGCGGAAATTTGTCCTCGTGGTCAGTGATGACAATATGGTGGCGTATCGGGAAGTGGATTTGGGTCAGCAATCAGGCGAACAGCGTGAGGTTGTCACTGGCTTGGTGTCAGGCGAGCGAATTATTATCAATGGGCAAGCAAAGGTGCGTCCAGGTATGCCAGTCACGATCAGTGACAGTTCAATACCTTCGCCACATTAATTACTACTGCTGTTAACGTTAGGAAAAGCATGAATATTTCCAAGTTCTTTGTCGATCGCCCGATCTTTGCTGCGGTATTGTCTTTGTTGGTGTTCATTGCTGGTTTGCTGGCGATGTTTCAGCTCCCTGTCTCAGAGTATCCCAATGTGGCACCGCCTTCTGTTGTGGTCACGGCTTCTTTCCCTGGCGCTAACCCTAAAGTGACAGCCGAGACAGTGGCACGTCCACTAGAAGAACAAATCAATGGCGTTGAGAACATGCTTTATATGTCATCTCAAGCGACATCAGATGGCCGGATGACTTTAACAGTGACATTTAAGATTGGCACTGATCCCGATTTAGCACAGCAAATGGTTCAGAACCGCGTGTCGCAGGCCTTACCACGTTTGCCAGATGTATCCAGGCAAATTGGTGTCACCGTGATTAAAAGTTCGCCTGATTTGACGATGGTGGTGCACTTATTATCGCCTGATAATAGTTATGACGAATTGTACTTACGAAATTATGCTTTGATTCATGTCAAAGATCAGCTTGCGAAAGTCAGGGGGGTTGGTTCAGTTCAATTATTTGGCTCAGGCGATTACGCCATGCGTATTTGGCTGAACCCCGAAAAAATTGCTGAGCAGGGCTTAACGGCCAATGACATTGTGGCTTCGATTCGAGAGCAAAATGTGCAAGTAGCGGCTGGGATTATTGGTGGTCCACCAGTGAGTGACGGTGTGACTTTGCAGTTGCCGATCAATGCAAAGGGTCGTTTATCATCCATTGAAGAATTCGAACAGATTATTATTCGGGCTGGTAGTGATGGTCAGATAACGCGATTAAAAGATGTGGCCAATATTGAATTAGCTGCTGCAGATAATGGTTTGAATTCGATGTTGGATAATCAACCAGCCGTAGCCGTCCCTTTATTTCAAGCACCGGGTGCTAATGCGATTGAGATATCGAATGATGTCCGCGCTGTGATGGCCGAGCTGAAAAAAGACTTCCCAGTCGGCGTTGATTATCAAGTGGTCTATGACCCGACAATATTTGTTAAAGAATCGATTAAAGCGGTTATCGTGACTTTGTTAGAAGCCTTAGCACTTGTGGTTTTAGTGGTGGTGTTGTTTTTACAAACATGGCGCGCCTCTATTATTCCATTGTTGGCAGTGCCAGTATCGATTATTGGTACATTCTCGTTGATGTATTTATTTGGGTTTTCGATTAATACCTTATCGTTATTTGGCTTGGTGCTCGTAATAGGTATCGTGGTGGATGATGCGATTGTCGTGGTCGAAAATGTCGAACGAAATATTGAACGCGGTTTGGCACCGATTGATGCCGCTTATCAGGCGATGACGGAAGTGAGTGGACCGATTATTGCGATTACATTGACGTTAGTTGCGGTGTTTGTACCGATTGCTTTTGTCAGTGGTTTAACAGGCCAGTTCTATCAACAGTTTGCATTAACCATTGCAATTTCAACCGTTATTTCAGGCTTTAACTCCTTAACCTTGAGTCCAGCACTGGCGGCATTGTTATTAAAGCCACATGATGCGCCTAAAGATCGTTTAACACGGGGTATCGATTTTTTATTTGGTGGTGTGTTTAGGATATTTAATCGTTTTTTTGATCGTAGTTCGCATGGTTATTCAAACTCAGTCGGTGGCTTACTTCGGCATAAGTCGTTGTCATTTGTGGTTTACCTTGCTTTATTGGCCGTGACCGCTGTGGGATTTAATGCGATTCCAAAAGGATTTGTACCGCCTCAAGATAAACAATACTTGATTAGCTTTGCTCAGTTACCTGATGGCGCCACATTGAAAAGAACAGAACACGTGATTGAGCAAATGGGTGAAATTGCTTTGGCAGAAGCCGGTGTTGAAAGTGCGGTGCAATTTCCGGGCTTGTCGGTTAATGGGTTTACGAATAGTGCCAGTGCTGGGATTGTTTTTGTGACTTTAAAACCCTTTGATGAAAGACAAACGGATGATCTTTCCGCGGGTGCTATCGCCCAAAAATTACAGATGAAATATGGCGGTATTAAAGAAGCCTTTGTGGCTATTTTCCCACCACCTCCTGTAAGTGGTTTGGGTACGACAGGTGGGTTTAAACTGCAGATAGAAGATCGGGGTGCAATGGGGTATGAGAAGTTAGCCGAAGTAGCCGATAGTGTGCAGCAACAAGCTTGGCAACACCCTGCATTAACCAGTGTTTATTCGAATTATAAGATCAATGTACCGCAATTATATGCTGATTTAGATCGAACTAAGGCAAAACAGTTAGGGCTGGATGTTAAAGAGATTTTTGATACGATGCAGATCTATTTGGGTTCACTTTATATCAACGATTTCAATCAGTTTGGACGGACATATCGCGTGTTCACTCAGGCTGAGGAAGCCTATCGCTCGAACCCAAAAGATGTGACGAACCTTAAGGTAAGGAATGCCAATGGCGATATGGTGCCTTTAGGGAGCGTGATCACGATGGTCGAGAGCTATGGTCCAGAAAGTGCTGCTCATTACAATGGTTATTTATCGGCTGATATCAATGGCGATACGGCGCTGGGTTATGCCAGCGAAGATGCGCAAGCAGCCATTAAAGAGATACTTGAAAACACATTACCAAACGGTTTTGAATATGAGTGGACAGAGCTAACCTACCAGCAAATTTTAAGTGGTAATACTGCTTTATTTATTTTCCCATTGTGTTTGTTATTGGTGTTTTTAGTGTTAGCAGCCCAATATGAAAGTTTGGCTTTGCCAATGGTGGTGATTGCCATTGTGCCATTATCTATTTTGGCAGCAGTCACAGGCATTTGGTTAACCGACGGTGATAATAATATCTTCACCCAAATTAGCTTATTTGTGCTGGCAGGGTTGGCGAGTAAAAATGCCATCTTGATTGTTGAGTTTGCACGAGAACTTGAGATGCGAGGAATGGAAACGGTCAAGGCAGCTATTGAGGCAAGTCATATGCGTCTAAGACCTATTTTAATGACTTCATTTGCTTTCATTATGGGTGTGGTACCAATGGTGTTATCAACTGGTGCGGGCTCAGAGATGCGAAATGATATTGGCGTGGCTGTGTTCTCAGGGATGTTGGGTGTGACTTTCTTCGGCTTATTCTTTACACCGATTTTTTATGTGATTATGCGTAAGATTGAAGGTCGCTCTTACGCCGTTAATTATATTGATAGCAATACAAAATGAAGCTTTTACCAGATAATGTCATTGCCTATAAGAAGACACCAGAGTTTGATGAAATCAGTGTGCCAAAGGGGTTACTGAAGTCACATCAGACTAAGGCAGGCGTGTGGGGCAAAATAGTTGTATTAGAAGGGCAGCTAAAATATACGATTACTGAGCCAGAGGAAGAAGTGCTGGTATTAAGTGATGTACTTTCTGGTGTGGTTGAACCTACAATCCTTCATGAAGTTGAACCGATAGGTAAAGTTAGGTTTTATGTTGAGTTTTATCGAAAAGAGTTAAATTAATAAGGACTAGGTTATTTTCCCATTGTGATTATTTTGATGTTACCGTGTTTTCAGAGGTGTTAGGTCTGACGCTCTTCGGCTTATTTTTCATATGATGATATGGAAGATTGAAGCTGACCTTATATACTTAGAACAATTAATACCGTTTGACGCATTGAAAATTGTTGCTTACTGCATTACAAAAGACTTCGAGCCACAGACCTCTTGTTTAGCACCACCTTTCATATTAGCGGCGCGCCTAACACTCCAAGTAATTTTACCTTTTGCCCCTGCTGGACCAATTTCTTCATGATTGATAGGGTTAACTAAGCAGACCATATTGTAGACAGCGAACCGGCCATCGGGACCTTTTACAGTCATCACGACACCACCACCCATTCCTCCCGCATTATAGAGTTTGGCCGATTGTGTTGTGCCATGTCCGCCACCTAAGAATGTATGAGGATAATTGACTTCGACGATGGTATTACAAAAGTGAGACTGGTTAGCTTTTGACATATAAGTCATTTTTTTGGGGAATGTGAAACTGAAACAGGCGGTATCAGAGGCAGTCCATTCAGGTTTTCTGAGTACAGGGATTTTGATCGGATCTGGCCTTGGGCCATCATGTAGCGTAATGCTGTCACACGAACAATCTTGTGACCATGCGGATGTTTTTTCAGGTTTGGTCATATCAACAAGCCATTTATTTTTAATGGGTGTAATAATGCCTAGCCCTTTTGGGAGACGCTCGGTGGTAGTGTAATGTTTGGGCAGTTTCGGTAAGGTATTTTTACAGTAGTCCCAGTCAATTTTTCTAGGTTCGAGGCCCTTTAGTTCTGATACAACTCTAATACTTCCCCAATAGAATGAACCGAGTTTTTCAGTTGCACACTTTTGTGAAGAGTGAGTTTCAGCCCATAAGCCGGTAAAGATGCGGCTATTCATCGAACCACATACGATGCCGTTGTCTTCATCGTAAACCCCTCTGGCTTTACCATTTATAGAACCATAAATTGAGAGGTTGGGGAAATCACTCGCTTTGTTACCTTGGACGAGTTTAGCTTCGGTTGTAGTCGGCTTGTAGCAAATATCTGCTCTCGGTAATCTTGTGTCGGCAAAGAGGCTATTTGTATAGAGTATTAGGCAGAGTGAAGTTAAGGCTGGCAGTAATAGCTTCATTATTGACTCCGTAGCTGAATTATCCTACTTGGTTTCATCATACGCTTTGTTTTTGAGTGACTCAATTACGATAAGATTATCGTTAGCCCTTGAACTTTTTATTGGTGCCCCCATCTGTTGATTCTAAGATAAACAATGCCGGATGGAGGCAGATTTTCAATGACTGTTGCACAAAAAGAAACCTTAGGTTTTCAGACTGAAGTTACCCAATTATTGGATCTGATGATCCACTCGCTCTACAGCAATAAAGAAATCTTTATGCGTGAGCTGATTTCTAATGCCTCTGATGCGTCCGATAAATTGCGTTTTGATGCGCTATCAAACGATGCTTTGTACGAAGGTGATGCGACACTAAAAATCAAAGTCGATTTTGATAAGGACGCGAAGACGATTACGATTACGGATAACGGTATCGGTATGAACCGTGATGAAGTGATTGAGAATATCGGTACGATTGCGAATTCAGGGACTAAAAAGTTCTTTGAGAAAATGACCGGTGATCAATCTAAAGATTCACAATTGATCGGTCAGTTTGGTGTTGGTTTTTATTCTTCGTTTATTGTTGCAGATAAAGTGACGTTGAGAACACGTCGTGCTGGTGATGATGCGGCTGAAGGTGTTGAGTGGGAATCAGAAGGTAAAGGCGATTTTACCATTGAGAACATCGACAAAGAAACGCGCGGCACTGAAATCACTCTGCATCTTCGTGATGATCAAGAAGAGTTTTTAAATGGCTGGCGTTTAAGAAATTGTATTTCTAAATACTCTGATCATATTGATCTACCGATCATGATGACAAAAGAGCCTGTGCCAGATGAAGATGGTAAGATTGATGAGTCTGCCGAGCTTGAAGATGAAACGGTTAATAAAGCAACGGCTTTATGGACACAATCTAAAGGTGATATCAGCGAAGATGACTATAAAGAATTTTATAAGCAGATCTCACATGATTACCAAGATCCATTAAGTTGGAGTCACAATAAGGTTGAAGGTAAGACGGAATACACGTCATTACTTTATATCCCTTCAACAGCGCCTTTTGATTTATGGGATCGTGAACGCACACATGGTCTGAAATTGTATGTGAAACGTGTATTCATTATGGAAGATGCGGATCAGTTGATGCCGCGTTACTTACGCTTTATTCGTGGTGTGATTGATACTAACGATCTACCATTGAACGTGTCACGTGAAATTCTACAAGGCAGTAAAACGATTGATAGCATTCGTGCAGCGTCGGTTAAGAAAATCTTAAGCGAACTGTCAAAAATGCAGAAGAATGATGCTGAGAAATATGCCACATTCTGGAAAGAGTTTGGTCAGGTCATCAAAGAAGGTCCTGGCGAAGACATGGCTAATAAAGAAGCCTTGGCGAAATTGATGATGTTCTCAACCACTGAAACCGGTAGTGAAGAGCAAACAGTGACACTGGCTGATTACGTTAGCCGTATGAAAGACAAGCAAGACAAGATTTACTACATCACGGCAGAAAGCTTTGCGGCTGCGAAAAACAGCCCACATTTGGAAGTATTCCGTAAGAAAGGCATTGAAGTCTTATTGCTAGCTGACCGTGTTGATGAGTGGTTAACTAACTCATTGACTGAGTTTGATGATAAGCAATTACAATCTGTTGCAAAAGGCGACTTGGATCTTGGCGAATTAGCCAATGAAGAAGAAAAGAAAGCGCAAGAAGAAACAGATAAAGACTTTGCTGATTTAGTTGAACGCGTTAAGACAACTTTGGGTGATAAAGTGAAAGATGTGCGTATTACACATCGTTTAACGGATTCTCCTGCGTGTTTGGTTGTTGATGATATGGATATGAGTGCTAACCTAGAGCGGATGTTAAAAGCAGCCGGTCAACAAGTAGGCGGTACGAAACCTATCTTTGAAGTCAACCCTGAGCACCCAATGGTTGTTCGCTTGAAAGATGAATCTGACGATACCCGTTTTGAAGATTGGTCATCAATTTTATTTGACCAAGCTTTACTAGCAGAAGGTGGTCAGTTAGAAGATCCTGCAAGCTACGTTAAACGACTAAATGCTTTGTTATTAACGGTCGCTTAGCCTTAGCTCAAACAAAGGCGTGTTGTGATGACAGCGCGTCACTTGTTTAAGCATTAATGTAAAATGCTGGGTATTGCTTAATGCCCAGCATTTTTTTTGGAAGATGAATGAAAGAAAGTAACGAACCAGTGTCATTTCAATCAGATAGTTTGCAGCGCTTTATTTTTGATAATGCAGCTATTCGTGGTGAGTGGGTGCATTTACGAGAGACTTGGCAAGCCGTCACCTCTCGTCGCCAATACCCGGTTGCGATACAACGTGCCTTGGGCGAAATGATGGCTGCAGCGGCTTTATTAGCGGCTACGGTGAAGATAGATGGCCGTTTGGTATTACAAATCAAATCAGAAGGTGTTGTCGATCTGATGATGGTTGAATGTACCAGTGAAAATACATTACGTGCTTTTGCCCAATGGGATGAAGATGAGACCATTTCTGATGATGCTGAATTAGCTAACTTAACCGGTGAAGGTACATTGGCTATCACAATAGAAGTTGATGGGGCAGCACAGCCTTATCAGGGCATTGTAGGGCTCGATGGCAGCGCTATTTCAGGTTTATTAGAAACCTACTTCCAGCAATCAGAGCAGCTCTCAACACGGGTGTGGTTGGCTGCGGATGATAAAGTCGCTGGTGGATTGTTATTACAACAATTACCCTCAGCTGATGATGCCAGTGAAGTGGAAGCAGAATCATGGTCACGTATTAGCCAATTGGCATCGACCGTGAGTCAAGATGAGCTACGGACGATAGGGGCTGGCACATTACTGCACCGTTTATTCCATGAAGAAGAATGCCGGCTACTGACCACCACAGAGTTGGAATTTGCATGTAACTGTTCACGTGAAAGGGTGGCGAATACAATTAGCCTACTAGGCCAGCAAGATGCGATGGCCTTGGTGGAAGAACAAGAACAAATTGAAGTTGCATGTGAGTTCTGTAATGAGCATTATTACTTTGATAAAGCAGATGTAGCTTTAATCTTCGCACATGCGGGAGCGAGTACAATTTTTGATTCAAGTACTTTACATTAGATGCTTTAAATAGATATAAAGTATAAATAATTTATCTTTATATAATGTATGCAGCGGTAAATAAATTGGGGAAATATCAATGAAATGGCTTAAATCAACTTCAATCATTCTCTTAGCAATGACGCTGGCAGCCTGTGGCCATGGCTTTGAAGGCGAGTATCAAAGTGAAGCAGGTTCCTCAATTGAATTGATGGATGTCTTTGCCGAAGTCGCCGGTTCCCAGAAATTTGTTATCGGTAAAAACTTTATTGATAGCCAAGGCAACCGAACTGAATTTGAAGAAATCTTTGTTCGTGAGTCGGGCAGTGACCGTTATCTTGTTTTTAAAATATCGGTTAATGAAGAAGATGTCTGGAAAATCATTGATGATAATACCTTGATGAAAGGCAATGATTTAATGAGCTTGAAGTTGGTTCGTATAAGAAACTAAAGCAGTGAAACTACTTAGTTTTGAATAAATAAATAGGTGTCCTGTAACCTTAGTAGAGGGCACTATAAATTGAAGGTGACTTGAATGTCGGGACTTTCACAAAAGTCAATTTTAATTGGCGTGCTCCACCCGCCAGGAGAAAATTTCCCCCGTATATATTGTATGCAGCTTGATAGAGGCGATGGTTTCCATACAAATGTTGCAGAGTGCTCGGCTTTTAAGTTTACTGAACCGAATGCAGACCAAGAGTGATTATTACTGGATATTTGTAATTCAACTAGGTCGGCGTTAGTATTATTGTTAACTAGAAAGTCAATTGGAGCACTATATGAGTTTATCGAAAATACGCTGAAAATGAAGCCAAAAATTAGTGGTATCGTTAATCTTTTCATAGTTAAATAAATTGGTTTTATGGGGATTTAGTTAGTTTACGGTAATTCTATAGTAGAGCCAAATATAGGGAGGAGGGAGCTTATGGAGACATTCGATTATGCAGTGTTATTTGCTGCTGTGGCTGGTTTGGTTATGGTCATAGGTGGGGTGGTGCTGATATACAAGGGTGCAATTGTTCTTGCGTCGACTGATTCGTCTAGTGCTCTAAGCATTGAATGGAAGCAGGATTTTAAATTGCACACACAGGTGCCAGGTATAGCATTCTTTATTGTGGGTCTGATATTTTCTTCAATATCCATCTATGCTTCAAAACCTACAGAGATCGAACCCATCACGATTATTGGTGAGGTTGCCGATATCAGTGAGCCGGTTACTATCAGGGCGAGATCTTCAACATGGACATTACAAGGTGGGACGGATGGTACTGTAAAAGGTAGGATCCATCCACATGTCGAAGATATTACTTTGGAAATATCTGCGCCGGGATATAGGCCTGAAAGTATTACGTTTAGTTTGAATGAGTTAAATGATAGAACTGTAAAGTTCGAGACAATTGAACTTGAACACCTTGTTACAGCGATTGTAGGTCATCAAAAAAACATTGTAAGAGTATCGAATGTCATTAAGCCGATTACGGCAGAACCTTCATTTGGAGCTGAGCAATGATTAAGCGATTAAAATTGATGATTTTAATAGTGGCTTTTGCATTGGTTAGTGAGGCCTACGCACAATATGGGCCATCAACTGTTGTCCAAGGCGGGTTTTGTAGCTTACAAAATGGCGGCGCACCTGTTCCAGGTTTGATGGTATCGCTTGTGCACCCAGCTTTAGGACGCAGTGTACCTGCATATACAAATCAATACGGCTATTTTCAAATGGTCAATATTCCTTTGCAAAGAGATCCTTATTACATAGAGGTTTATTGGGGACAAGAATTAATATTCCGGTCTCAAATATTGATAAATGGTCCTTTGGACTTACCAATGCATTGTCTTTAGAGGTGTAGATTGAATTAATTAAACGAATTACTTTATTAATTATATAAAGGGAATTTCACATGGCCAGAAAGTCGAAAATATACCCGATTGTTTACATTAGAGGTTATGCGGGCACACAAGGTGAAGTTGAAGATACCACCGCCGATCCTTATATGGGATTTAATATTGGTAGTACCAAGCTTAGGCAAAGCTATGACGGTAGTGTAGATAAGCACATATTTGAGTCTCCACTCATCCGGTTGATGAAAGATTATGGCTATCAAGATGTTTATGATAATGGTCGTGAGTTAGAAACGGCTAATCGTGCTGAGAATAATTCGGTTTGGATCTATCGTTATTATGAACCGGTATCTGAAGACTTAGGCACAGGTGAACGCCCTGAAATGGAAGTCTATGCTGAAGGTTTAGGCACATATCTTAAGGAAATTCGAACAGCCATCTGTGGCAAAAACAAGAAGAAGCTGGCTGACTTCAAGGTGTACTTAGTTGCACATTCTATGGGTGGCCTTGTTGTTAGATGTTGGCTACAAAATCTTCGTTTTGCTGAAAGCAATTCAGTTGAAGTTGAAAAAGTTTTTACCTATGCAACCCCTCACCGGGGTATTGAGTTTAAAGGGGTAGGTAATATCCCCTCGTTGATTAGAGTGAATAACACGGAAAACTTCAATCACGAGAGGATGCGGGAGTATCTGGACTTAACTAAAAAAGATGCCCAAGATAATTATCTACAACCAGTGCATAGCCTTAATGGACAATTTCCTGAAGAAAAGTTCTTTTCTTTGATTGGGACGAATTCTGAAGATTATAATTTGGCACGTAAAGCTGTAGGTTCTTTTAGTGATGGTTTAGTTAAAATTAAAAACGCCTATGCTAAAGGCACGCCAAGGGCTTTTGTTCATCGTTCTCATTCGGGTCACTATGGCATCGTTAATTCTGAAGAAGGTTATCAAAATTTAAAACGGTTCTTTTTTGGTGACGTTCGGGTTGATGGCATTCTTAAAATTAATTCACTGACTCTGCCAAAGAAAGTGGCTAAGGCTGAAGCAAGTGGGAAAGTGATCAAAGCGGCATACCATATTGAAGTGGTAACGAAAGTTAGAGATGCGCGCTGGGATCTTTATCGTAGAACGACTGGCGATGAATCAGCCATTTACCTTTCACATGAACAAATAAAACAACCCGATAGAGAAATACGCCTTTTCAGTTCTTATCTATCAATTGATGCGATAACGCGCGCCACAAAAAATAGAAGGAACGACAGCGAAGTCGGATTCGCTATCAATGTTGGCATGCAGTCTCCGGAGTATGTTGTCGATAATAAGTACTTTTTTGATGACTATTATGTTGGGGATTATGTGTTTAATGACCAATTGAAATTGAAGGTTAAAATTGAAAGTGCTCAGACTGTGGTTAAATATCAATGGTCAAGTCAGGATGATGATAAGTGGACGAATGAAGTCCTCGCGGGTCCGTTTGGTTCGACCTGGGCGTTAACAATCCCTTATATTAAAGAAGGTTACCCAGGTATAGATGCTGTATTTGAGTTATTGATTTCGCCAGATATGTAGAGACGTTGGGTATTTATTATTGTGGTTGTTGATAGAGGGTAATGAAATGAAGTTGATTACACGCAGAGCCTTACTAAAGTACTCAACGACAGTAGCGGGTTTAACAGCTGTTTCACCCAGCATTGCTGCCAGTATCTTAACGCCTCGTACGACAGAAGGCCCGTTTTATCCAAAACCTTCAATGAGACAAGCCGATACTGATAATGATCTGGTTAAAGTCGCTGATACAGTGACAGAAGCTGGTGGTGAAATTGTTCTACTTAAAGGTCAGGTTTTGTCTAGCGATGACCAACCATTAGCAAACCATCGAATTGAGATTTGGCAGTGCGATGTCAATGGTCGATATCATCACCCACGTGATGGTCTGAAAGAGACACGAGATAATGCTTTTCAAGGGTTTGGTCATGATATGACTGATGAGCAAGGCTGGTATCAATTTAGAACGATTAAGCCAACAACCTATCCCGGCAGAGCACCCCATATTCATGTCAAAGTGTTGAATGGCGAGCGAGAGTTATTAACCACCCAGTTTTATATTGCAGATTATAAGTTTAATGGTTCAGATGGGCTTTATCGTCGCTTATCAGCTGAACAGGCGGAAAGTGTATCGATGGTGTTTATTGAACAAGATGGTGTGCTTGAAACGCAGCTTGATGTGGTTATATGAGGATATTTTAATTAAATAAACCTGCCTCATTTATTATTTACACCTTACCTGCACATTCATCACAGAGCATTTTATGGCCATCAGTTCCACTATCAACAAAGTATCCCTCTCTATCGCCAATATGGATACGCATTATTACCAAAGCCATGAACTGACGATGGCACAACATCCATCAGAAAATGATTTCCGTTTTATGATTCGCCTCATCGCTTTTTGTTCGAATGCCGATGAGCAACTCAGTTTTACCAAAGGGATGAATTATGATGATGAACCAGAGCTTTGGCTAAAGTCATTAACCGATGAGATTGAACTATGGATTGATTTTGGTCAGCTTGATGAGAAACGTATTCGTAAAGCCTGTGCCCGTGCCAAGAAAGTCATTATCTATACTTATAATGAAGGCAAAGCTAATGTCTGGTGGCAGCAGCAAAAAGAAAAATGTCGACGTTTTGATAACTTATCCGTTGTTCAAATTAAGGCTGATGGTGTCGACGCATTGCTTCAACGCTCAATGCAGTTACAATGCAATATCCAAGAGGGTGTGATGTATTTAAGTGATGATAATGGGGTGCAGACTATTACACTCACTAAGGTGAATTAGATATTAATGGAATTTGCTAACTCTTTTATTCAGGGCACTTTATGACTAATCACTTATATGTCTGCTTTCGACCCTAAGAAGACATTGGAAGTGGATAATAAAAACTTCAAAGTGGACACTTTGGATAAATACTCGCTATACTCGATTTAGACCCTATCTTATTGAAACACGGAGGTTTTCAACGATGCACCCTTTCAGAACCTATAACATGTTAGCGGACAAAGTGTCCCTTAAACCCTAGTTAGAGTCATATATGGCAGTTCAAGATTACATAGCAATTGTTGCAACAACACTAGCTTCTTTAGGCGGTGGAGGTGTCATAGTCTTTTCCTTATCAAGCTTTTTGGGGAAGCTATGGGCTGATCGTTTAATGCTTAAGGAAACACTAAAGCATGAAAAAGATCTTGAAAACTTAAGAAGCGAGTTATCTGCAAAAAATAATCAAGAAATTGAGACGCTAAAGCACGATTTAGAAATAACAAAAGAAAAGTATTTAAAAGATCATGCTGATAAAACAACAATATATCGTGGAGCCGTAGATCTAATAGCGACAATTGTTTCAAAAATCGAGATGATACTTCTTGGTAAACGCGACCCGTTAACAGCAAAAGAGCTTGAAGAATTTGAGGTACAGAGACTTAGAGTATACGCATATTTAGCCATGCACTCGCCTCAATCAGTTATGACAGCTAACGATAAACTTACGGATTTAATTCTTTCTATTATCTATGATAATGAAGAAACATCGTGGGAGTATTTTCGTGATCTTTCGATAGATCTTCTTAATGAAATAAGGAACGATCTTGGTGTTAACACGACCACTATAACCTATCAGGGGGAAAGATGACTTCTAACAAATCATTCAAAATGGACGGCGCAAAGAGCTGCTCCGCCACTTAATTCAAACTTAGGCATTAAACATGGGCAAAACTAAAATTGATTTAGCTCCTCTTTTTAGGTACATGGAAACATTACCAAAATCCGGCGATGTTGAGCTGACGCTTCTGAGGTGTCGTCTGCTTATTGAAGAAGTGTATCAAGGGGTCAGCCAGCTTGATTATTATATTCATCGCTGAATTTAGTCACTTCAAGAAGCGGCGTTATAAATTATGGATATAATCGAAGAATTACTTCAATTCAATCAACCTTTCCTTATCAAATACGGTTTGTCTATAAAAGATGGGGCAATACTATCTGCATTGAATGGTGGCCAATTTAATACAACTGCAAAGCAATTGGTCAAGGCTCTCCCTTTAGTTGGCAATAATCATCGTACTTTAAAAGAAAAGTTACATATATTAGAAGAAATGGAAATTATTTCATCTAAACTGCTAACTGATAAAGAAACATACCTAACTCTTAAGAAAGGTGATTTCAATACCAACGCATGTCAATTTTGTGGAGTTGACGATGTCTACCTACACGCTCATCACTACCCTATAAGACAAGCATCGGGGGGCCTCGACACAATTAATATTTGTCCCAATTGTCATACAAAATTTCACATGCTTGCTGATTATGAAAAGCGATATGTTTTTAATGAGCCTTTCATTACATATTGGAACTTCACAGAACAAGAATGGATCAGTAAATTTGGTGAATTTTAAATTTATGATTTTTGGATCAGTGTGAAACTGTTGGTTCAATGATTCATATCTATAAGTTCAATGTCTGTCATTGGAACTTATCTCCCAAAGACACAAAAAATGGGACAGATTTATTTTAGTATTACCTATTTGAAATTTTAAAACGTATTTATTAGATGCAAAAAATACTAACGATACTTTTCCTTATGACGTTTCTTGTTGCCTGCACATCTTTGCAGTTTGCAGTAGTCAATACGCCTACGCTGGTCTACGACGGCCATATTTCAAAAGATGTCCTTTATGGCCAACTTCCACGTCAGAAGTTGGATATTTATGTACCCAATATTGAACAAGAAACATTTCCCGTTGTTGTATTTTTTCATGGTGGTCGCTGGATAGACGGTTCTAAAGATCAGTACAAATTTGTAGCCACGAGGCTATCAAAACTGGGTTATGTTGCGGTGCTGCCCAATACCCGTTTATATCCCGATGTGAAATTCCCGACATTTTTAGAAGATGCAGCAAGGTCAGTCGCTTGGGTTCACAAAAACATAGCCCGCTACAAAGGCAACCAAGACCTGTTTATAACAGGTCATTCATCGGGTGCACATATTGGGGCATTGATTATTGCTGATAGTAGTTATTTGGCTGAACAGGGTTACAAACCTAATATTGTGAATGCGTTTGCTGGTTTAGCTGGTCCTTATGATTTTGTGCCGAAAGCGGCTGATATAAGAGATATTTTTGGTCCACCTGACAACTTTCCTAATATGGTGGTCACCAACTTTATTAATGGCGATGAGCCGCCCATGCTCCTGATATACACTGACGAAGATGACACCGTCTATCCTAGAAATTTAGAGGAACTTAAGGCGGGTATAGAAAAGGCTCATGGCAATGTAGAGACTATCATCTATGAAACAGGTGGGCATACTGCAACAGTCGCCGCTTTTAGTTGGGCAAACCCTTCTGATTTGCCAGTGCCTGAAGATATGGACGCTTTCTTTAAGAGATTTCTTCGATGAAAACTATGGGTGTAAAAAGCCTTGAATAAAATCTTGGGTTATCACCACATTAAGTCATCAGGAATTTCATAGTCAGCATAGGGATCATCGTTTGCTGTTTCTGGCGTTGTATTAGGTTTGTCCTGATGTAATACGACATAATCCGGATTAATTGAATTTATTTTATTCACCGTTGCGTTTGGCAGCAGAAAGATGGTGTTATCGATTTGACATAGTCCAAGACTGCCTGCAACTAATGCATCGTAGTTTTCTTTATTGAGATACAGTGTTTTAACTTTGTTATTGAATTGAAAATTGAAGGCGGTATCGCCGTCATAATCTTTGATTTTCACTTGGTCAATAATTTGCCTAACGCGTGCTTTTTCTTCATTTTGTTTTATTTGTTGTTGCTGCTGTTGATTTCGTTTTTTGTCATCTTGCGTTTTTTGTAATTCAGCTTGTTTTACTTTTTCTGCAATCTCATTATTACTCTTTTGGCCTTTATTCTTCGCCTTTATCTTTTTACGTTTTTCAGCATCTAACTGTTGCGATTTTTTCTTGCTGACGAGACCGGATTTTTTGAGTTGATCTTGTAATGAGCCGGCCATGATTTTTCCTTGCTGAAACGATGTTATAGAGTAAGTTGTTTAATGAATTAGCGTGTTGATGACTTTAATTGTCTCGTTAATTTAGCGGTTTTGCAAAGCTTGTTTTAAAGAGTAGGTTGGAAGGGACAAGGGGACAGATTTATTTAAATTGAAGTGGGGTGAATGCCAACGATTATTAATGCATTTATATTTAACTTCGGTATAGTTTGAAGTCACAGAATAATGTGACTTCGAATCTTAAGGAATGGGCAAAATTTAGATGCTAAAAGTGGTCTACAGTAATGATATGTTGCAGCTGGCGGCTCAGCTCGCTGAACAGCAGCAATCAGCACCCTTACCGCCATTGGAAGCTGAAACTATTATTGTTCAGAGTAATGAGTTGTCGCGTTGGTTGTCGTTGTATTTAGCACAGCATCATTCGATTGCCAGTCATATTGAGTTTCCTTATCCCTCGGCTTATATCTGGGCGTTATTTCGCCGTGTTTTACCTGATATTCCTAAAGAGTCGGCCTTTAGTAAGGATGCGATGACATGGCGGATATTTGATGTGTTGCCTGCGTGTTCTAAGCTGCCCGGCTTTGAACCGGTTGCTGGCTATTTAGGCGAACAAGATGACCATGACGATGAAGTAAAGCGCTTTGGTTTAGCCCATCGTATTGCGGATAGTTTTGACCAATATTTAATGTATCGACCTGACTGGGTGCAAAGTTGGGAGCAGCCGGGTTCCTATTTACCCCATTGGCAAGCGATGTTGTGGCAGCGTTTGACTGCGGAAGTGCCTCAACCAGCGATGCATCGGGCGAATTTATTAGAAAGTTTGAAAACGTATTTACAAACGTGTACTGAAAGACCAAAGGGTTTACCAACACGTCTAGCCATTTTTGGTGTGTCAGCTTTGCCACCGGTGTATTTGGCTTTATATGAATTGATGGCAAAGTGGTGTGATATTACTTTATATTTTCTGTCGCCTAGCTCTGAATATTGGGGTGATTTGATATCCCCTAAACAGCAAGGGCAGCAGGCCCTCGATTTTGGTGATGAAGCTGAACCCAATGAATCCGGTCATCCTTTATTAGCAAGTTTGGGTAAGCAGGGTCAAGACTTTTTTGAGCAGTTACAACAGTGTGAGCATACTTCTGAGTCTTTATTTTCAATGCCTGGTGGCACGCAGCTGTTGGGCCAATTGCAAAGTGATATTGTGCAATTGGTCGATCCTAGTTTGGCTGCGAGTAAGCGACCGATTGCTGAGGATGATGATTCTATCCAATGTCATGCTTGTCATAGCACGATGCGAGAAGTGGAAGTTTTACATGATCAGCTATTGGCGTTATTTGAGCGTCACCCTGATTTGTCACCGACCGATATTGTGGTGATGACACCGGATGTGGATGTGTATGCCGGTGCGATTGATGCGGTATTCGGGACTGCGTCGAAAGACTTATTTATTCCTTATGGCATTTCAGGGGCGAGTGGTCAGCAGCAAAGTCCTATTTTGTCTGCATTTGATCATTTGTTGACCTTACCAGAGTCTCGCTTTGATGTTGAAGGGATTGTGGCTTTATTAGAGTGTGAGGCGATTCAACAGCGTTTTTCTTTGCAAGAAACGGATGTGGCTTTGATACGCGATTGGTGCCGTGAAACTCAGATTCGTTGGGCAATGTCAGCTGGGGATAAAGCTGCTTTGGGTTTGCCAGAGACTGAGGCGAATAGCTGGCGGGCTGGATTAGATCGCTTGTTATTGGGCTATGCCTTACCGTTGTCAGATGATGATGGCAGTTGGCGATTATTCGATGGTCAATTGGGCGTTGATGGTATTCGTGGTGAACGTGCTCAAACGATGGCACAACTGTGTGCTTTTTTGGAGAGTCTGGAGAGGGCACGGCAAAAGTTAAAACGAAGTTATACAGCAGTAGAGTGGCAACAAACTTTATTACATTTACTCAGTCAGTTTTTTAAACCAGAACATGATAATGCCCGTGATCAGGCTGATGTTTTGTCGATTACGCAATCTTTAGATAGTTTGGTTGAAAGTCTTGAATTGGCTAATTTTGAACAGAAAATGCCGATCAGTTTAGTCAAAGAATGGCTGAAAAATAATACCGATATTAGTCAAGCCGCCCATCGCTTTATGGGCCATGGTGTGACGTTCTGTGGCATGGTGCCGATGCGGAGTATTCCTTTTGCGGTGCTGTGTTTGATTGGAATGAATGATGAGAGTTTCCCACGTCGGCAACCCAAGCAAGGCTTTGATTTATTATCTTATGATTTTAGAAAGGGTGATCGCTCACGGCGCGATGATGATCGTTATTTGTTTTTAGAGGCGATTTTGTCTGCCCGTCAACACCTTTATATGAGTTATGTCGGTGCCAGTATTGTTGATAATGCACCGATTCCACCTTCGGTATTAGTCAGTGACGTGCGTGATGTTTTACGGCAGGGATTTGAACAAGCTGATGGCGAAGATATTTGGCAACTGGTGTTAACGGAACATCCTTTACAGTCATTTAGCCGGCGTTATTTTGATGGGGCGTCAGATAAATTGGTGAGTTATCAATTAGCCCATTGTCCGCCTGAGCAACCCGCCACTCAATCTGATTCAAGTTGGTTTAGTGTAGCGTTGCCAGAACCTGATCCTGAGTGGCGGCAAGTCAGTATTACTCAATTGATTCAGTTTTATCGTCATCCTGCACGTTATTTGATGCAACAACGATTGGGCTTGCAGTTGGGCGTCAGTGAAGAAGTCTTAGATAGCCGTGAGCCATTTTCTCTTGATGGTTTGTCAGCATGGCAATTGCGTCAACAGGTGTTGGAGCAACGTTTGAATGGTGATGCCTTGCAAGCCATTAAGCCGATGATTGATGCGACGGGTGTCCTGCCACAGGGTACCGTGGGTGAGATGAGCTTTCAGGATCAAGCGTTCAAAGTGGACACCTTTGTTGAGAAGTTATTACCCGATTATCCCGATGATTTTATAGATTCTATTCCGGTTGAATTATCTCTGGGTGAGTTTTCATTACTTGGGCAATTGGAAGGGTGTAGTTCGGCAGGTTTATTTCAATATCGTTTAGGCAAGTTGAAGGGTGGAGAACTGTTGGCAGTCTGGTGTCGACATTTGGTTTTAAATTGTCTCAAGCCTCAAGGTGTGGTTTGTGAAAGCCGTTGGATTACTGAAGATGCCGAGATTCATTTATTGCCAGTGGCTGAGCCAGAACAGTATTTATTAGCATTGTTAAATCATTTTTGGACAGGCTGTCAGTCACCATTGCCCTTGATCACTAATACTAGTTTTGCTTATGCGAAAGCGGCGTTGAATGGGGGACGTGCTGATCCAGATAAAGCGATGTGGGCAACTTGGTTAGGCGGGCAGTTTGCTACAGCAGAAGCAGAGGATATTTATTATCAGCAATTGTATAAAACAGCACCGTTGGATGATGGGTTTAAAGCCTTAGCGCTCGATATTTATCAGCCAATTTATGATCACTTAGCAGGTGGTCGATTATGAATCACCTTGATCCTAAAACGGTGGTGTTATCTGGTCTGAATGTGATTGAGGCTAGTGCCGGGACGGGTAAGACCTATACTTTGGCAGAGTTGTATTTAAGACTGGTCTTGGAGCAAGGCTTAAGTGTCGACCAAATCTTGGTGGTGACCTATACCAGAGCAGCAACAGAAGAGTTAAGGGATCGCTTGCGTGAACGTTTGGTAGTGGCGAGAGATGCTTTGCTCGATGACTTTGATGATGATGTTACATCATCGTTGCAGCGACAACGGCTGGTATTGGCGATTCAGAGTTTTGATGAGTCGGCGATATTCACCATTCATGGTTTTTGTCAGCGTGTGTTGGGTGACTTTGCCTTTGAAAGTGGCTTGCATTTTGATCTGGAATTGATCGGGGACGATCAGCAATTATTACAGGGGTTGGTAGATGATTTTTGGCGAAAGAAAATCACCAATGCCGATCCACGATTAGCAGCCTATTTGTTTGCACGACATGAAAGTCCCGAGAAATTATTGCAATCAATACGGCCTTTATTAGGCAAACCTTATTTACACACTTTGCCCGTGCCTGAGGTGGATATCGATCAGGTTTTTCAGCAAGCACA
Source organism: Bathochordaeus stygius (assembly GCA_004367955.1). Lineage (NCBI taxonomy): Eukaryota > Metazoa > Chordata > Appendicularia > Copelata > Oikopleuridae > Bathochordaeus > Bathochordaeus stygius. Next base: position 182,690 of record SCLE01111990.1, on the reverse strand, counting down.
AACTAAGTTCGATAAGGTTAAAAAATGTTGGGCTAGTGAGCAAGACAAGGTCGTGGCGGCTTTGCAGGATAAGGCATTATTAAATGGCAATAAATACCGTGCCTTCAGTGTCGAGAAGTGGTTGGTTCAATTGGTGGATCTGTTAACGCAAAGTGAAGTGCCAAGCAGCTTATTTGATGGTTTTGAGCGTTTCACACCGACTAAGTTAGAAGATGCTTTGAAAAAGGGTAAGGTGTTACCCGAGCTGGGTTTCTGGGTAGCATGTGAAAGTTTGAGGGAAGCGGTGTTAAGTGTGCAAACAGAGCAAGCATTGCAATATCAAGCACTGCGGGTTGAAGCTTTAGAGACCTTGCAGGCCGAGATGCCTGGTCGAAAAGCACAGCAGCAAGTACAGTCTTATGATGATTTATTATTAAACCTTGAACAGGCCTTGTCGGGTGAACGTGGTGATTGGTTGGCTGCACAGCTGCGTGAGCAATATCCGGCGGCTTTAATTGATGAGTTTCAAGATACCGATCCGGTGCAATATGCCAGTTTTAAACGGATCTATGCTGAGAGTGATTTACCAGTGTTTTTGGTCGGTGATCCAAAGCAGGCGATTTATAGTTTTCGTGGGGCAGATATTTTCACTTATTTGGCTGCCAAGTCGGCTGCGAGTGTTCAACATACATTAGGAACTAATTGGCGTTCTCATCCGAAGTTAGTATCGGCTGTGAATACCTTATTTAGTCGGCAAGCCCAGCCATTTATTTTTGATGAAATTCCTTTTTATCCGGTTGATGCTGCACGGGATGCTGTACCGGTGCTGTCCGTCGATGATGACATAAAGCCATTACATTTTTTATGGGCTGAGCAAGATAAGCAATTGTCTAAGAAAGACATGACAGCGTTGTCTGCCGGTGTGACGGCAGATGAGATTGCCAAATTGCTCAATCAAGCTGAGTCGGGTGATGCGACATTATTAGATGAAAAAGTCACTGATACTGAAGTGGTAACGGGTGGTGATATCGCCGTTTTAGTACGTAACCATCGCCAAGCTTATGCGATGCAACAATGTCTACAACAACGTGGTATTAATAGTGTGCAGCAGGGGCGAGATAATGTCTTTGGTTCTGCAGAAGCGGTGATGTTAGAACGGGTGTTGCAGGCGATTGCTGAGCCGAATAATACCGTGTTGGTGACGACTGCTTTAGCGACAGCATTATGGCCTTATGGTGCGGGCGACTTATATGATTTGCAACAAGATGAACAAGCTTGGTCTACTCAGTTAGATTTGTTTTACGATTGTCATCAGCTTTGGCTGAAACACGGGTTTATGCGGGCATTTCGTCAGTTACTTAATCAAATTGCAGGTCAGCAACAATTACTCAGTCTGCCGGGTGGAGAACGCAAGCTAACCAATTTATTGCATTTAGCCGAATTGGTTCAGGCACAAAGTACGCAGCAAGATGGTGGTATGAGTTCAATCATACAGTGGTTTTCTGGCCGTTTGCAGTCGATTGATCCCAATGATGAAACGGGTCAATTGCGATTAGAAAGTGATGAGCAATTGGTTAATATCATTACGATTCATAAAAGTAAGGGTTTGGAATATCCCATCGTGTTTTGTCCCTTCTTATGGGACAGCCAATTGAATCCTTTTAAAGATGAAGTGGTGATATTTCATGCTCCCGCTATGGACTACCAATCAACTGTGGCGTTTGCCGAGCCAGCATTGAGTGAAGCGACGGCTATGAGAGCAGTGGAACAACAAGCTGAAGAGTTACGTTTGCTTTATGTGGCATTAACGCGGGCGCGTGAGCGTTGTGTGATTTGTTGGGGGCATGTGAAGGGAGGTGAACAGTCGGCTTTATTTAGTTTGCTTCACCCCACAGTGGAAGATTCAGATAGTGATGCTTTGCTAGCAGACTTGGTTCAATTGACGGCGAGTCATGACGCAATCATGTCATTTGATGTGATGTCGGTTGAGGAGGAGGTGTCATATCATGCTAAACAAGATGATGCCGTTTCAGTAGCTGCTAAGGTCTTTGAGGGCGATATTCAGACCCCTTGGCGTGTCGGTAGTTTTAGCGCTTTGACGCAAGACCATGATGCCGAGTTGCCTGATTATGATGCCCAAGCAGTACATGATGCTATCACGCTACAAAATCAGGAACGCTCAGTGTTAGATCGTTTTAGTTTTCCTAAAGGCGCACAAGCGGGTACGTGCTTGCACGCGATATTTGAGTTTTGGGATTTTGAAAGTCAGGATGAGGAAGCGATGCAGGCTTTGGTCAATAGGACATTATTGCAATATGGCTTTGAAGATCATTGGACCTTGCCAGTGTGTGATTGGATTAAGTCGGTTTTAGCGACGCCATTAGCCGCCAATTCAGATTTGAAGCTGAATCAATTATCTCAGACTCAACGTTTAGATGAGTTGGCGTTTTATTTTCCTGTTGCTGGCTTGTCTGTGTCTGGTTTACAGCAAGCTTTATTGCCTTTATTAGCAGCAGAATCACCGTTGGCAAAGGTGATTTCTCAGCTGCAATTTTTTGATCTGACAGGTTTTATGAAAGGCTTTATTGATCTGGTGTTTGAGTATGAAGGCCGGTTTTATATTGTTGATTATAAATCTAATTATTTAGGGCAACAGCAGGCTGCCTATCAAACAGATGAATTGAATCAGGCGATGGTCAGTCATGATTATCCATTACAGTATTTGATTTATAGTTTGGCTTTGCATCGTTATTTACGTCTTCGTTTACCGGATTATGATCCTGAGCAGCATTTGGGTGGGGCTTATTATTTGTTTATTCGGGGGATGCAGCCTGAATGGGGGCAAGCGGGTGTGTTTTATGACAAGCCAAGTGTTGCTGTACTTGATGCCTTAGATCAGTGTTTACAGGGCTTGTCTAATGGCTGAGTTGAGTAAACAAGCATCATTGATCACTCAGTTAAGGCAATCGGGCTTTAGTGAATTGGCTTGTCAGTTTGCTCAGTTTGTTGATCGGCAAGATAAAACGGGTGATGGACTGGTCGTGTTATCTGCTGCGTTGCTAAGTGATGCAGTGTCACAAGGAGCGGTTGCTTTAAATTTAAGTCAAGTTGGGGCCTTTGGGTCTGAACTAGATGCCTTTTTGCCTGAAACCGTGGCGGATTGGATAGCGCGATTACGTCAGAGTCATTTGGTGGGTGAGCCAGATGAGATGGCCCCGATGATACTCACGGCAAGTGGACAGTTGTATTTATACCGTTATTGGCATGATGAGCAACAAGTGAAGCAGTTAATTCAGCAACGGTTAAAGCCTGTGGCTATTGCTGATGAAGTGGCTTTACAACAAGGTTTTGCTGATTGGCATAGTGGATCGGAAGGGATTGACTGGCAGAAAGTGGCTGTAATGATGGCGTTAAGCCGTCAGTTGAGTGTGATTTCAGGTGGTCCGGGTACGGGTAAAACAACGATTGTTTTACGGTTATTGCACTTGTTGTTAAAGCAAAATAATCAGATGAGGATTGCTTTAGCAGCGCCGACAGGTAAAGCGGCAGCACGGTTACAACAAGCTGTGTCTGAACAGGAGGCTTTGCCAGTTGAAGCAAAGACATTACATCGTTTATTAGGCATTACAGCTGATAATGACAAGGGCCGTTATCATGCTGATAGGCCTTTAGCTGTTGATGTATTGATTATTGATGAAGCTTCGATGATTGATATCAGTTTGATGGCGACAGTGATGAAGGCTTTGCCGTTGGGGGCACGTTTGATTTTATTAGGCGATAGCGACCAGTTATCATCTATTGAATCGGGTGCCGTATTGGCTGATTTATGTCGAGAGGGAGCTGTTTTTTCGGATACCTTTTGTCAGCAGGTTTTAGCGGTGACGGGTATGAGGTTATCCCCAACCCTTGATTCAAAGCAGGTGATGACAGACACTGTGGTGATGTTACAGCACAGCTATCGCTTCGATGAAAATAGTACGATTGGCCAGTTATCAAAAGCGGTGAAACAGGGTGATGATGAGGGGTTAATTCAAACGTTATTGAATCACTCTGAGCCCATTTGGACTCAACAGCTTGATTTAGCTACGATACGCGATGTTGTGATGCCGATGTATGGCAATTTTTTTAAGGCGATTAAAACGCGCCAGTCCGCTGAGATGTGCTTAACGTTATTTGAACAGAGCCGGGTATTATGTGCTTTAAAGCAAGGACCGCAGTCGGTTGATTCAGTTAATGTTTGGGTAGAAAGATCATTAGCACGACAAGGCTGGCGGACACAGCATGACTTTTATCATGGGCGGCCGATTATGGTGACTCGAAATGATTATCGTCATGGCTTGTTTAATGGCGATACGGGTTTAATACTTTATGATGAACAAGGCCAATTATCTGCTTATTTTTTGACAGAAGAAGGCATACGCCGCTTGCCTTTAAACCGGTTACCAGCACATGAAACTGCTTTTGCGATGACCGTTCATAAAAGCCAAGGATCGGAATTTGAGGATGTCTGTGTTGTATTGCCTGAACAACCGAGTCCTATCTTGAGCAAGGCATTGCTTTATACCGCGATAACAAGAACGAAAAAACAAGTGAGTTTGATTGCGCCTGAACAGTGTTTGCGACAAGCGCTAATAGCTCAGCTTGATCGTTGAATTTAATAGGGGGTCTATGGTGGCGCAGTATTTTGTACAACACGGTGTGGCTTTATCAAAAGAGCAAGACTCAGATCGTCCTTTGTCGCCCGAAGGTCGGCATGGTGTTATTGCTATGGCTAAGCATTTAAGGCAGGCGGGTATTGTTTTAAATGCAATTTGTCATAGTGGTAAAACACGTGCGAGGCAGACTGCTGAATTATTTGCTGAGCAATTAGGTGTCGGAAATGTCGTTGAGGTAACGGGGATGGGCCCTAACGATGATGTTGCCGCTTTTGCAAAAGCATTAAAGGGCGATGAAGTGATGTACATTGGCCACTTACCTCATATTGGAAAACTAGTATCGTATTTAGTGACCCATGATGCTGCTTCAGAGGTCGTTAAATTCGAGAATGCTGCTGTCGTTTGTTTAGAGCAAGGCCTTGAGCGGTATTACCTTAAATGGTTTATTACGCCTGAAGTGTTGAACAGTTAGGTTTGTTTCTATAGTTGATCTAACAACTGTCCTATTCGCTGTTTTTGTTTGAGCTTGTTAAGCCAAGTTGTTGGAATGCCTTGTTCGGTATCACAGCCGTGTACAGCGCCTAAAATAGCCCCTAATAAGATACTGCGGCCACAGGAGTCACCGCCGGCAATAATATTTTGTCGAATAGATTCTTGATAGCTTAAATGTTTGCTTAAGTTATGGATGACGCTCGGGATTCCTAATTCAAGATTGCAGCTCATACCGATTTGTTGAGTGAATTTAGGTGTGGTTTTATCTGTTGCTTTTAGGGCATTATCAATTAGCGGTAGTATTGTTGGTGAGGCAGCTTGCTGTGCTGCTTCGATAACCTTATCGATATTTTGTGTTGTTATAGCGGCTTCCATCATTTTACTGGCGATATGGCCGTAGGCGACAGCTTGGTCATTGTTATTGGTCACTCGAACAGCGGCTTCTGTGAGTTGGGCTAATTCAGTTTTATCTGCGTAGACAGCAATCAAGGCAGGTAGTTTTGAAATTGCAGGTAACTGAGCATCATCAGCACCCTGAAAATCGAACATGGGTTTTAAACAGTCGATAAGTTGTTGTAGATATTGTTCATTAGTATCTATGTCGTATTCTGAATCGACTTTTTTCTTAAGATCGCTACTATCGAGTTGGTTATTTTGTTTGAGTTGGCCAATTGCAAAGTTGATGATGTTTTGCGTGACTTCTTCATCATGACCGGAGGGTAGAGAACGGGTTCGTTGCAATGCATGGTGTTCAGAGATGGTGATGTTGTCTAAGGTGTCTTTTGTTGGACGGTCGATATAGCCACTATAGTCGCCACCATAGCCGAAATGGTTTCTAAAAAGATCTTGGTATTGTGTCGAGTGATAAATGGCTTTATTGTCAGATAAGGCTTTGAGCAGTACGACTGTCTGTTCACCATAATGTGATAAATCACCCGCTGATTTTTTACCGTGAGCAAAAAAGCTGGGCACACCTTCGTAATCGCTGGCTGTAGGCGGATGAAATTCAGGTGCTGTGCCGGCGACTTTAAGAATACGTTGTTGATCATAAATCCAGTGTAAACCCAGAGAGGCGGCATCGGCGATGAATGCACCGAAGATAAGGTTTTGGTTTACATGATTCATTCTAATACTCAGATTATTAACAATATTGATACGCTAAACCAAAAAAAACGCCTGGTCAAAAGAGCAGGCGTTTTTAATGATCAGTGTTAATTAAAATTACTCCGCATGTGGCGTTACTGTTTCTGTTATTTGATTAATATCAAGATTGAAATTTAAGGTGGTTGAGATATTGTCACCGTCACCATCAGTCACGCTAAGATTTGCTGTAATTTGAATGTCATCCGTACCAACATTATTGCTATCTATAGGTGCAAAGAGATGTACCTCAGAGTCAGAATCTAAAATTCCATCTATGGATAAAATATCACCCTCGCCGGTTGAACCAACAATTTGGTCATTATGACCATCTGAATCAGTATCTCTAGCCTCAAAAGTCACGGCTAGGCCGTTTGATGTGAGATCACCAAGGATTGTCACGTCTTCTAATGAGAAATCGAGACTACTGCCCGCTTCATCTGCACCGACATCAATATCAACATCGTGGCTGACAGATAAAATGGCTGTACTTGTTTCAACACTTACAGTAGATTCTAGGACAGTTCCTGTATTGGGTGAAGCTTGTAGTATGACACCGTCATTGTCTCCACTAAAGCTAATATTATATGTTCCCATGGGATGGTCATGAGTTTCACCTCTTGCTTCAGTTTCAGTAAATGGCCAAGCACCTACGGCTAGATCGTAATCACCTTCCGGCAAATTAATAGAAATGCCTGAGTCTAAACGAGTGGCTCCACCGAAGTCATCATTTCTTGCAACAAAGCTGTCGATATTTCCATTACTATCAGTCGTAAAAAGGTATATATATGAATCGAATACTGACTGGTCACCGTCACCATCTAAATCGCCATGGAAACGTTCTGAATTTAGATCAATAATCAGTTGGCCACCATCGTGATGAAATTGCCAATGATCGACGACGCCATTTGCGGGGTCACTTTGAACCTCTGAGACTCGTTCATCACCATTAACGATAAAGCTATCTTGATCTGTCCCACCTGGCTCACTTGCAGTGATAACAGGTGTATCATCATCGACATTGATATTGATACTACCTGGGACAGTATCGCCGTTCCCATCAGTTATTAAGTAAGTGATATCGAGTAATTGATTATTCTCATCATTTCCTAGTTCATGATTGATAGGTGCGAGCTGAGTGACTGTGTAGTTACCAGAAAAAGTGTCGCTGAGGCTAACTTCTAATACATCTGTACCATTTTGGCTGATGGTTAAGATGGTGCTATCACCATTGAGCGTATATATAAATCCAGCAGGCGCCCCGTTGTCTGATAATAAAATTGTTCCTGGGCCATCAGTCCCAAAATCATGGGAAAGGACACCGGTTAGGTTAAGACTATTAGGGTCGTCATCATTGACTCCACCAGGGTTTCCACCAAGTGTATCGTCATCTAAGGCTAATGACTCGTTTTCTCCGACACTTGGTAAGCCGTTAATTACACTGGCTGTTGCCTGATCTGATTGTGGTTCATCTGTACCTAGTTCTTCAATTTCTCCTGTAAAGGCGAAATTAATGCCTGTCGTGTCAAAACCAGAAGTCGGTGTTGTTTCTGGGGCAAGATGTTGTACTTGCACGATTGTTGTTCCTTCATTACCACCTGGTTCATTAGGCCCTGCTGCTGTTGGGTCAGCATTTTGTGTAGGGTCTTCACCTGCTAAGATGGCTTCTTGGATTTCTGCTACTTCGTCAGTGTTAGCACTTTGTTCAGTTGCTTTTACTTCTAAGATTGCGGGATCGAGGATTGTTTCTGAATTTCTACCTAAATCGATAAGAGAACCATCTGGAAGTTTGATTTCAACTGCACCAAATTCACCAGTGAGAATAGTTTCATTCTGGAAGACGATATCTCCGGCTTGTAGAGGGCGCTGTGAGCCATCTGCAGTTTTTGCAACGACTGAACCTATTATTGTTTTTATGATACCTATTTCAGTAGCCATCCCGAATATACTCCTAAAAATGATTATGCTGTGATGGGTTTATTTACGTTATAGGCAATATTAAGCGCTTAAAAGTGCCCTTCGTATTGTACTTGGGTACTAACTTTTACTATTTTGTGAATTAGTTTACTCGAAAAATTGCATTTCTGTCTTCATAAATAATCGTTCATGCAATTTATTGACCCTATTTACTAAGCTCTATACGATGAATATTACATTTTATTAAATTCGATTAGGTGAAATATTGATGCGGTTGGCTATACAGGTTTGTGTTCTTTGTCTCAGTTTAGGGGCGTCTGATGTTTTAGCTGTTATGGCTGAGTCTAGGTTAGAAAAGGTACTGCCTGAGATGGTTGATATTCCAGCTGGCCAATTCAAAATGGGTTGTGTGAGTGGTATTGATTGTAAGCCAAGAGAAAAACCTGTTCATGACGTAATGATTTCCTCTTTTCAAATGGCAAAAACAGAGGTGACAGCAGAATTATGGGCGGCCTGTATCGATGCTAAGGGCTGTATACATATTCCTGATAATAATGGTTGGACTGAACCTAATATGCCTGTGCGTTATGTTTCATGGGATGATGTACAGATCTTCTTAACTTGGTTAAATGGGGAGACGGGGTCTAATTACCGTCTACCTTCCGAAGCTGAATGGGAATACGCTGCTCGGGCTGGAACTACGACACCATTTTATACAGGCCTATGCATAACACCAGAACAGGCTAATTATGAAGGTAATATTTTTCTAGGAGCAGACTGCGATCATCAGAGTGAAAATCGTAAGCGTGCATTACCTGTTGCTAGTTTTGAAGCTAACGCCTTTGGTTTGTATGATATGCATGGCAATGTTTGGGAATGGGTACAAGACTGTTGGCACTTTAACTATGACGAAGCGCCAGTAGATGGGTCTGCCTGGACGGGCTCAGGCAGTGAATGCGAACGCCATGTTATGAGAGGAGGGACATGGCATGGTTCGGTAAGTTATATGCGTTCTGCGTATCGGTTTAGATATCCAAGAGAAATACGAACAGGTGGGCTCGGTTTTCGTCTGGTGCGTTCGTTGAATTAATTATTATCGAGTGCTTGATAGACTTCGATACGGTTTCGACCTGCATTTTTAGCTTGATATAAAGCGATGTCAGCTTGGTTTAATAATTTATCGACAGTACTTTTGCTATCTAAGCTTGTTAAGCCAAAACTGAGGGTGACGGAAAAGTCAGAACTTGGACTGGCTGCAAGCTTACTCATGTCTTGTTGAATGCGAGAGAGTAATTCAATGGCATTCTCTTGATTTGTGTTGGGTAAGGCGAGGATAAATTCATCGCCGCCATAACGGGCAAAAATATCTGATTCTCTGATCGCTTTTTCGAATACATTGCTTGTCGTTACTAAAAGTTGATCACCAAAGCTGTGCCCAAACTTATCGTTAAATGCTTTGAAATTGTCGATGTCCATCATTACGAGTGTAAGTGGATATGCATGGCGTTGTGAATGGGCGAAGATAGATTCGAATCGTTCGAAAAAGGCGCGACGATTGAGACAATTTAGCAAAGGATCGGTATTGGCATTTGATTTTGCTTTGGCATGCGCTGTTCTTAATTGATGTTCAAGTTGTTTTTGTTCTGTGATATCAAATGCTATTTCTAAACGCACGGTCCGGCCATCATGCCATTTTATAGCTTGGGCTTGGGCTTGATACCACTTGTCTGTGTTTGGGTTTTGAAATTCTGAGTGGTGAACGCCTGTTGATTGATTATCTTGATTAACTAAGTCTTGTCTAGTACAAGAATCACATAATTTTACCTGTGATTTATCATGAAGATGGAAACACGTGCCGGGGTTTTGTTCTTTCCATTCTGATTGACCATATCGGTTTAGATAAATCAGTTCGTGGGTGTCAAGATCTGAAACATAAACAAGGGCGTGTAAAGAATCTAAAATGGTTGACATGCACTTCAAGTCATATTCGATATCTCCAGTTAGGAATTGTCCAAAATTAGGGATATCAGAATTTACCATTTTTATTTTTACCAGGACTTATGATCGTAGTGAGACAGGTGCTTTTTCTATCCTTGGCAAACAAGCGGTTATTGGGATTATATGACAATTTAAAACCTTTTTGTGACTGTTTCAGCTTAATTATTCACTTGATAATACAATTTTGCGCGATGCGTTTCGTTAAATATTAAGTTTTGGCTCACATCGTTCTCAAAATGCGTCATATGACATATTAAAATATTACTTTTCAGCCAAATAACATATAAAGAAATTTAAGTCTTTTATTGCACTGTTTAGGCTGTATATTCCGTACTCTTTTAAAAATTATTGCCTAGTGCAATGTGCGATTGGAATACGGAGAGAGTTAAATGAAATCGGTTTTTCGCCCTGTTTTGTCAGGTGTGTGTTTATTGAGTGCGTCCACTTATAGTTTTGCTGAAGATATTACGTTTGATGATATGACGGTTACTGCGACGAGAAGTGAACGGTCTGCATTAGAAGTGCCTGCTAGTATTAGTAGCAAGTCTGGCGATGAAGTTAAGGCTGATAAAGCCAGTACACAGCGAGAACTTTTGAATTCAATTGCCGGTGTTCGTATTTCACAAACGGGTTCAACGATTGGACATATGACGGCTATTCGTTTGCCGACAGGTACAAAAGCCTATTACTTGTTTTTACAAGATGGTATCCCATTGCAGTCATCCGGTTTTTTTAACCATAATGGTTTGGCGTATTCAAACTTCGCGTCGGCAGGTTCAGTGGAAGTTCTTAAGGGAGCCGGTACGGCACTGTATGGTTCTGATGCAGTTGGCGCTACGATCAATGTTATTTCAAATGATCCTATGAAAAATTTAGGCGTTAAAGGATCTGTCGAATTTGGCGATAGAAATTTCCAGCGCTACGGCATTACAGGTGGGACTGAGATTGATGAGCATTCAGCGGTTTCAGTGCATGCTTCCCATACAGAAAGCGATGGTTGGCGTAATAACTCTGATTATGACCGTCAAGAATTGTCAGTTAATTATGTTAATGATTTAAATGATGACAATACGGTTAAATTAGCTTTTAATGCCAATAAATTTGAGTCAGGCATGACCAGTGGTATTAAGGATTTTAGGCGTTATAGAGATGACCCTGATTATGTAGGTGACAATGTAGAACGTGTACTGGCATTGCCAGAAGGTATCGACCCAACGAGAAAATTTGATTTTGCAAGATTAAGTGCAGAATGGCAGCATCAGCTTAATGATATGACAGAGTTAAGCACGATTGTTTATTTAAGAAGCAATCGTAATCGTTATTCAGCAACTTGGGAACGAAATGTTTCTTCGAATGATAATGAAGAAAAAACAGTCGGCCTATTGTTCAAGGCAGCTATGGACTTCGGTCGTTTTAGGGTTATTTCAGGGGTAGATGCTGAATATACAGAAGGTACACGTAAAGTAACACAAGACTTTGACACGACTGTGTTTGGGACGTTTATCCCGCAAGGAGACATTTTTGACTATGATGTTGATTATAAAGCCTTGGCACCTTATACTCGTGTTGAAATCGATTTGACTAGCCAGTTAACGTTAGGTTTAGGTGGCCGTTACGATATTAATCAGTTTGATTATACGAATAATACGAGTAATGGCGTCTATGGTGGCACATATTTCCGCCCAGATTCTAGTGAAGATAATACATATAATCACTTCAGTCCTAAGGCTGATTTAACTTACCGTATTGATACAAATCAAACAGTCTATGCACGTTATGCAAATGGTTTCAGAGTTCCACAGGTGAGTACACTTTATTCATTGAAAGATGATGAAAGGGCTCAGAGCTTTGATGAAGAAGTGACAGATACTTTTGAAATTGGCTATAAAGCGAGATTGAATCAACACCAATTCGAAACTGCGGTCTATCATTTGATAATTGATGATACGATTATTTCTCAAAATAATGGTGCATTTAGTGTTAATGTCAATGCTGGTAAAACATTACATACAGGTGTCGAGGTTTCTTTAGCATCTCAGTGGACAGAGGAGTGGGCGACAAAAGTGGCTTACAGTTTCTCTAAGCATGAGTTTGATGATAGCGATAGCTTTGGTGATAACGAACAAGCAAGGGCACCTGAAAACTTAGGTAATGCTCGCCTAATTTATACGCCTAAAGCTGTACCGGGCTTATTGGCTTTAATCGAATGGGAACATGTCGGTTCGTCTTGGATGGATGATGAGAATACGATGCGTGATCCAGGTTATGATTTGGCTAACGTTAAAGTGAATTATGAACTGAATCAGCATTTGACACTTTTTGGTCGTGTTAATAACCTAACAAATCGTTTATATGCTGAGAGTGCTACATTAGGGCGTTTTGGTGCTAACTATACACCTGGTGCACCACGAGAAGCCTTTATTGGTTTCGAATATAAGCTTTAATCTAATAAAGGGGACATTAAGGTTAGTTTAATGACCTCTTCTTTAACCTAACATTGGGAAAAATTGTGAACAAATTCGGCTTAATGGCATTGTTGTATTTAGGGTTAAATATGACTGCGCCTGTGGCATTGTCAGAGCAGGGTAATGACAAGGTTGGCGTCGATGTGCAGCCGGTTTATTTTGCCGATAATGTATCTAGCCTTGATGTTAAGTATGTTGATAAAACAGTTCATTTACTATCAAGTAAACAAATTGATGGTAACGATAGTATTTGGTATCAATCTTCACTCGATGAGGGTGTGACATGGTCAGATGCGGTGAATATTACGCAAGGCCTTTCAATTGAAGCACGGGTTAGACGGGGTAATGATGTCCGACTTGCTGTACAAGGATCGCATATTGTTGCAGTTTGGATGACAAAGCGAGAAGGTAATCGTCATAATGCTGGGCCGATGATGGCGATGGCTTCTCATGATAGTGGTCAAACTTGGCAACAGATTGATACTCCTGCCGATTGGGATGGTCCACATGGTTTCTTTGCAATGGATGCCAATGCTGAGGAAATGAGTCTAGTTTGGTTGGATAGCAGGACGAAAATAGGTGATGGTGCAACGCAAGGTTTACGTTTTGCAAAAAGTCTTGATGGTGGAGAAAGTTGGTCAGCTAATCAAACGTTAGATGAGCGTAGTTGTGCTTGTTGTTGGAATACGGCGAAGTATCACGATGAAGCCTTTTATGTACTATACCGAGATAAAGATCCATCAGATATGACGCTGGGTAAAGTCGATGCAAAACAACAATGGCAGGCTCTAAGCACTGTTGGTGAGTTTGATTGGGATTTTCAGGGCTGCCCTCATATAGGTGGGGGTCTTGCTTTTGATAGTCAGAATGAAATAATTCATAGCACTGTAGGAACGGGGCATCCAGAAAAAACAGGCACTTATTATTTACGTTCTCATGATATGGGTAAGACTTGGACATTGCCCCACCGCCTTGGTGGCGAGACGGCGGTTCATAGTGATTTAGCAGTCTCTTCCAGTGATGGTACAGTCATGGCTGCATGGGATATGATTACAGAGAATGGGTTTCAGATTATGGTTGCAGAGTCTGACAATCAAGGCCAGTCCTGGTCGGATCAGGCACTATTATCGACTTCGGGTATCCGTGCATCACATCCACGTGTTGTTGCCATTGAAGATAGTTTTTTGGTGTTGTGGACGGAAGGTCGTGCTAACAAACCTCAGACCTTACGTGCGGTGAAAGTAGATTAAGATGGCCACTTTACGTTTATGGCTCTTTGCCAGTTTTGTGCTTTTTTCAGGGCAGTTGCAGGCAGAGCAGATCAAACCATTTGTAAAAGGTTCATTTTCTGCGATACAACAGCAATATGAAGGTCAGGCTTATCTTGTTTTGTTTTGGGGTAAAGACTGTGCATATTGTATGAAAGAGTTGGCTTCTCTTTCACCTGTATTAAAAGCGAATCCTGATGTGACATTGGTCACGGTAGCGACCGATCCCTTTTTAGATGAGTCTTTTATCCGTGACAAAATGGCTGAATTTGATTTAGCTGAAGCAGATAATTGGGTGTTTGCTAATGAATACCCAGAAATGCTCTATTTTGATGTTGAGAAACGTTGGCGTGGTGAATTGCCTTTGACGTACTTATCAAATGGCAAAGATATCGTTCGAAAAAGTGGCCTATTAAAAGAGGCTGACATAGCGGCTTGGTTACAAACGTTTTAATCATTGGCTTAATTGCTTAATAATTTGTACTCATTTTGTTCAATAGATTCTTTTTGGTGTCTGCCTGTTATTGAAGTAGAATAAACGGCTTAAGATTAATAGGGATACTGAGATGCTTGATCCTAAGAAAATTGAAGAAGTGGTGCAAGGTTTAGCTAGCGCGTTACCGCCTGGTTTGACTGCGATGCAATCAGATGTTGAGAAAAACATCAAAACAGCATTAAGCGGTATGTTTGCGAAACTAGATTTGGTCACGCGAGAAGAGTTCGATGTGCAAACACAAGTTTTGCAACGGACACGTGAGAAATTAGAAGCACTTGAAAAACAAGTTGCTGAGTTAAGTCAATCACAAGATAAAGAATAAATTGTATGTCAGCGTTTAATAATGTCACGGTAACACGTGAAGCGAATGTCTATTTTGATGGTAATGTGACAAGTCGAGTGGTTACATTTGGTGATGGAACGACGAAAACTTTGGGCATTATGATGCCGGGTGAATATACCTTCGGGACAGAGAAAGCAGAGTTAATGGAAGTTTTAGCTGGTGAACTCACTTATTGCTTAGCAGGGACAGATATTTGGTTGTCTGTGAAAGGTGGCGAATCATTCAATGTACCAGCCAATTCCTCTTTTGATTTGAAAGTGACAACGTTGGCTGATTATTGTTGTTCGTACCTTGATTGACAGTAGATGATGTCATAAATGTTTAAAGGCCGCTGACTAGCGGCTTTTTTATTTGGTACGATAGGTATTACCCATCAAAATTAGATAAGGATATCTATATGAGTGTAGCAACGGTATACAGTCGTGCGATTGTTGGAATGGAAGCCCGCGTGGTGACGGTAGAAGTACATTTGTCGAATGGCTTGCCAAGTTTATCCATCGTTGGGATGGCCGAAACGGCCGTTAAAGAAAGTAAAGATCGGGTTCGCAGTGCTTTACTCAATAGCCAATTTAATTTTCCACCCCAACGTATTACGATTAATTTAGCGCCTGCTGATTTGCCTAAAGAAGGTGGCCGGTTTGATTTACCGATTGCGCTTGGTATTTTGGCGGCATCTGGACAAATCCCCGCCTCAGCTTTAGATACTAGAGAGTTTATCGGTGAGTTGAGCTTAACCGGTGAGTTACGTCCTGTTCGTGGCGTGCTCCCAACAGCATTGGCGGTAAAACAGCAACAACGTGAACTGGTTTTACCTGCAAAAAATGCGGTTGAAGCTACTTTTGTGAGTGACAGTCGCATTATCGGAGCTGAACATCTATTGGCAGTCTGTGCCCATTTACATGGACAGATTGTTTTACCTTCTACTGAGTTTAATCGTTCTGGGCGAGCGATTGATTACCCTGATCTATCCGATGTTAGAGGACAAAATCATGCACGTCGTGCTTTAGAAATAGCTGCGGCAGGTTCACACAGTTTATTGTTGTCAGGTCCGCCTGGGACTGGAAAGACCATGCTAGCGAGTCGCTTGCCGGGTTTATTGCCAGAGATGACAGAGCAAGAGGCAATAGAAAGTGCCACGGTGCAGTCTATTTCAACTCAGGGGTTTTCTAAAAGTCACTGGCGACAGAGAGCTTTTAGGACACCGCACCATACAGCTTCTGCTGTGGCACTGGTTGGAGGCGGTAGTCAACCTCGGCCAGGGGAAGTGTCTTTAGCTCATCATGGTGTTTTGTTTTTAGATGAGCTGCCCGAGTTTGATCGTCGTGTGCTGGAAGTACTCCGGGAGCCTTTAGAGTCTGGGCAAGTCATGATATCTAGAGCGGCATCGCAAGCAGCATTTCCAGCGCGATTTCAATTTGTCGGTGCTATGAACCCGTGTCCGTGTGGTTATTTGGGCGAATCACGTTGCCATTGTACTGAAGATCAAGTGCGTCGATACCGTGCAAAAGTATCTGGCCCATTACTCGATAGAATTGATATGTTGGTTCAAGTACCGCCAGTTGCAAAAGGGTTGTTGCGTCATGACAAGGTTGTTGAAGCTGGAGAAGACAGTACGACGGTGAGAGAGCGTGTAACTGCAGCAAGAGCGCGCCAGATTACCCGTAGTGGTAAAGCAAATTATGGTCTATCACATGAGGAGTTGGCCTCTTTTTGTAAGATAACGGATAGTGATTATCAATTGTTAGAACAAGCCATCACACGGTTTGGTTTATCAGCACGTGCCTACCATCGTATTTTAAAAGTTGCGCGGACGATTGCAGATTTGGCTGATTGTGAATCGATTGAAACTTTACATCTGACAGAGGCGATAGGATATCGCCGTATGGATACACAAATTTAGAATTAATTATCGGATATTTATTTTATGGGGGGTTATTGATAAATGGAAATAATCACTTTATAGTTCGGGTGACGTTAATTTCAAGGATGAAAGATGAGCAAGACACATAAGAACTGTGTAAATCTGAACGTATGGAGACTCATTAACAAAACATTTCTAGTTTTGTTATTTAGCCTTAGCTTTAACCACACCGTTTACTCAGCTGATTGCGCAAGTGCGATACAGGGACTACAAGAAATTGCAGATAGTGCAAACGAATACTTTGCTACCGTTCACTATGCGCCCTGTATTTCATGCTGTGGGGGGATAGCGCCACACATCCCGACGAATTCATGTGGTGCATATAGAATACCTTATCATGTTGTTAGTAACGGGAAGGCTGCTTGGTTAGAACGAACTTATTGTAACCCTTTTGTTGTCGATGGAGGGTCATGCAGTTCATCTCAAACAAGTTTTACGCCTTGTGATTTAGCGGATGAAAAGCAGGAGACAGACTGCTCTTCTTCGAATCCGAGTGCTGGTGACCCGATCATCGTCGCAACTGGGAATAGTGCCCAGACTGAAATAGACTATCAAAGCTCGCTCCGTTTTGGGTTGAGTTTTATTCGATATTACAATAGTACTGCCGCAGCTCTTAACGTCTCTACGGGCAAGAAGTGGTCACATAACTATCATCAATATCTAGCTGTTTCAGATGTTGATGCTGCGGTTCATCGTCGTAATGGACAAACCTTTTTCTTTAGCTTTAATGGAAATTCATGGGAGGGTGATGCCGATATCCCAGATACGCTAGTTGAAACACTTGATACTAACAATGTCAGAACGGGCTGGGTATATGCAGACACTAATGACAATGTAGAGACCTACAATGCTAATGGTCAGCTATTAAGTATCACCAATCGTGCTGGTCAAACACAAAGTTTTATCTATGATATTACGTTAGCGGGTGGCGGTGATGAAAATGAAACTACCTTAGATACAATGGTGATGAACTACTATTTGAATATGATGAAACAGCTTTTGGTTCAGCACCTCCCTTAGCTAAATTAACCGATCCAGAAGGAAATGTTTACCATTACAGCTATGATGGCATAGGTAACCTTATCAGCGTCACCTACCCAGACGACACCCCTAATGATTTAACAAACAACCCTGTTAGAACCTACCACTACGAGAACACCACATTCCCGCATCACCTCACAGGGTTAACAGACGAAACTGGCAGCCGTGTCATCTGGGCTTTTGATAGTGAAGGTAGAGCCATTAGTTCAGAGCTGCAAGGCGGTATAGATAAAGTCATGCTCGATTACAGTACTCCAGACCAAGCCACCGTCACTAACCCCTTAGGTAAAGACACCACTTATCACTTCACCACCTTACATGGCGTAAAGAAAGTCACCCAAGTAGAAGGGCATGCCACGGCAAGTTGTGCAGGGGCTAATCAAAACTACACCTACGATGCCAATGGCTACATACAAAGCAAGACAGATTGGCAAGGTAATGTCACGACCTATACACATGATGCCAGAGGATTAGAAACCTCAAGAACAGAAGCATCAGGGACTCCTCAAGCTAGAACTATCACCACACTATGGCATCCTGAGTTTAGGTTGCCGACTCAAATTACCGAGCCAGGCAAGGTCACAACCTACACCTATGATGGACAGGGTAGGCAGTTATCAATAAATATTTCTAACTAGATTTGGTAAAGGGGTTTTGGTTTGAAAATGAATTATTTAATTAGACTGTTATTAGTTAGAGCTATGAATTGTAAGTCATCGGATCGGGTAAAAAACGACATTTAATAAAGTACATATTATCCATGCTGATGATTCTTTTATTTCCACAAGTAGTTACTGCAGAACTATCATGTAGGATTGGCCATCAGGGAGCTTTTTATTGGAGTCATAAGCCGTTACTTAATGACTTTAAAGAAGGTTGCTTAATTACGGGAGGGGTATTAACAGTCGAATGGGGGCCATGGTATAACACTTGGTGGTGTAGCCCAGGCATTGAAATCTTTTATGGACAGGAGCCATTTACACATGAAATAAAAGAGAGTGACATACCTTTCTATAGTAATACCTTCGGTGGCGCAGAAATATTATGTAATAACTTTAATAACGAGTTACAGGCTCCTCCCAAGCAGCCAAATGAAACAGCATGTAAAGTTGGTAACCCCATTATAGTAGTAACAGGTAATAAGTTTGAGATGGAAAATGATTATCACGGCCATGGTTTTGGACTGAGTTATAACCGTTATTATAATTCATCATTGAGTTATCAGCATACAGAAAGGATCGGTCAAAAATGGTCGCATAACTTTTCTAAAAAAATCATGGCAACAAATTTATCCGCTGCTATTTATAAAGCTAATGGCCAAGCCTTTGTTTTCAACTATGACGGTACAAACTGGGTAGGTGATGTCGACATTCCTGATACTTTAGAAGAACTACTTGATGGAGGCGGTGTCAGAACAGGTTGGGTTTATACAGATAGCCAAGACAATGTAGAAACCTACGATGCCACAGGCCAGCTTCTCACCATTACCAACCGAGCTGGCCAAAGCCAAACCTTGGTTTATGATTTAACGTTGGCCCAAGGCGGCGATGATAACAATACGACATTAGATAGAATTTCAGGTCCCTATGGTGAAATAATGACTTTCACTTATAGTAATAACAAAATTGCCAACATGACCGACCCAGAAGGCAATATTTATCATTATGCCTATGACGCGATAGGTAACCTAACAAGTGTCACCTATCCAGATGACACGCCTAATGATTTAACAGATAATCCTATTAGAACTTACCATTATGAAAATACTACTTATCCTCACCACCTGACAGGTTTAACGGATGAAACCGGCAGCCGTGTCACCTGGGCTTTCGATAGTGAAGGTAGAGCCATTAGTTCCGAGCTTGATGGCGGCGTAGATAAAGTCATGCTCGATTACACCACCCCAGACCAAGTCACTGTTACAAATCCCTTAGGTAAAGACACCACCTATCACTTCATCACCTTACATGGTGTTAAAAAAGTGACCCAAGTAGAAGGGCATGCAACGGCAAGTTGTGTAGGGGCCAATCAAAACTACACCTACGATGCCAATGGCTATATGGCTAGCAAAACAGATTGGCAAGGCAATACCACCACCTATGTGCATGATGCCAGAGGATTAGAAACCTCTAGAACAGAAGCATCAGGGACACCCCAAGCTAGGACTATCACAACACAATGGCATCCTGACTTTAGGTTGCCAACCCAAATTACCGAGCCGGGTAAAGTCACGACCTTTACTTATGACGGCCAAGGTAGGCAGCTGAGCAGAAGCGTTCAATAACAATAAAATAGTTTTTTTGAAGGATAAAGAGTGAAAATATTCAAGGTAGAATGTGCTTGTTTTTTTAGGCTATTGGTTGTGGTAAGTGGGTTGCTCTTTTCAACGAATACAACAGCCTATGATGCTGGTTATTACTGGAACTATGGTTATAACGTTAATCTTAATGCCCCTACCGAAGAAGGGGTTGTTGATCTCGTTTGGGAGAGGTTTAGCAGAGGCCACTTGCTAAGAACAGAATACACTTTGGTTGAACCAGAGAAATGTACTTCAGGAATTCTTGGAATCGGTTCTGATGGTGGAAGGGTTAAAGCTATTCGGTATAGTGGCCCTGTTAATACGGTTTACTGTGTTGCCTTTATAAATAAACAGAGTTGTGATACTCCTTGGGCAGATCAATCAGTTTGTTACGACCCATACGAAGATGTAAAACAAGACCGAAATAGCTGTTTTAAAGCTGGGGATCCAATTCTTATTACATCAGGGAATAGTTTCCAAACGGAAATCGACTATCAAAGTAGTAAAGTTCAGAGTTTAGTTTTTAGTCGTTATTACAATAGTAACGCTTATATCAATGAAACACGTGTAGATTTAGGGAAAAAGTGGCGTCATAGTATAAATAGACGAGTTTTAAGTAGTGGCAATGCCGTTTTGGTTTACCGGCTCAATGGTCAAGCCTTTGTATTCAACTCCGATGGAAGTAACTGGGTAAGCGACATAGACGTTTCTGACAGATTAGAAGAGGTGCTTGATGGAGGAGGCGTCAGAACAGGTTGGGTTTATACAGATAGCCAAGATAACGTAGAAACATACAATGCCACAGGCCAACCTCTCACCATTACTAACAGAGCCGGTCAAAGCAAAACTTGGTTTATGATGTCACAGTTGCTAATGGTGGTGATGATAACCCTGGTACCTTAGATAAAATAGCAGGTTACACAGGTGAAGCATTGTTGTTTACCTATGATAGCTATGAACGCATCAGCACCATGACCGACCCAGAAGGCAGTGTTTATCACTATGCCTACGATGCAATAGGTAACCTGATTAGCGTCACCTACCCAGACGACACCCCCAGTGATTTAACAAACAACCCTGTTAGAACGTACACTTACGAGAACACCACATTTCCTCATCATCTCACAGGCCTAACCGATGAAACCGGTAGTCGAGTGACCTGGGCTTTTGATAGTCAAGGTAGAGCCATTAGCTCAGAGCTTGATGACGGTGTAGATAAAGTCATGCTCGATTACACCACCCCAGACCAAGTCACCGTCACTAACCCCTTAGGTAAAGACACCACCTATCACTTCACCACCTTACATGGGGTAAAGAAAGTGACTCAAGTAGAAGGGCATGCCACGGCAAGTTGTACAGGGGCTAATCAAAACTATACCTACGATGCCAACGGCTACATACAAAGCAAAACAGACTGGCAAGGTAATATCACCACATACATTCACGATGCGAGAGGATTAGAGACAAGTAGAACAGAAGCATCAGGGACAGCCCAAGCTAGAACGATTACAACACAATGGCATCCTGACTTTAGGTCGCCGACCCAAATTACCGAGCCAGGGAAAGTCACCACCTTTACTTATGACGCTCAAGGCAGACAACTTACGCGGACGACAACAAGCCCATAACAATTACGACCGAATAATAATGAATATAAAAACATCACGGACAAGGACATAAGATGAACGTATTAAGCAAGTTAGCAGCAAGCAAAGTCACTTCCCCACAACAGGGTTTTAAACGAACAGCCTTAGCTACTTTTGTGGCACTGTCACTTTCCTTACCTATTTCGGGTAGTGCGACCCAAACTGAAAGTTATACCTACAATACTTTTGGCTTAATTGAAACCATGGATGGCAAACGCACTGATGTCAGTGATGTCACCACCTTTGGCTATGATGCCAGTGCTAATCTTATTAGCATTACCAATGCCCTAGGCCATCTCACCCAAATCACCAGCTATGATTTAAGTGGTAGACCCTTAACGTTAGTAGATGCCAATGGCGCTATCACTACACTCACCTATGATGTTCGAGGCAGACTCCTTTCCCAAGGTGTGGCAGGCAATTTGACTCAATACACCTATGACGCTACCAGTAATCTTATTACCGCCACTTTAAGTAATGGTGAAATCATCACCTACCATTATGACAGTGCCCATCGCCCCATTGGTTATAGTGATGCTCTAGGTAATACCATTACTTACACCCTAGATGCCGCTGGTAATCAAATTAGTGAAACGATTACAGATCCAAGTAGCACACTTACCCGCAGCCATCAATACGTCTATGATGAACTTAACCGTCTTAGATCAGATATTGGTGCTGACAATCAAACCGCCACATTTGACTATGACGTTAATAACAATCAAACCAACCAAACAGATCCTAATAGCAACCCAACCAACTTTGCCTTTGATGCCTTAGATAGACTCATTACCACAACAGATGCTGCCACAGGCCAAACCGATTACACCTATGATGATAGAGATAACCTCTTAAGCGTCACCGACCCCAATGGCAACACTACGACTTATACCTACGATGCTTTTGACAACCTTACCAGCCAAACCAGCCCTGATACTGGTCTTACCGCCTACACTTATGATGACGCTGGTAATCGACTGACTCAAACCGATGCCAGAGGTGTTACCACCACCTACACCTATGATGCCTTAAACAGACTTACATCAACCAGTTTTCCAGATAGCAGCCTTAATATCAGCTACACCTATGATGAAAACAACAGTGGCCAAAATGGCATAGGCCGTTTGACCAGCCAAACAGATAGCGCAGGTATCACACAATACCGTTACGACCTAAGAGGTAATATCACAAGCGTCACCACAGAGCGTAACAGTCAAAGCTACACCTTTAGTTATACCTATAACAATGCCGACCAACTGACCCAAATTGCCTACCCTGACGGTCGTATACTTAACTACCAATATGACCTTGCTGGTAGACTCACTCAAGTCGATACTACAGATAGCCAGAGCAACAACCAAACCTTGGCTAGCAATATGGACTACCAACCCTTTGGTCCCATGACCCAAAAGACCTACGGTAATGGTCTCACCACGAGTCAAGCCAATGACTTAGACTATCGTCAAACAGCACAAACTACCCCCAATATACTTGACCGCGGTTATAGCTTTGATGCCAATAGCAACATCACCGACAATATCACCAGTCAAAGCCAAAGCTTTACTTATGATAATTTAGACAGACTCACAAACGCTAATGATACTGATGCTAACTATGGTGATATTGGCTACCAGTATGACCCTACTCATAATAGAACAAGCAAAGCCCAAAGCTTAAACAGTTTGACAGAGACAGGGACCTACACTTATCCAAGTGATAGCAGCAAGCTCGAGATTAAAACCAGCAGTTTAACAGGGGCTCAAAACTACCTTTACGATGGCAATGGTAATATTACTGATAATGGCACTTACCAATTTAGCTATGGTGATGACAACCGTTTACATGCGGTTAACCAAGGCGGCCAAAGCATTGCAGATTATAGCTACAATGCCCAGGGTCAGCGAACTCAAAAAGCTACTCAAACAGACACCACCTACTTCCTCTACGGCCTACAGGGTGAGTTACTGGCAGAAATAGACAGCCAAGGTGATATTAAAACCAGTTACTTATTTGCTAATGGACAATTACTGGCTATGGCAACAGCCGGTACAACAGGTCCATCGCAACAAACGGAAATTATCTTAGATAATGGTGATGCTAACTATAGTGATAGCTGGCCACTATCTACATCGGTCACTGGTTATCAAGGCGCTAATTACCAATACCATAGTGGCAATAGCAGTAGTGGCCTAGGTAATGTTGGTATGCCGGTTGATAATACACAGGCAACATATAGTGATAGTTGGCCAACATCAACCAGCGTACAGGGTTTTTATAACAGTAATTATCAATATCATGCTGGCTCGACAAGTGCTGGGCCTGGTGAGTTGGGCCAACCCCTTGATAACCTGCAAGCAACGTATGTCGGCACATGGAACAACTCCACAAGTGTTAAACAATTTTATGCCAGTAACTACCAGTATCATGCAGCCGGTACAGGGACAAATAGTGTTACTTGGAATACGGGCCTAACTGCATCAGCCAACTACGATGTTTATGTTAACTGGGCAGCACATCCAAACCGAGCCAGTAATGCCAAATACACCATCACTCATGCTACAGGCAATGACACAATAGAAGTCAACCAACAGCAAAACGGTGGCCAATGGCAATTATTAGGCACATACACCTTAGATGCAAATAGCACAGTGAGTTTAAATGATGATGCTAATGGTTATGTCATCGCCGATGGTGTGACATTACTACCCGCGGGCACAACGCCAACACCAACCATATCAGCAGAAACGGCTACCTGGGGTTTAAACCCAAGTGCAACGGCAAGCTATGATGTCTATGCCTCATGGACCGCTCACCCCAATAGAGCGACCAATTCCAAATACACCATTAGTCACACAGCTGGCAGTGACACTGTTGAAGTGAATCAACAGCAACAGGGTAATCAATGGAATCTATTAGGAACTTATACATTAGATAGTAACAGCACCGTTTCGCTATCAAGCGATGCTAATGGCTATGTGATTGCCGATGGGGTTACCATCTTGCCAGCAGGGACTACCCCGACACCTATCCAAGATAGTGAAACAGCGATATGGGCACCTGCTCAAACAGGTGAATATGAGGTTTATGCCAACTGGACAGCACATCCTAATAGAGCGACGGATGCTAAATATACTGTCACCCACGCAACGGGTAGTGATACTACCCAAGTCAATCAACAACAAGATGGCGGGCAATGGCAATTATTGGGTACCTATACGCTCAATACAAACAGTACCATTAGTTTAAGTGACTTAGCTGATGGTTACGTGATAGCCGATGGTATCCGTTTAGTTGCTACACAAACTCCAGTACAAACAGCGGGACTTTATTATATCCATAATGATCATTTAGGGACGCCGCAGACCTTAACTGATGAAAACCAAAACATCGTTTGGCAAGCGGCTTACACACCGTTTGGTGAGGCGGCATTAATCGTCAATACGGTTGAGAACAATATTCGGTTCCCGGGGCAGTATTATGATGAGGAGACGAATCTTCACTATAATTACTTTAGGTACTATGACCCAACATTAGGGAGGTATATCACCAGTGACCCAATAGGATTGGCAGGGGGTATCAACACTTATGCTTATGTTGGAGGTAACCCTTTAACTTACGTTGATCCTTTAGGCCTAGTAACTTCAATAGATGCGGCTATTAGGAATACTGTTATTCGGGGTGATACACAACAACTGAAATTCTTACTTGAGAATGTTGCTAACATATCTAAACCACAACAAAGACGACTGCTGCAGCAATGTAAACTAAACAAAAAGAAAATAAAAGAAGGTACTTTTGATTCAAAAGCAGCAGATAGAAGATTCGTCGACTCATTACAAAGAAGTCAAGATGCTCTAGATGGTAAGCAAAACCCACCAACTACAGCGGGTAAAATAGCAGAGTTTGTTAGGGGTGTACTTAAAGCTTTTTAAGTGAGGAAATATGCTTTTATATAAATTAAAGAGAATAATTTTTGCACCATTTACCGCATATCGTTGGATAAAGGCGATTGATTATTCTGCAAAAGAAGAGTACGAATTAGCTGAAAAAAAGTTATCTGAAATCCGGTGGTGTTACGAAAATAAGTGGTTGGAATTTCACCTTTTTTATGGCTTTGTTTCTTTTGCTCTAGGAAAAGACTTAAGCTCCGTCAAACATTTTGGTATTGCACTTGATTTACTAAAAACAACAAAGGATTACTCTCACGAAGAAAAAAGATACTTGGAAAGTTATGCAAATATCTTTGGCGAAAAGGCTTCACGTCAATTGCAGGATAAAACAGAAAGCGCAACATTCGGAGTTACGGACATAGGGAACATTAACTTGGAACAGATCTCTTCAGATCTAAAAAACAAATTTCCTTTAAGAAGTCACCCAAGCTGGACTTAAATATATTAGTCAGCTCCATTTCCTCCACATTGAATATAAGGAAATCAAGGGGTCAGCGAACTTGATGAAAGTCGAGAGCTGAGTGTTTTCAAATTGACAGGGGGAGATCACTGTCTTTTAGTCACTTGAGGGCTAATGGAAATCAAGGGGTCAGCGAACTTAATGAAAGCTGAGAGCTGAGCGTTTTTAAATTGACAGGGGGAGATCACTGTCTTTTAGTCACTTGAGGACTAATGAGAGTTGTTCGCAGTAAATAACTACCTAACTGGCACTATTCAATTAGGGAACCGCTCACACCCTGCAATTAGAGTAGAAATGTCATGTTCCACTTTTCATATTTTTAAGGTATCACTTTTGGTGGTACCTTTTTTGTTGGTCGCTATTTAAAACCAATGAGATCGGTTAGAGCGTAAGTACATCTTGAGCTTTATAGCTAGAACCTGATGGTCAATCCTCTGGTAAATTATTTAACGTAATAGTAAACATTTTCGGGAATTCAAGGTGTCAGGCAACTTGATTCTAGATACGGGTCCGTTACATCTTCTTCTTTACCTTCATCGTACAATCAGATCTCCCACAATCATAGATACATATCATAGTGCTATTTTTTGGACTCAATTGGCAGTTTAGAATAGAACGGTCGGTAGTTTGGTCTGGAATACGCATGTAAGGACAAGACAGATTGCTTAATGATTTCCTAT
This sequence comes from Bathochordaeus stygius, assembly GCA_004367955.1. Lineage (NCBI taxonomy): Eukaryota > Metazoa > Chordata > Appendicularia > Copelata > Oikopleuridae > Bathochordaeus > Bathochordaeus stygius. The sequence continues at coordinate 155,940 of SCLE01111990.1, read as the reverse complement.
TATTGAATTATCAGCTGAAAGGTTGAGTCGAGGCACGATTACATATCGCTTCGAGAGGCAGGCCTGAGATAGAAATCCCGCAAATTATCGTGAAAAAACTAAGAATTAATTACGCTGATCCTATTGCTCCTGACTCTGGTGATTAATAGTTGAGTTATGACGGCTATATCGGGATAGAATAAGGGGTTACAGTTAAAAGTCTTATGCTGAATTTTGGGGTTACTAATTCAAAACAAGGAATATAGAATGGGTGCTAAATATAAAGAGGTTATGTATGTCAGATAGCAGTCAGATTGAAAGAGAGAAAGTATTACTCGCAGCGCTAACGGGTGCAAATGCCAATCCAAATTGGTTGACCAGTGATATGGTTGATGCGTTATTGGGTGGGCACGGTATGTTGAATATCGCCATTTTTAATATTGCGGATGTGATTGTTTCAGAAATGAGGCGGGGTACAGATACCGGTCTACATCTCGTTAATGCACCGACGCAGCCACTTGATGAAGTATTAAAGAAAACGATTAATGTGGCTATTAAAGCGGGTTGTGACCCTGCTAATGCAGCGTTGTTAAGTGCTTCAATGCTTTATCTGACTGGAACTAAAGCACAAGTAGGTATTCCGGCGGGAAATCGAAAACTCGGCGCCAGTGCACGTATGATCGCGGGTGTCGATCGCTGTGGTGTTGCTGCGATTCCGACTGCAAAGAGAAATAATAAGGTCTCTGGATTTGCCGCAGTGATGGCAATTCATCAGGCGATGCTGAACGGTGAACTCTGTGATGTCAGTGGTTATGATGTGGTCTGTTCTGGTGGCGGCATTATTGGTCATAGTCGGTTGGGTGAAGATATTATTTTCCCTTCCATGGCTGAAAATGGGGCGCGTATCGGTACGCAAGCGATGATGGATACGATGGCTGGCGCGGGTATGAATCCTTCTAAATTTAATGCCGCGCTATTTGGTGCAGCAGCCATTCTAGAAATTATCCATCCCGATGCGGATGTTGCTGAAAAGTATGGCCCACATGGTAAGGTGACTTCAGCTTATATTGCAGGGAAAGTCGCGGCTGAAACAGCAGGTTTACCGGATAAGTTGCACGTTCGAATTACTGGCCAAGAATATGAAACGGGTCAAGTGATTGGCGATCTTGGTTTAATTTTGAAAGATATCGGTGGCCCTTCGGTGATCGGTATTATGGCGCTTGGTGAAATTGTCGGTGTGTTTGAAGAAGGGATTGCAGGTGCCTCTGCAGGGCCGATTAATCCACCATTAGGGCATGTGGCAGCCGATGCGGTTATTGCCATGAAATGTTTGCTTGAAGAGGGCGCTAACCAGCCTGATGTGAGTGCGGCGCTTAAAAAGCGACGTTATGATGGTAGCTTTGATCCAGAAACATCGATGATTGCAATGAATGTGGTGGCTAAGAAAGCAGCACAGTTGCAATCTGGTGCTGTCACGAATTCACTTATCCTCGCTTCTGAGCCTGTGCGTGCACAAGCGATATATAGGCGTGCTGTTATGGCTTATGAGTATTTGTCTGAGGGTAAAGGACTTGAAGAGGTTGTACATGACCTTGATAAAGAACGCCAAGAGTTGGTGGAAGCCAATGTGAGTCAATACTTGAGCGAGATGTCAGGCAAAGATGTGAAGATTCGCCTTACTTATATTGGGCCGGGCGCACGTCGTAAAAGTAAATTGGCCAAACAGTGGTTGGCTTTTGATGCCCACCTTGATTTTGAAATTGTCGTCGATGGTGAAACGACTATTTTAGAACGCTTTTCTGACCAAGTTATCCCGGATATTGCAACGGGCAAGCGTCGGGAGCTTGCTTGGGCAGCTCAGATGGCAGAGCCGCTTGCCAATGAAATGTTATTGGCATCTAATGTTGTTCTAAATATTACGGTACCAGCGACAGTTGCAGCTGCAATGGGCAAAATGACACCAAAAGAAGCCGGAACCGTTGCACAAGGGGCAGGCTTTGTAACAGCGGGTATACCTGGCTCAAATGCGAATGCAGAAGCAGCGGGTAAGCTTGCTATTGAAGTCATGAACCTTTCATGAGTGAAGCAATGCTTTTGCTGATGGCACAGGTCGATGATGTGCCAGGTGAGCTATTGGGTGATTTTATTAAGCAATGCGAAACGGTAGGGGCTCGTAATATTCAAATTGTGCCCGCGATTACAAAAAAGAACAGGCCTAGCTATCTTGTCTATGTCGATATATCAGAAAGCCTTGAAGATGACATTGCCATATTGTTCGGTGGTGAATTGGGCACATGGGGATATCGCATTTTGCACGCTGAGCATAAACATTTTGATATTCACCGGTCAATTTCGGTATTAAAAGTCGCGGCATTGGATGATGAATATGAATTTGAATTACGTGCGAAGACGATTTCGAAAGCGCAACAGTTCACGCGTGTTAAGGCTGAATATGATGATTTAAGCCATATTTGCACCGTGTTTCGGGAGAAGGGACTGAAGATTCCACTCTCGGTATTAAAAGCAGAAGTAGAAGGGCAGATCCTTAAAAATGGACATCAAGCTGTAATTAACGTTAGTTTTTAAAAACAATTAAATGAGTTAAAAAAAGGGTATAGAAAGATGATTAAACATATGACAGTAGCAATGAGTTTGTTCTTATCCACTTCGGCACAAGCACATGAAACAATTGCATCTGGCTTGCAAGGGACAATGAGCCACTTTTTCGCCCATATTTTGAGTGGTGATCCCGTTGCATTATTATCACTCGCTGCGCTTTCAAGCTTAGTAGGGCTACTTGCGATTAAGTCTATTAAGCGTCGTAAATCACTAACTAAAAAGCAGTCTAAAACTGACATTAGTTACGCAAAGGTCAAATAGTAAAAATGCATTATCATCTTGACCCTGTTGGTGGTGTCGCTGGAGACATGTTTGTGGCGGCATTGTTGGATATGCAACCTGATTCTGCAGCAGCAACGCTAGCGGCTATTCGTGATTCGGGTTTGGATCCCAGTGTGGCAGTGTCTCATGATGACTTTAACGATGGTGTGTTAACAGGTAGTCGTTTTACAGTTGGTAAACCAGAGTCTGCTCATCATCACGCTCATTGGTCAGCTATTAAGAAAAACCTGTCTGACAGCGCACTGGACCCAGCAGTCACGGACCGTGCTATTGCTATTTTTGCTGATCTCGCTGAAGCAGAGGCTAAAGTCCATAATAAAGCGGTGAGTGACGTTGCTTTTCACGAAGTCGGTGCTTGGGATTCAATAGCGGATATTGTGGCGGCAGCCTATCTTATTGAGTCATTAGGGCCTTGCACATGGTCTATTGGGCCAATTCCTATTGGCAAAGGGCGTGTTAAAACTGAACATGGTTTGTTGCCTGTGCCTGCACCTGCGACGGTATTATTATTGGACGGTTTTGAGTTTATCGATGATGGCTTCTCGGGTGAACGCATTACCCCAACGGGTGCAGCCATTATCAAGCATCTAAAACCGTCTCAAGGTATAGGTAAAACTGCACAGGTGTTACAGCGCTCTGGTTACGGTTTTGGTACTCGGACGTTTAAAGGAATGAGTAATATCTTACGTGTATTAGAATTTTCTGAGCCTGCGACGTCAGTTACTTTTTCCAATGACACCGTGATGGTGTTAAATTTTGAGGTCGATGACCAAACGGCGGAAGAGCTAGCTGTTGGCCTACAAAAAATACGTGAGCGACAAGGCGTCATCGACGTTATTCAAAGCCCGGTGATGGGAAAAAAAGGGCGTTTATTGACCAGTGTTCAGGTGTTGGTTCAACCTGAAAATACTGAGGATGTCATTAATACTTGTTTTCATGAAACGACAACGTTGGGGATTAGGCAACACGTTAAAGCAAGAGCGATTTTGAACCGAAGTGAGTTAGAGACAGAACAAGATATCAGGGTGAAAATTGTGGAAAGGCCTGATGGCATAACGGCAAAGGCAGATATTGATGATGTTGCCAGTATCGATGGGCATCAGCATAGGCAAGAGCGACGTTTAGATGCGCAGTCTGATGCCTTAACAGATCAATAGTCAGGTCGGAGAGTAAGTTGAGTTTATTATTAGAAAAGCTTGAAGCTGTATTACTTGATTGCTCACCAGCAGCTGTCGCTGTGTCTGGTGGGGTTGATAGCATGACACTGGCTTTTGTTGCAGGGCGCGTGCTTGCTGATCAGGTGACTATCTACCATGCGATATCACCCGCTGTTCCAAGCATGGCAACGCAACGGGTCAAGGCTTACAGTCAAGCACAGGGCTGGTCATTAACTACATTTAACGCTGGTGAATTCCAAGATGAGCAGTATGTTGCTAACCCGGCTAATCGTTGTTTCTTTTGTAAAACTAACCTCTACGATTCGATTTTTGAGCAGATAATTGTTAATGCAAAGGCACCTAATGTACAGATTTTATCGGGAACCAATCTCGATGACTTAAGCGATTATCGCCCTGGCTTAAAAGCAGCCGAAAAATACGCGGTTCGCCACCCTTTTGTAGAAGCAGGAATTGATAAAGCTGGGGTGCGTGCTTTAGCGCATGAGTTTGGTCTTAATGATATTGCTGAGTTACCAGCTGCACCTTGTTTATCGAGCCGAGTAGAAACCGGTATCCCAATAGAAAAAGATAAATTACATTTTATTGATAAAGCTGAAATCATGTTACGTGAAGCGATTACATCGCCGACGGTTCGCTGTCGTATCCGTAAAAGTGGTGTTGTCATTGAGACAGATCTGGATGAATATACTGGCTTATCAACACAACAACAGAGCGTACTGTCTTCTGAAATAGGCGTTCTGGCTGAGCAATATGGTGTCAGTGGTGCCATATCTTTTGAGCAATATCAGCGTGGTAGTGCGTTTTTAAGAGATGAATAATGAGTGAACTTGATATTAAGTTAGATTTTGAGCGGGAACAGCGTACTGGGATCGAAGAAGCGATCTTGTGCGAATATAAGTCGCATGAGCAGATTGTAAAAATATTGTTACGTGTCCACACTGAGGGACGAAGCGTCTTATTAACCCGCTTAACCGAAGATCAATATGCTGATATTCCAGCAGATTATAAGACAATGATGGATTATGAGCCGATTTCTAAAACGGCCTATTTTAACTGGCAAGAAACGGCGTTGGGTGAAGCTGAAATTGCGATTGTCACGGCGGGGACTTCTGATGTGCCGGTAGCACGCGAGGCACTTAGAACGTTAAGATATAACGGTATGAATGCAACGACGGTTTTTGATGTCGGTGTTGCTGGGATTTGGCGTCTTTTAGATAGAATAGAAGAGATTCGACAATTTCCAGTGCTGATTGTGTCGGCAGGTATGGATGCAGCGCTACCAACGGTATTAGGTGGACTTTATGATGGGCTCATTATTGCCGTTCCGACTTCTGTTGGCTACGGTGTTGCTTCAGATGGTACAACCGCATTACATTCGATACTAGCGTCTTGTGCACCAGGCGTGGTGACAGTCAATATTGACAATGGCTATGGCGCAGCTTGTGCCGCACTGAAAACCTTGCGAGCAGTAGCAAAAAATTAATTGTTTTACCGGCGTGTGCCTATCACTTATGGATACATCGTCTTGGACATTTCTGGTCTTTTAGCATTACCTTTGGTGTTGCAAATCTAGTTCAACATTATATGATGGCGGGCTGTTTTATACATTGTCATTCTGCTACGCAGCCTGGTGATTTTTTCTGAGGTTCAATTTTTACGTGCAAGATCTCAATCCTGAGCAACGTGAGGCGGCTCGCCATGTTGATGGCCCTTTGCTGGTATTAGCTGGTGCGGGTAGTGGTAAGACACGTGTTATTACACGAAAAATTGCTTATTTAATTGAACAATGTGGGATTCAAGCACGTCATATCGCCGCTGTAACGTTCACTAATAAAGCGGCACGTGAAATGAAAAGTCGTGTAGCTGAACTCATGGCTTCAAGGGATGTATCGTCTCGTGGCTTAATGGTGTCGACCTTCCATAATTTGGGTTTGACGATATTACGTAAAGAGTTTGCTCATATTGGCTATCGGGCGGGCTTTTCTATTTTTGATGCACAAGATAGTTTGGCAGTATTACGTGATTTGATGGGCCGTGATTTTGCTGCAGACAGTGAGCATGCAGAGCAGTGTCAGTGGCAGATCTCTGAATGGAAAAACCAACTGATTTTGCCTGAGCAGGCAATGAAAATCGCTGAAGATGGCCAGCAAGTCGCTGCGGCCAAAGTTTATCATCGTTATATGGAAGCGTTGAAGGCGTACAACGGGGTCGATTTTGATGACCTGATTTTAAAGCCTGTGTTGTTATTTCGTGAACAACCTGAAGTTTTAAAACGTTGGCAGGCGAGAATCCATTATCTACTAGTGGATGAGTATCAAGATACCAATGGCTGCCAATATGAATTGGTCAAACAGTTGGTGGGCATTCGTGAAGCACTCACGGTGGTGGGGGATGATGATCAATCTGTTTATTCTTGGCGTGGCGCTCGGCCTGAGAATTTGGCTCAGCTAAAGGAAGATTTCCCCCGTTTAAAGATGATCAAGCTTGAGCAAAATTACCGTTCTATGGGACGTATTTTACGCGTTGCAAATGGTTTGATTAGTCATAACCCACATTTGTTTGAGAAGAACTTATGGAGTGCAATGGGCGAGGGCGATGCTATTCGAGTCATCGGTTGTCGAGATGAAGATCATGAGTCTGAGAAAGTGGTGTCAGAGCTGCTTTATCATAAGTTAAAGCATCAAGCTGATTTTAAAGATTATGCGATTTTGTATCGTAGTAATCATCAGTCTCGACCGATAGAGCGTATTTTACGAGAGCATAATGTCCCATACTTTTTAACGGGTGGTACGTCTTTTTTCTCACGTGTTGAGGTGAAAGATATGATGTCTTATCTTAGGTTACTTGCAAACCAAGATGATGATAATGCTTTCCTACGCGTTATTAATACGCCACGACGCGGGATTGGTGCCACGACGCTTCAGACATTAGGGCAATATGCCGCTGAGCGAAAAACCAGTTTATTCGGCGCCTGTTTTGAGATGGGTTTATCAGAGCAGTTGTCGGCTAAGGCCATGGGACATCTTGAACATTTCACCCGTTGGCTAATTGATATTGCCGATCGTGCTAAGCGTGGTAATTTGATGGAAGCGATTCGCGATATGATTGAAGAGATCGATTATCGTGCGTGGTTAGAAGAGGTGACAGGTGATCCTGATCAGGCGTTGCGACGAATGGAAAATGTCGAAGAGTTATTGACTTGGATTAACCGTTTGATTGAACAAGACACCGAGGAAAAGAATATCGGTGATATTGCGGCACGCTTAACGTTGATGGATATTCTTGAACGGCAAGAAGATGAGAATCAGGCTGATGCGGTGCATTTGATGACCTTACATGCTGCGAAAGGCTTAGAGTTTCCCCATGTGTTTATCATTGGGATGGAAGAAGAAATTTTACCCCATAGAACGAGTATTGAAGAAGACGGCATAGAGGAAGAGCGTCGCCTTGCTTATGTTGGGATTACGAGGGCACAGAGAAGCTTGGCTTTTACGATGGCAAATACCCGTAAACGCTATGGTGAAAAAGTTGATTGTGAGGAAAGCCGTTTCTTACGAGAGTTGCCTGCTGACGATCTGATTTGGACAACCGAAAAAACCCAAGTTGATCCTGAGGAACGTAAAGAAAGGGGCAAAGCGCATTTGTCTAATATCCGTGGTATGTTGAAATAATATGAACTGTTTTAAGGTCACTATTTTGCTTTGCGCATTGCGGTGTGTCATTTGTTGCTACGCTGTTTAAATTAGCGGTTTAACATGCTGTTACAGCATTCTTTTTTATCTCATAGTTACAACACCATTTGCTTAAAATTCGAGAATTGAATCTAATAGCGCCTGAGCTAGCATCGGGCTACATTTTATAATCGCTTTTTACGATTAAATTTATCGAAACAAGTTGTTGGATAAGTTTAAGGCGGGCATTTAAAATACGCCGCGTTAGTTTATTTTTAACCCTCAATTTTAGGAGTTTTTTTTAATGGCGTCACTTATCAACACACAGGTCAAACCTTTTAATGCGACTGCTTACCACAACGGTGGTGACATGAGCGTCAGCGATGCTGATCTTAAAGGTAAATGGTCTGTTTTCTTCTTCTACCCAGCAGACTTCACATTTGTTTGCCCAACTGAATTAGGTGATATTGCTGATCACTACGCACAGTTGAAAGACATGGGTGTTGAAGTGTACTCAGTGTCTACTGATACACATTTCACACATAAAGCATGGCACGATACTTCAGATACGATTGGTAAAATCGATTTCCCAATGATCGGTGATCCAACAGGTACAATCAGCCGTAATTTTGATGTGATGATCGAAGAAGAAGGTTTAGCTTTACGTGGTACTTTTGTTGTTGATCCTGAAGGTATGATCAAAGTGTCCGAAGTACATGACTTAGGTATTGGCCGTAACGCTAAAGACCTCGTTCGTAAAGTACAAGCAGCACAACATGTCGCAGCAAACCCAAATGAAGTATGTCCTGCTTCATGGCAACCAGGTGAAGAAACATTAACACCTTCTTTGGAACTTGTTGGCAAAATCTAAGCAAGTCTCCATCTTGAATGAGTATGTCCGGACGGTAGTCCGGGCATGACTTATCCCAAATATTTTGAAAGTAGATCTATTATGTTAGAAGCGAATATTGCGGCCCAGTTAAAGGGTTATTTAGGTAATTTAAAGCATGATGTCGTGCTCGTCTCGTCGTTAGACGACAGCGCTAAATCAGCTGAATTGGCTGAGTTGCTGAATGAAATCGCTTCTATGTCGTCATTGGTGACCTTAAGTCAATCAGATGATAGTAATGAGCGGATGCCATCGTTTGCATTGACACGCCCTGATGAGCCTGCGTCGGTCAGGTTTGCCGGCCTTCCAATGGGCCATGAATTTACATCGCTTGTCCTTGCATTGCTGCATATCGGTGGACATCCAATGAAGCTGGATGATGATACGATTGCCCAAGTCAAAGCGATTGAAGGTGAGTTTCATTTCGAGACCTATATTTCATTGTCTTGTCAGAATTGTCCGGACGTTGTTCAGGCATTGAATATGATGTCGGTACTGAATCCAAATATCAGTCATGTGATGATTGATGGTGGCTTGTATCCTGATGAAATTGAAACACGTCAGATCATGTCTGTCCCAACCGTTTATTTAAATGGTGAGGTGTTTGGACAAGGCAGAATGACATTGCCAGAAATTGTGGCGAAATTAGATAGCGGTGCTGATGAAAAAACCGCCCAAAAAATAAATGAAAAAGACCCCTTTGATGTGTTGATTATAGGTGGTGGTCCAGCTGCATCGGCTGCTGCTATTTATGCATCACGCAAAGGTATTAGAACAGGGATTGTATCTGAACGTTTCGGTGGTCAATTAAATGATACGTTAGCGATTGAAAACTTTATTTCTGTTCAAGAGACAGAAGGGCCTAAGTTGGCTTCTGCAATTGAGCAACAAGTCAAAAGTTATGACGTCGACATTATGGAATTACAAAGGGCTAAAACAATGTCTTCTAATGGCGATCACATCACGGTCGAGTTAGAAAATGGTGCGAGTTTGCAAAGTCAGTCATTGATTATCTCAACAGGTGCTAATTGGCGTGAATTAGGGATTCCGGGTGAAGCTCAATACCGTGGCCATGGCGTGGCATATTGTCCACACTGTGATGGGCCTTTGTATAAAGGTAAGGACGTTGCTGTTGTTGGTGGAGGTAACTCGGGTGTTGAAGCAGCGATTGATTTAGCAGGCTTAGTTAATCATGTTACCTTGCTTGAATATGCTGATGAATTAAAAGCAGATGCTATTTTACAGACTAAATTAGCTACTTTGTCGAATGTCACTGTGATTACTAGCGCGCAGAGTACTGAGGTGCTTGGTGATGATTCAAAAGTCACTGGCTTGGTTTACATTGATCGTGCCTCAGGTGATGAAAAAAATATTGATTTAGCGGGTATTTTTGTTCAAATTGGTTTATTACCGAATACGGATTGGCTAAAAGGTATTGTTGATTTAAGTGAGTATGGCGAAGTAGAAGTTGATGACCATGCGCGTACGTCGATGGAGGGTGTATTTGCCGCCGGAGATGTGACGACGACACCTTATAAGCAAATTATTATTGCGATGGGCGATGGTGCGAAAGCGGCCTTAAGTGCTTTTGACTACCTTATTCGGCAAGAAAATTAATATTTCCGCGCTTTAAAAATAAAAAAACCTGCCATAGGCAGGTTTTTTTGTTTAAGTAGTGCAGCCCAGCCATCTTGATGTCTCGAGGCATTAAGACCAGAGGCTTTCCGTCCTTGGTTCACACCAAGTTTGGCTAAATCATTGACAATAATATAGACCTAAAATAGTGCAGGGTCAAATTTTTGTCATCAAAATGTCACAATTTTATGACAGGTTTGCGCCAAATTGGTTCATTATCTAAATGACTAGGATGCCGTTATTTTGTATTCTGAACTGACTTTCTCTATTTCCATTGCATTTGTAGGGGTGATTGGTTAACCTGTTTCAGCATTAATGCTGTAAGGCAATGGACTCCAAATCAGTTCTCAAGAAGAGGAGGGCATTGTGCTGGTAAGGCATCGATATGATAGAGGGATTGGTTAGGTTAAAGGTCGAAGACATCGTAATAGGTGTACCGCTACCTTGGCCAATTTATGATCGTAACGGTACTTTTCTGATTAAACAGGATTTCGTGCTTAAATCGGAATCTCAAGTGGAACGCTTATTAGCACATGGTGCTTTTGGTCAGAAGGCTGAAATGGGCGTGGTTGAAGCGCCTGAAAAGGTCGAACCTGAGTCTGTTAAGCCTAAAGATTTCTCTCCTTTTAAAGTACTAGAAGATGTCACTAATCAGCTGGCTCTGACGTTAACGAATAGTAATAACCCTGAGATTAATTTCACTGATGAGATTATGGACTTGGTCGCTGATATACAGCGTGCTTGTTTTCGAGATGCTAGTGCGGCTTTAGCGTCTTTATTTATCTTAGAAAAGGGTAGTTATCCTATTAAGCATGCCGTTGATGTGGCTGTGATATCTGGCGTGATGGCAAGGAAAAGAGGAATGGATCTGGAGAACCAAGCTTCTTTGATGGCTGCGGCCTTGACGATGAATATTGGGATGCTCAGCCTTCAAGAAGTGCTATATCAACAAGAAACAGATTTAACGCCAGAACAAAAGCAATTGATTAATAATCATCCGACTCAGTCTGTGGCAATGTTGCGTAAAGCCAAAGTGACCGACCGACTTTGGTTAAAGTGTGTGTTGGCACATCATGAAAAAATAGACGGTACTGGTTATCCTAACCAGTTATCCGGTGAGCAATATCCAGAAGAGACACAATTGATCACGTTAGCGGATCAATACTGTGCTCGCCTATCGCCGAGAGCCTATCGTCAACCTTTATTACATCAAGGTATTTTACGTGATATCTTGCTTGATAAAGGACACACGGTATTGCCGGATATTGCTTCTTTATTTATTAAAGAGCTAGGGCTGTACCCACCGGGTGTGGTGGTGTTGTTGAATAGTGGTGAAATTGGCGTGGTAGTCAAATCCGGCGATAAAGCCGACACACCGGTTGTGCAAGTTTGCTACAAACCAGGCCAAGGTGATTTGCGGTCACCGATTCAGCGTAATACTTCATTGGGTGGAAATAAGGTGCGTAAAATGTTGTTAAGTGATGATCCGATGGTGACATTTGATCGGCGTGGTGTATGGCGTTTTAATGAAGATTGAGCTTATTGGTTTTCATCGCTATACTTAAACCAGAAAAAACAGAGATGCAATGTCTTTTTATAAAAGAATCAGTTATTTTAACCTTACTAATAAATGGAGTTATATGAGGTTTTTAAGCGATAGACAAATCAAGCAATTATTGTGTGACCACTTTTCTAAAAATAGTACGGAATCCCATATTGTCAGGACTGAAATACGAAGTCAGCCTCGAAGTGAACTTGATAAAAATCGTAGTCAATTAAGCTTATTGCGACGTAGTAGTTTGTAATTTAAAAAGGGGCTGTAAGCCCCTTTTTTGTTTTTAGTTGTGGAGTCAGCTTATTTCACTGCATCCAGTGCTTGTGAAACATCGGCAATGATATCGTCAATGTTCTCAATACCGACTGAGATACGAATCAGATCGGCACTGACGCCAGCAGCAGCGAGCTCTTCCTCATTTAACTGACGATGTGTTGTTGATGCCGGATGACACGCCAGTGATTTGGCATCACCAATGTTGACGAGGCGTAAAATCATTTGTAGGGCATCGATAAATTGACTGCCAGCTTCAGCAGGGCCTTTAATACCAAAACTTAAAATACCTGAGGCTTTACCGCCGGTGATTTTTTTACATGTTTTGTTATAAGGGCTGCCTTTGAGTGTGGCGTAGTTAACCCAAGCCACTTTTGGATGTTTGCTTAAGTAATCCGCTAGTTTTTCTGTGTTTTCACAATGTCTTTCCATTCTCAAACCGAGTGTTTCTAAGCCTTGTAGAATTTGGAATGAGTTCATTGGTGATATGGCAGCACCAGTGTTTCTCAATGGGGCTACACGGCAGCGGCCGATAAAGGCAGCAGGACCTAAAGCTTCGGTATAAACCACACCATGGTAAGACGGATCAGGTTCGTTTAACACTGGGAAGCGATCTTTATTAGCAACCCAGTCGAATTTGCCTGAGTCTACGATGATACCGCCGATGGATGTACCATGGCCGCCAATGTATTTGGTTAAGGCATGAATGACGATATCGGCACCGAAATCGATCGGTTTACATAAGAAGGGTGTAGCAACCGTATTATCAACGATCAACGGTACGCCATGTTTATGGGCAATTTTGGCGAGTTTCTCGATATCGACAATATTACCTGCCGGATTACCGATGGATTCACAGAACACGGCTTTGGTGTTGTCATCGATGGCGGTTTCAAACCCTTTGAAATCATCGTGTGAGACCATGCGGGCTTCAATGCCTTGCCTTGGCAAAGCATGGGCAAATAAGTTGTAGGTACCGCCATAGAGTTGGCTAGTACTAACGATATTGTCACCTACGCCACAGATAGTTTGGATGGCGTAGGTGATAGCAGCCATGCCAGATGCCAATGCGAGGCCTGCTATACCACCTTCCATTGCTGCGACGCGTTGTTCTAAAACGTCGGTGGTCGGGTTCATAATGCGGGTGTAAATATTACCTGGGACTTTTAGATCAAAGAGATCTGCACCGTGTTGGGTGTCGTCAAAAGTGTAAGAGGTGGTTTGATAGATGGGAACGGCGGCTGATTTTGTTGTAGCTTCTGCTTCGTATCCATGGTGTAGTGCTAGTGTTTCAAGCTTCATAATTTAACCTTATTTAAAGTGACTATCCATATGTCGTTTGTGCATTTACTCTTGTTGATATTCTCGGCTATGCCAGTAAGTGAAATAGTCGATAAATTTTGTTTCGGAATAGCCAATACCTTCTTCTAATGCGCCGGAGGTTCTTGAGTTGAGTATTTCACCTTGGGCATCGGTAATAACAATGAAGGGGTAACCTTCGAACTCAGGCATTTCATTGAGAAAAGCTTCATTGTCATTTTCAGGGCTGACATTAACTTTGATAGGGATAAAGGTTTTGTAGAGCAAGGCGTTCACTTTTTCATTTTTGTTGAAAAAACGCTCTAGTTTGTGACACCAAGGGCACCAGTTGCCGCCAATTTGAATAAGGATCAGTTTGTCTTCTTTTTGGGCTTGTATTTTGGCTTGGTGGAAGTCTTTAAAAGCATCACGACTTGGATCGTATGGGCCATTGCTAGCCCGACTTGTCATTGAGATAACGACAATACTGGCAATCAGTCCTAATATGAGTATGACCTTTTTCATATTGTGTAATACGACCGTTTTAAATAAGTATGACTAGTTTACCTTATTTAGCGTGCATAGGACGCTAGCAATACTACTTAAGTACTCCGAGCATATGATCTACAGCAGCTTTTACATCATCGTCGCTGAGGCTTCTTTTACCACCACGGGCTGGCATTTTATTAATGCCATTAATGGCATTGGCATAGAGTGTTGCTTTGCCTTTTTTTAATCTGGTTGTCCAATCTTTTACTTTGCCGATTTTTGGTGATTTCATTAAGCCTGAACCATGGCAACGGAGGCAGACTGCGGTCGTGATTTTTTCACCTGGGCTGATGTTTTCGTCGACTTTGGCAACTTGTTGTGGCACAACGGGAGCATCACCGATATAAACTTGGCCAATGGGTTGAATGCGTTCAATGACAGTCACTTTTGATTTTTTTTCTTTCGGTAGGGTTTTGCTGCCTAAAGATAAAGCACTAGATAGAATAATTTGCGCGAGTAAAAATAAGCAAAAGAAGGTAATAAGACTACCGATGAGGAATTTACTAGGTGAATTTCCAGCCATGGCTGATGGGTTCTATATATTGGGTAAAGTACTGATTATACGGTGAAGATGTTATTACTTCTATTTTTTGTGTGGGCATTATTCTGCCATGGTTTAGATGGCTGTCATCGCAATCTTACCAATAGTTTGGTTTGATAATAATTGGCGGTGGGCTTGGGTAATATTCTCGGGGGTGATCGGTCCTAGGGTTTCTTTTAAGGTGCTAATGATTTTACCTTCATCCAATAATGCGGCGACATTATTTAGTATGTTGTGGTGAGCAGTCATGTTTTTGGTTTTAAACATAGGACGTGTGAACATGAATTCCCAGATAAAACCGGCACTTTTGGTTTTTAGTGCATTCATATCATAGGTTGTTTTGCTATTAACTAGGCTACAGATCATGCCTTCAGGTGCGATTAAAGCGGCCATGGCATCGAAATATTGGTCAGTATCAGCACAGCATAAAATATAGTCTGGTTTATCAATATTGAGTACGCGGTATTGGCTAATCAAATCACTACTGTGGTTAATAATATGGTCCGCGCCGAGTCGGCGACACCATTGTTCTGTTTCAGGTCTTGATGCTGTTGTGACAACATTGAGCTTTGCGACGACCTTGGCAAGTTGTATCGCGATTGCCCCGACGCCACCTGCACCACCAATGATTAAAATGGTTTTGCCATCATCGTATTGTGGGAAGATTCTTAGTCGTGAAAATAAAGCTTCCCATGCGGTGATGCTGGCCAGTGGCATAGCGGCGGATTGTTCCGGTTTTAAGATTAAAGGCGCTTTAGCGGCAATACGTTCATCGACTAATTGGTGACTGGCATAACAACCGGGGCGCGAAATATCGCCCGCATAAAAGATTTTGTCGCCGACATTAAAGAGCGTTGCTTTATCACCTGTCTCGAGAATAGTACCGACGGCATCCCAGCCCAGAATTCGGGGTGTTTCTAGGCGTGTAGTAATGCTGGCTTTGACTTTGGTATCAACTGGATTGACAGCAATGGCATCGATTTTAACGAGGAGATCATGGCCTGTTGGATTAGGTATAGCTTGTTCGAAGCTAGTGGGCGCAGCATCGTTTAATTGATACCCGATAGCTTTCATTTGTTCTGACATAAATCTTGTTAGCTCTGATGTAATGATCTTGGCATTTCTATGCAGGGAGAATGCCAGATATTGTTCGAATCGACAATTGTTTCTTGCTGACCAAGAAACTTAATCATTTAATAAAGCTTTAAGTGCAGTTAAATAATCTTGTTCTGATGGGGGCTGATTATTGCGCTGAGCAAGCCAAAGTGATTCGGTTAGGCATTCCATCATTTGGTGCTCAGTATCATGTGCATTGCCAAACTTAATTTGTAGTTGGCGATAGAGATGTTGAATGCCTGTTGGATGATTTGTTGAAATCTGTTCGTGTAAAGAAATATGGAGCCCCATATGAAGGTATGGGTTGGTTTGTCCATCTTCGACGAAATATTCTTGTTCTAGGCTACTGTCATTTTTGAACATGGCGTGATATTCGGGATGCTGCTCTATCACTTGAGCGATACCTGACTCTAATGCCGATAATGGCTGCTTTTGCTGGGCTTTTTGCCAAACGTCGTGATAATACTGACGAAGTTGTTGTCTATTTTGACCGAACATTAGGTTTTTAGCTTCCTCTTTTGTTGGCGACGGAAGTCGTCACATAGATGAGAAACGACACATTGAGTACACAGTGGTTTTCTTGCTATACAAATATAGCGACCATGTAATATTAACCAATGATGGGCATCTTGCATAAATTCTTTTGGAGTGACTTTCATTAGTTTATCTTCAACAGCACGAACTGTTTTACCTTTGGCTAGCCCAGTACGGTTAGATAAACGGAATAAATGTGTATCGACAGCAATAACGGGATGATTGAATGCGATGTTTAACACGACATTGGCGGTTTTACGTCCCACCCCAGGCAGCGATTCTAGGGCTTCCCGACTTTCAGGTACTTCACTGCTGTGAGTGTCGATGATCAAGCGACAGGTTTTAATGACATTTTCTGCTTTGCTGTTAAATAGACCAATGGTTTTGATATACGGTTTTAATCCCTCTACACCTAGGGCAAAAAGTGTTTCTGCTGTATTAGCGATGGGATAGAGTTTTTTTGTGGCTTTATTGACGCTAACATCGGTCGCTTGTGCAGAGAGCATAACCGCGATCAACAATTCAAAAGGGGTGGTGAAATCAAGTTCTGTTTTTGGTGCAGGATTATGTGCTTTTAATGTCGCAAAAAAATCATGACGTTGAGCTTGGTTCATGTCTAAGTCTAGTTTTGCTGTAGTGCTGAATTATCAGCTTGTGTTGCAGTCTGTGAGGCGATCATTTTGGTGGCTTGCTTTGCATCAATCACATTTTTTAACGCGACAATTAAACCAAGACCAATAAAAGCACCTGGAGGGAGTAATGCCATAAGAAAACCACGGTAGTCTTCGATAATGATGACTTTGAAATAGCGGGCACTTTCTCCAAACATAAGGTGAGCTTCACTAAAGAGAGTCCCTTGGCCAATAATTTCTCGAAGGGCACCGAGTAAGATCAAGACAGCAGCAAAACCGATGCCCATCATAAAGCCATCAACCAATGCTGGACCAACCGCATTTCGGGCGGCGAAGGCTTCAGCACGACCGGTAATAGCACAGTTGGTTACGATGAGTGGAATGAAAATTCCAAGGATTAAATACAGTTCATGGAACCACGCACTCATCGATAGCTCAATAGCTGTGACGATGGATGCAATGATCATGACAAAAACAGGTAGGCGGACTTCATCTGGGATATGGTGCCGGAAGAGCGAGACTAGACCATTAGAGGCCACCAAAGTTAAGAGTGTCGCCAACCCAAGTCCAAGCCCGTTGATGACGGTATTGCTGACAGCAAGTAGAGGGCATAAGCCCAATAACTGTACAAGCGCGGGATTGTTTTTCCACAGACCGTCTCGAATGATGGTTTGATATTGCTCAGTCATAGTTGTTTTCAGGGTGTTGTTCGAACAATGCATTTTGATGTTGTTCAAAGTAGTGTAGTGCATTTTTAATGGCTTGGATAACGGCTCTTGGCGTGATGGTTGCACCCGTGAATTGATCGAACTGTCCGCCGTCCTTTTTAACGGACCATTGAGACGAACCTGGATTGTTTAATGACAATCCTGAAAATTGGGTAATCCAGTCGGATTTGCGTTCATCAATTTTATCTCCGAGTCCTGGTGTTTCTTTATGGCTGATCACTCTCACACCGGCTAATTTACCCGTGTGATATACCCCAACGAGTAATGTGATTTTACCGTTATAACCGTTTGGCGCGATTGACGTGAAAATAGCAGCGATACCTTGCTGGTTTTGGCGTGCGCGATAGACCGTTGTTGGTTTTGTTGTCGCAAGCGTTTTGGTGGGGCCGATTTCAAGGGTGTCGGACAAAATATCATTGTTATAGTCAGCTGCAGGGACGAGTGTATTAATGGCATTGAGTAATGTTTGGCGTTTATTGTCAGCAATTTTATCGCGGGTGGCATTTTCGGTGATGACGACTAAACCACTTGAGCCAATGGCAAAGACCGCGAGCATTAAACCAATACTCAGTATATGTTTTTGAATGGCATTCATCGGTGTTCGGTGCCGTAAACGCGAGATCGGGTCATATCATCAATGAGTGGGACTAACATATTCATTAATAGAACCGCGAAGGCAATGCCATCTGGATAACCACCCCAGACGCGAATAATATAGGTCAGTAAACCAATACCAGCACCATAAATAAGTCGACCTTTTAGCGTAGTTGCAGCCGAGACGGGATCGGTGGCAATAAAGAAGGCGCCGATCATGGTACCGCCACTGAGAAGATGAAACAGTGGGGATGCTGTTGTTTCGGGTGAGATTAACCATGTGATTGCACTGATAAAGGTCAAGGCGAACAGCATGGCAAAGGGAATATGCCAGCTGATGACTTTACGGTAAAGTAAGAATAAACCACCGAGTGCGAACCAGATATTCACCCATTGCCAACCTTGACCAGCGAGTACACCAAAAGCACTATTTTGTTGGATGAGTTCTGGTGTTTGTGCAAGGCCAATTTGGGTTTTCATGATATCTAACGGTGTCGCACCGGATAGACTATCAATAGCAACTTGGTATGGGCTTTGTTCAGTGAAGATAATCTGGAAAGCGGATGCAAAAGTAATGTCAACATTGCTGAGTTCAGCGATGGGTAACCAACGTGTCATCTCGACAGGAAAGGAGATCAACAGCAAGACATAAGCGACCATAGCAGGGTTAAATGGATTGTAACCTAGGCCACCGTATAAGTGTTTAGCAAAAACAATGGCAAAGATGACGCCAATGGCAGTTAACCACCAAGGTGATAAAGGCGGCAATGCAATGGCAAGTAACACAGCCGTTACAATTGCACTACCATCGGTTAAGAAGGGCTTAAGTGGTTTACTTCGGAGCTTTAGCATCAACGCTTCACTGAGAAGTGCGAGCGTACAGGCCAAGCCTATATTGATTAAGACACCTGGGCCAAAAAAGACAGTGAGCGCAGCGATAGCCGGTAATAAGGCCAGTAACAGCTGGATCATATGGTCGGTGACGCGGTTGCTTGCCGATAAATAAGGTGGCGTGAGTTTAAACAAGGCCATTAAACATCAGCCTTGTCGGTTTGTTTTGTTGCTTTGCTAGCGGCTAATGCGGCTTTACGTTGCTGTTGCCGACGTTCTTTTTCTTGTTTTTCCATTTCTTGGCGCGCTTGGCGGTTTTCATGGCGTACACGAGCAGCATCTGATTTTTGCTTTTCTTGTTGCTGGTTCATGGTTTCTGTTTTAGCAAATTTAAAATATTGTACGAGTGGGATTTCGCTAGGACAAACATAGTTACAACAACCACACTCAATACAATCGAAGAGATTGTAATCAACGGCTTTATCTAGGTCCTTGGCTTTTGAATGCCAATACAGTTGTTGAGGCAGCAAACTGACTGGGCAGGCTGTGGCACAGTCACCGCATCGGATACAAGGCAATGCTTGCTCAGCGGGGGCAGCTTGTTCAACGCCGACTAAAATACAGTTAGCGGTTTTGGTAATCGGCAAATCAGCATTGGGCAGGGGATAACCCATCATCGGCCCACCTTGGATAATGGGACTGGCCATTTGCCATTTTGTTTCGCAAAAGGTCAGGCAGTCTTTAATAGGGGTGCCGAATAAGACTTCTAAGTTACCTGCATTTTTGACATCTTTACCGGTGATGGTGACGATACGAGAGATGAGTGGCTCACCATGATTGATCGCACGGGCAATGGCATAGGCGGTGCCGACATTATGTAACACAATACCAATATCAATCGGCAGGCCACCGGCAGGGACTTGTTTGTTGGTAATGACTTGAATAAGTTGTTTTTCGCTGCCTGCTGGGTAACGTGTTGGTACAACGATTATGTCGAAATTGTCTTTTTCGTGATGTAAATTTAATGCCGTTGTCATTGCTTGAATTGCTTCAGGCTTATTATCTTCGATGGCAATAAGGCATTGTTTGGCTTTAAGGGCATGGCGCATAATTGCTACGCCATCGAGTATGCCCTGAGCACGCTCACGCATGAGCATGTCGTCACAGCTGATATAAGGTTCACATTCAACGCCGTTGAGAATTAATGTATCAACGTGATGATGAACGCTAGGATTGAGTTTGATGAAGCTAGGAAAGCCAGCACCACCGAGGCCGACAATACCAGCATCACGGATCAATTGGCGAAGGTCATGATCTGAGCAATCTTGGTAGTTTTTAATTGGGTTCAGATCTGTCCATTGATCGTTGCCATCGGTTTCAATCGTGATACAGGGTGCGGATAAACCTGATGGATGTGGAATGGCTTGTTCATCAATGGCAGTGACTTGACCAGAACTGGGCGCATGAAGACAAACAGAAACGTGACCGTCCGCTTTGGCAATGCGTTGGCCTTTTAACACCCTATCGCCTACGTCGATGATAGGTACAGCAGCGGCACCGATATGTTGTTGCAATGGTAAAACAAGTGTTTTACTTAACGGTGCTTGGCGTATGGGCAACTGAGTTGAACGGCTTTTTTGGCCATCTAAGACTAAGCCACCTGGAAATGAACCTAATTGCCTCATGTTGGTGTCACCTGTTTAGGTGCCGGTTCATTTGGGTCTGGCCAGCGCCAGTTATTCGGGCTAACCGGGACTTCGACCATATCTATACAATCAACAGGACAGGGGGGTAAACAGAGATCGCAGCCGGTACATTCATCCGCAATAACGGTATGCATTTGCTTGGCAGCACCGAGAATGGCGTCGACGGGACAGGCTTGAATGCAGAGTGTGCAACCAATACAACGTTGTTCATCAATCACGGCTAAGGTTTTGGTTTGTTCAACGCCACACTCTTCATCAAGGGGTTTGATATCAACTTCTAATAAGTTGGCCAGTGCTTGGATTGTTGCTTCACCCCCAGGTGGGCAGCGGTTGATGTCGACTTCACCTTCGGCAATCGCTTCAGCATAGGGGCGACAGCCAGCAAAGCTACACTGCCCGCATTGTGTTTGTGGTAATAATTTATCGATTTGTTCAACGATAGGGTCGCCTTCGACTTTAAAACGGATGGAAGCAAACCCGAGCAATAAGCCAAAGATGAGAGCGAGAAGGGTGATAGCAAGAATAGCCGTTAACATAACTAAACTTTGACGAGCCCAGTAAAGCCCATAAAGGCCATAGACATCAATCCGGCAGTAATAAGGCTAATGGCGGCACCTTGAAATGGCGCGGGTACGTCAGAGACTGCAATCCGCTCTCGCATAGCAGCGAAGATAATCAGTACAGCAGAAAATCCAATGGCGGCACCAAAGCCATAAAGGGCCGATTCAATAAAACCATGCTGTTGTTGTACGTTGAGTAAAGCGATGCCTAATACAGCACAATTGGTGGTGATTAAGGGTAGAAAAATACCTAAAACTTGATACAGCATAGGGCTGGTTTTATGAACAACTAGCTCGGTAAATTGGACAACAACGGCGATGACAAATATGAAGCTAATAGTCCGTAGGAATTCTATATCAAGTGGTGCCAGAAGGTATTCGTTGACGAGATAGCTGGTCACTGATGACAGCGTTAAGACAAAGGTAGTCGCAAGCCCCATGCCGAGAGCTGTTTCTAGTTTGCGTGAGACACCCATAAAAGGGCACAAGCCTAAGAATTTAACTAGGACAATGTTATTGACTAGAATGGTACTCACCAAGATGAGGGCATAATCTGCCATGCAATAACCTACTAAATTAATCGGAAATACGACGATGTAAGCGTTTGGAGCTCATGTACGCTTATTTAACTTGTTAATTATAGCCGATTTTTGGGTGTTTCTGAAACACGCAATGTCTGTAGATTTAGTGTTATTTTGCTTGCTGTTGACGTCGGTCACGAACGGCTTGTGCTAATTCGTGGAGTAATGGCTCGGTGTTGTCCCATGCCATGCAAGCATCAGTGATACTCTGACCGTAGACAAGTTTTTCACCCGGTTCTTGATTTTGACGGCCGGCTACCAAGTTACTTTCTAACATGAGTCCCATGATGCGGTTTTCACCTTTGGCGAGTTGCTGCGCAATATCATGACAAACAGTTTCTTGTTGTATATGGTTTTTACCGCTATTCGCATGACTGCAATCGATCATAAACCGTGCAGCTTGGCCTGATAGGCCAATTTGTTCTGCTGCTGTTTGAACACTTTCTGCATCGTAGTTTGGCTTTTTACCGCCACGTAGAATGACATGACAATCTGAATTGCCAGTGGTGGAGAAAATAGCGGATTGTCCTTCACGTGTCAGTGACATGAAGTGATGTGGCTTTGAAGCTGACAAACAAGCGTCAATGGCAATTTGTAAGCCGCCATCCGTCGCATTCTTAAAGCCAACAGGGCAAGAGAGACCTGATGCTAGTTCACGGTGGGCTTGGCTTTCGGTTGTTCGTGCCCCGATGGCACCCCATGATACGAGGTCAGAAATGTATTGCGGGCTAATGAGATCGAGGTATTCCGTAGCTGCAGGAATACCTGACTCTGCTAAGTCGAGTAATAGCCTACGTGCGAAGTGAAGACCATCATTAATTTTAAAACTACCATCTAAGTAAGGATCGTTAATCAGACCTTTCCACCCGACGACCGAACGTGGTTTTTCAAAATAGACGCGCATGATGATATGCAGTTCGTTTTTGAGTTCTGTCATTAAAGGGGCTAGTTTTGCTGCGTACTCACGAGCAGCTTCAGGATCATGAATAGAACATGGTCCAACAATGACGACTAAGCGATCATCTTTACCTTGCAGGATAGCTTGCGTTTGCGCGCGTGCATTAAATACCGTTTCAGAAGCGGCATCGGTGATCGGTAATTCTAGGTGTAACTTTGCCGGCGGCAAGACTTCTTGCGTGCCGACAATACGCAAATTATCAGTGCTATATAGCATGGAACGAGATACTCAAGGGTAATTTATAACGCCTATTCTACCTGTTCGATGGGCTTTGTTCTATTTTGATTGTACATTTCAATTAGGGCACTATCGGAATGTTATCGAATAGCTCTGCATTCAGCCAAAGATGTGCAGCAATGCTGGCGGCATAGCCTAAAGCTATAGCCCAAGCCCACTTTAGGTGCCCAAAGAAGGTGTATATTCCCCTCGCTTGTCCCATCACGGCGACTCCCGCTGCAGAGCCAATTGATAGCATGGAACCACCCACACCTGCTGTTAAGGTGACTAATAGCCATTGGCCCATGTCCATACTTGGCATCATAGATAAGACGGCGAACATGACGGGGATATTATCAATTAATGCTGAAAGGATACCGACAAGAATATTTGCATTGGTTGTGCCTAAGTCGCCGTACATTAGTTGTGAGCCGACAGTGAGATAGCCAATGGTACCTAAACCACCTACTGTTAAAATGATGCCATAGAAAAACATCAATGTATCCCACTCCGCCCGTTCAAGCTGTCGGAAGATATTGAAGTCTTTGTCTTGATCTTGGTTAATGCCTTTAATAGACATGGTTGTTTGTCCGTCGTCACCCAAAAGTTCTGACTGGAATTTGTGTCTCATTTTTAGGTAATAGCCATAAAGTTTAAGGAAGCCAAGTCCTGTCATCATGCCGATAACAGGCGGAATATGTAAAAAGCTATGTGCGCTAACAGCCATGGTAATCGTAACTAAAAATAGAAAAACAACGACGAAGGCGCCGGGCTTTAGAATGGCCGTTTGTTTAGCTACATCAGGTTTTTCAGTACCGACAGCCATTGACATAATGACGGCTGGAATAATCCAGTTGATAACTGAAGGAATACATAAAGCAAAGAATTGGGTGAAGTCGACAAGCCCTTTTTGCCAGACCATTAAGGTAGTGATGTCGCCGAATGGGCTGAAGGCACCGCCTGCGTTAGCTGCAACAACGATATTGATACAAGCAATAGATACAAATTTGAGATTATCACCACCGACAGCCATGACGACGGTTGCCATGAGTAGTGCTGTGGTGAGGTTGTCTGCAATGGGGGAAATCAGGAAGGATAGTACGCCTGTTATCCAAAAAATAGTGCGTAATGAAAAACCTTGATTAACTAGCCAGCTGCGTAAGGCATCAAACACACCTCGTTCACCCATGGTGTTAATGAAAGTCATCGCGGCAAGTAAAAACAAAAACAACTCAGCGTATTCTAATAGATTGTGTCTTATCATTGTTTCTGCAGTGTGATGATAAGCTGTATCCGCTTGTTGTGCGTAAATGATAGCAATCATCGCCCATATGATGCCTGCTGCCACCATAACGGGTTTTGATTTACGCATATGTATTTGTTCTTCGCCAATTACTAAAATATAGGCGAGCACAAAGATGATTAAAGCTGTATAACCAACCCAATGGGTTGTTAAATCGATTAGGGGAACATCACCACCAGCCGCGAATGAAAATTGTGGGAATATGGAGAATAAAACTCCCAGAAGAAGGGTCACTATTATTGGGCTAATCCGTAGTCGCGACGTTATATACAATTCCATTGTTTAACTCCATTACTTAAAGTAGATTGTTAAAAATAATCATACCTTAGTTGAATAATGGGTTGAAAGTGATTTCAGGCTGGAATTGTCGAGTAGTCGAGATATTCGATATAGTTGTTTTTTAAAGTTTTTTTGGATTAGAGAACTGTGTCTAAAAAACCATCTGATGCAGCTTCGACTAAATCAAAAACATGCTCGAAACCATTTTGTCCACCGTAGTATGGGTCGGGTACATTACGTTCATTTTGTTCAGGTGCAAAATCTAAAAATAGTTTGATTTTATGTTGATGTTCAGTAGGGCAATCTGCTCTTAGGATATTGGCATTGTCGGTATCCATCGCCAGAATATGGTCGAAGTGTTCGAAGTCATCGACATTGACTTGACGAGCTCGAAGAGAGGATAAGTCGACACCACGTTGTTTTGCCGTTTGACTTGCTCGACCATCGGGACTGTTGCCGACATGATAGGCATGGGTACCAGCAGAATCGATTAAAAATCGATCGCTTAGCTGTCTATCTTCAAGTAATTTATTGAATACACCTTCAGCAGTTGGTGAACGACAAATATTGCCCATGCAGACGAAGAGTACTTTTATTTGGCTCATTTGAATGTGATTCCTTAAGTCTGGGCGAGTAGTTGATCAAGCATATTATCGGCTTGATTGGCATAGCTCCCGCCAAATAGGTTTACGTGGTTTAAAATATGGTAGAGATTATAAAGGATTTTTCGAGTTGAGTAGCCGGCATCTAATGGAAAAGTAGCGTTGTAACCGTCATAAAATGATTGACTAAAGCCACCAAATAATTCTGTCATGGCGATATCGGTTTCTCTATCACCGTAATAACAAGCAGGATCATAAATAATAGGACTACCATTGGGGTCGGCTGCTGCATTTCCACCCCATAAATCACCGTGAAGTAACGATGGCTTAGGTTGGTACCCTTCAAAGAAATAGGGTAAACGTTCGATTAGGCGGTTACCTTTATCTAACAATTGTTTGCTATAACCGTTTTGTTTTATAAACATGAGTTGCTGTTGTAGCCGATGTTGTTGCCAGAACTGTATCCAGTTATGTTCACGTGGATTATATTGCGGTGTGCTGCCAATGGTATTGTCGATATGCCAGCCGAAAAAAGGTTGTTCAACTTGATGGAGTTGGGCTAACTGTTCGCCAAGTAGGCGACTAGAAGTGGTATCGAAGGAATGGCAATGAATATATTCGAGGACGAGATAGCTATGTTGTTGTGTTTGACCAAAACAAATGACGTTAGGAATACGCAAACATTGCATAGCAGCTAGTTCATTAAGGCCTTGAACTTCGGCTTCAAACATGGCTTCTCTGTCAGGGGTGTTGAGCTTAACAAAATAGGCATGGTCGTTGTTGCTTAAGTGATAAGCTGCGTTGATACCGCCCCCACTGACAGTGTTATGATTAAATTTCTTGAAGCTATGACCTGTGACTTGTTCAATATGTTCTACAATTGCATCGAAGTTGGTCATACTGTATTCCTTGATGTTGAAATCAATTCAGTTGCTGTTCACAATGGGGTTGGATGATACTGAATTTTATTGTTTAAGTCTGTAAGGAGCGCATTAGATGTTAATAGAACTTAATGCAAAGCAGCGTGTGGCACAGCATGCTGCTGACTTGATAGAAGATGGCATGGTCGTTGGTCTAGGTACAGGCTCAACGGCTAACTATTTCATAGAGGCATTGGCTAAACGGCAGGAAGGTGGTTTACGTTGTACAACTGTGGCCAGTTCAATCGTCAGCACGATTAAGGCGAAAAGTGTTGGTTTGCCACAAGTTAGCATGGAACATTTGGACCATATTGATGTGTATGTGGACGGTGCTGACGAAGTGACTGACGATAAGGTGCTATTAAAAGGGCGTGGTTCGGACTTAGTCCGTGAAAAACTATTAGCGCGTGCCTGTGATGAATTTTATGTGTTGGTTGATCAAAGTAAGTTAGTGACATCTATTGGTCAACTATATCCCATCCCTGTTGAAGTGATGCCTTTTGCTTGGCAGATGGTGTTACGACATTTGGAAGAACTGGGTGGAGAAGGGCAACTTAGGCCAAATGCATCTGGGGATGGTTTGGCTATGACATCACATGGTAGTTTGGTATTAGATATGACATTCAAAAATAGCGATGCCTTAGTTTTGGACACGACATTAAATGCACTGCCGGGTGTGGTTGAGCATGGCATTTTTGCCAATTTAGCGACGACTGTGTTTATCGCAGATGAGTCAGTCGATGTGATTGAGCAACGTCGCTAAGCTAAATGGGCTTAGAGACGTTGCTTTATGTCTTATTTAAAGTTGCTCTAGAATGGTTTCTGCTTTTGAGACACCAAACTCACCAGAACCCTCGACGCCAATATATTTAACAACGCCATCGTCGACAATCATGACAAAACGGAAACAACGAACGCCCATGCCACCAGCAGTTAAATCACGGTCAAGACCTAAGGCTTTGGTGTAAACAGCACTACCATCGGCCATCATTCTCACTTTTCCACTGGCTTGGTTATCACGTCCCCATGCTGCCATCACAAAAGCATCGTTGACAGAGAGACATAAAATATCATCAACCCCTTTGGCTTTAATTTCATCAGCCAATGCGACATAACCGGGTAAATGTTGTGCAGAGCAAAGCGGGGTAAAGGCACCTGGTACGCCGAAAATCACAATCTTTTTGCCTTTACTCATGGCAATGACGTCTTGTGCTTGCGGGTTGGTTGGGCAGCCGTTAGCTGGATCGAATTCATTACATTCTGTTAATTCGCCCGCAGGTAGTGTTTGGCCTACTTCAATGGTCATAATTGATTCCTTATGTTTGTTATTCTGAGTGGTCTTGCTGTAAGCATAGGTGAAAAAAGCACTGAGATAAATAGATTTAGTTGATGTTTTTATCGGATTGAAGTCAGTGCTGTAATATCGGTATGATAGCAGCAACTATTTTTAGGATGTGATCATGACTGAACAGAAGGTATTACGTTGGGGTATTTTGGGTGCAGCGCGCGTTAACGAACGTTTGATGCCAGCCATTGTTGAGGCTGAAAATGCACGACTAGTGGCGATAGCGAGTCGGCGCCCGGGTGCTGCAGCGGAGACTTTGGCGAAATATGCTCCGGATGAACAAGGTGTAGTGGCATTCGATGACCTCGATTCAGTATTGAATCATGCTGAGATTGATGCAGTATATTTACCGATGGCGAATGAAGAACACACTGAATGGGCCATTAAAGCGATTGAACAAGGGAAACATGTCTTAATTGAGAAGCCGATGGCGTTATCGGTTGAAGATATTGATACGATTATTGCCGCGGCGGACCAGCATCAAGTAACAGTGATGGAAGGGTTTATGTATTGTTTCCATCCCCAACATGATTATGTAACAGATTTGATTGCATCAGGTGCTATTGGTGATGTAAGAACGGTCAAAACATGTTTTTCATTTCCAATGAAGCCCGCTCGATTGTATCGAATAGAGCGAGATATTAATCAAGGTGGCGGTGCAATGTGGGACATTGGTCCTTATGCTATTCATACTGCACGGAAGTGGTTTGAAGGCTTACCAAAATCAGCGATGGCTATGGCCAAATTAAATGGTTTTGGTGCAGATACTTGTCTAAGTGGTGTGTTGGATTATGATGATGGTCGTTTCGCTCATTTTGATATGAGTTTTGAGCGAGCTCGCCGTAGCGAATATGAGATTATTGGTACCTTAGGTGGGATTAAATGCGATACCGTTTGGCAAAACCCTGATGATGCGCCTGTCATACATTGGTGGACAGATGCAGGGGAACAACACGAAGTCGCTTTACCAGTGGCTAATCATTTTGTAGAAGAAATTAAGCACTTTAGTGATTGTGTCTTGAATGGAAAACCGCCCGCGCTATCAGTTCTAGATGCAAGAGAAAACTGTCAGGTGATTACAGCTGCTTTACGTTCGGTACAGAGCAGCCAAAAAGAAAGGATTTAAAGTTAGAGAAATAGACTCTATGCTTTACTGCTAAAAGTTGTATGTCTGCGATCAAGTGAGACGCGACGCTCGATTTGCTGTTTGCCATCTTGTGTTGCTGGCTTACGGCGGGAGGGTGTGCGACGGCGCTCTACAGCAAGAATAGGGGGTTGCTCTTCTTCTGCGATGACTTGAAACCGGACAGCCTTATTTGTCGAGCTACTCGCAGTGGGTACAGTCGATGTTAAAAAATCCCTTGGCATGTTGATCATAAGTATGAACCATTTTGTTTTACAGTTAGGTTATCGCCAAAAAAACAAAAAGCTTTAATTTCATGGCATTAAAGTTAATCCATTACAATTTTAAAGGCTTTATAGAGTGTTTAAACGCGACTTTTGTCGCAAAATTGGTTTTTAGACTTAGAAACGCCGATTCAAAATAAAGTTATTTGAATGGGGTGAGGTTGGAAAAGTTCACAATTCAGTTGGTACGGTTTTTGGGTGAGTCGATTTTTTTGGCGGGCTAATTTAAAACGTTGGTTGATCATATCTGCAATATGGCCTTGTCCTGAGGCACGGTGTTCAAAGCTGGCATCATTATGCTTACCCTGTCTCGTCTGTTGTATTTGCTGGATGACATGGTTGGCTTTGTCAGGATAATGTTGCTGCAACCATTCGGTAAAGAGCTCTACAAGTTCTAATGGTAGCCGTAATAAAATGTAGTTAGCCGTATCTGCACCTGCTTGCGCTACTGCTTGTAATATTTTTTCCATTTCGGGATCAGTCAGGACAGGGATGACAGGTGCCAAAAGAATATTCACAGGAATACCTGCTTGTTTGAGTGTGGTGATTGTTTTTAAGCGGCGTAAGGGGGAAGTGGCTCTAGGCTCTAGGTTTCGACTGAGTGTTGTGTCCAATGTTGTGAAAGATAGGTTGATGTGAATAAGCTGTTTTTTAGCCATGTCAGAAATGATATCGAGATCGCGTTCGACAAGAGATGATTTGGTGGTGATTGTGCATGGGTGGTCAAGCTCTTGGAGTACTAATAATAGTTTACGTGTGATGGCGTAATGACGTTCTATAGGTTGGTAAGGATCGGTGTTAGCGCCCAAAGCAATGGGTTTACATTGATAGTTTGGTGCCAGCAATTGTTTTCTTAAGATATCAGCGGCAGACGTTTTTGCTGTTAATTTTGTTTCGAAATCTAAGCCAGGAGAGAGGTCTAAATAGGCATGACTAGGTCTAGCGAAGCAGTAGATACAACCATGTTCACAGCCACGATAGGGATTAATGGATTGTTCAAATGGCACATCGGGCGACTGGTTATGTGAAATGATGGTTTTTGGTGTTTCGATATAGACCTGTGTTTTGTGGGATCGCTGACTTTGCTCATAGTCTTGATACCAGCCGTCATCAAATTGTTCGCGCTGCAGTTCGCTAAAGCGATTATCGTGTTGACTGAGTGCACCGCGGCCTTTAATGGCATTACTATCCGCTGTTTTTTTGTAGCTCATCGAGTAGCTTATTGAGTGCGAGTAGACGATCGTCCGCATCAGGCATAAATTCGGTGAAACGCAATTTATCTTGGCCATCTAATTTATATCGTTTGGCCTGGGATTGAATCAATTGGATGATTGTCATTGGATCGATATTAGGTTCTTGTTCGAATATAATCCGACCACCTTGATCGTAGACATCTATTTTACGAATGCCGATTGCTTTGGCTTTGAAGCGTAGTTCGTGAATGGCAAATAAGGTTTGAACTTGTTCGGGTAAAAGGCCGAAACGGTCGATCATTTCGACTTGGAGTTCTTTTAAAGCATTATTATCTTGTGCTGCTGCTATGCGTTTGTAGAGGACCAGTCGGGTATGGACGTCGGGTAGGTAATCATTTGGAATTAAGGCGGGGACATGTAGGTCAATTTCGATGAAATGGCGATCGGTCATAGTGAGACTAGGTTCTTGTCCCGATTTGAGTGCATTGACAGCGCGTTCGAGTAATTCGTTATATAAGCCGAAGCCAATTTCTTGCATTTGCCCGCTTTGATCATCGCCGAGTAATTCGCCTGCGCCCCGTATTTCCATATCATGGGTGGCAAGGGTGAAACCCGCTCCGAGATCTTCGATCGATTCGATAGCTTCGAGCCGTTTGATGGCATCTTTGGTCATGGCTTTTTGAGGTGGTACGATTAAATAAGCGTACGCTCGGTGATGTGAGCGACCCACACGGCCACGGATTTGATAAAGTTGTGCTAGGCCTAATTTGTCAGCACGGTCGATGAAGATGGTGTTGGCTGAAGGAATGTCGATTCCTGTTTCTATAATGGTGGTACAGACTAGGATATTAAAACGTTGATGGTAGAAATCCAACATGACTTGCTCGAGCTCTCGCTCACGCATTTGGCCATGTGCGACAGCCACTTTGGCTTCAGGCATGATTTGTTCAATGTCGCGGGCAATGCGATCAATATCTTCGACTTTGTTATGTAAGAAGTAAACTTGTCCACCCCGCTTTATCTCGCGCAGCATGCCTTCACGGATGGTTTCCATTTTCCATTGTTGAACAAAGGTTTTGATGGCTAAACGTCTTGCTGGTGGTGTGGCGATAATTGATAAATCACGAATACCAGAGATAGACATATTCAATGTGCGAGGAATAGGCGTTGCCGTTAAAGTAAGGACATCTATTTCAGCACGATATTTCTTGATTTTTTCTTTTTGAGTGACGCCAAAACGATGTTCTTCATCAAGGATAAATAAACCGAGTCGTTTAGGATTGATATCCTGTTGTAATAATTTATGTGTCCCGATAATAATGTCGGCGGTGCCATCGGTCATGGCTTGCTTAACGGCGTCGAGCTGTTTTTTGGAACGGAAGCGTGACATGACTTCAATATTGACAGGCCAATCTGCAAAGCGATCTTTGAAGTTTTCGTAATGTTGTTGGGCGAGTAGGGTCGTTGGCACAAGCACTAATACCTGTTTGCCAGATTGCGTTGCTAAAAAAGCGGCACGCATGGCGACTTCTGTTTTCCCAAACCCGACATCGCCACAGACGAGTCGATCCATGGGTGAATCAGATGTCATGTCTTTGACAACAGCTTCTATGGCATCGTGTTGATCAGGAGTGGCTTCGAATGGAAAGGCAGCTGTAAAAGCGGCATATTGTTCGTCAGGTGATTCAAGTGGTGCTTTTTTATAAGCCGCGCGTTGGGCATAAATATCGAGTAGTTCAGCTGCAACATCACGTACTTTTTCAGCGGCGCGGCGTTTGGCTTTCTCCCATTGACCGGAACCCAATTTATGTAATGGTGCCAGCTCTGGTGCAGCACCGGAATAACGGCTGATTAAATCGAGGGCCGCAACGGGCACATAGAGTTTATCGTCTTTGGCATATTCTAATGTAACGTATTCTGTCGTGACGTCGCCAACATCGAGTGTTTGTAGCCCTAAGTAGCGACCGACACCATGATCTTCATGGACAACAGCATCGCCAATGTTGAGTTCGGCAAGATTACGAATAACAGCGTCGGAGTCACGTTTTTTTCGACTACGGCGACGGCGTTGCATGACTTGTTGGCCGAAGAGCTGTGGCTCTGCAATGATGGCTAACTGCTCATTAATAAGAATCAAGCCTTGTTCAATTGGGGCAACGGTAATGGCTAAGGGAGTATCATCCTTTAAAAACTGATCCCAGTTTGCAACGGCTTTTGGTGCTATGCCGTTATCACGGAGTATCTCTAGTAGTGTTTCGCGCCGCCCTGCTGTTTCAGCAGCGAAAAGAATGCGACCATCGAAGTTGTCGATGAACCTGTTTAGTGCTTCGCAAGTATTGTCTTGTTGAGCGGTGAGAGTCAGTTGTGCAGGTAGTGTTGTGAGATAATTATCTTTGCCTTGAGCTTGCTCTAATTCGAAGCTTTGGCTGACTAGACGTGGGTAATCTTTGAATGTACTGAATAAGGCTTCAACCGGAAAAAAAATTTGGTGTGGCGGTAACAAAGGTCTTTCTGGATCGACGGCATGTTGCTCAAAACGCTGGTTAATTTCTTGCCAAAAGTCTGTTGCAGCCTGGTACGGATTATTGATATTGAAGATCAGGGTGTTATCAGGTAAATAATCAATCAGGCTGTTCGTTTTAGGAAGGAACAAGGGTAAGTAGTATTCAATGCCTCCTGGCATATTGCCTTCACTGACTTCACGGTAGATAAGGCTTTTTGATGGATCACCTTCAAACTGTTGTCTAAATTGTTGGCGGAAATGTTGGATGCTGTCATCATTAACAGGGAATTCACGTGCGGGGAGTAATTCGAGCGATGTTAAGGATTCTATAGAGCGTTGTGTTTCTGGATCGAAGGTTCTGAGGGTATCTATTTCATTGTCAAAAAGGTCAATTCGGTAGGGTAATTTACTCCCCATGGGGTAAAGGTCAATAATTGCACCGCGAACAGCGAATTCACCATGTTCCATTACTTGAGAAACATAGCGATAGCCTGCTTTTTCAAGGCGGTTACGCCATTGTTCTATATCGAAAATATCGCCTGTTTTTAGAAATAAGGTATTGCCTTCTAGGAACTCACGCGGTGCGATTCTATGCATGAGAGTTGAGATCGGGACAAGTAGAATGCCGCGTTTGAATGTAGGCAGTTGGTGTAATGTTTCTAAGCGTTCAGAAATAATGTCCTGATGGGGAGAGAAGGTGTCGTAGGGTAATGTCTCCCAATCGGGAAAATGTAAGATGGGAAGATCAGATTCTCCAAGGTAAAACTGGGCCTCGATCTCTAGTTTATGTGCATTGGCGGCATCGTCAGTTAGCACTAAAATTGGACCATCATGCTGTTGTGCAGCTTTGGCTAAGAGTAGGCCTTGTGCACTTCCATAGAGTTGTCCTGCTTCGAAGAGCATATTGGCTTTTTGGGGCAGTTTAGGCTTAAGCGGACTGAGTGTGGTCGATGGTGGCATGATGGCATGGTGTGTAATGTGTATTAAGCCGGTTATTTTCACATAGATTGCTGGGATAAGACCAGTTATAAGCACTTTTATGATGACATTTATCGATTTAATTGAATATGTGATAATGAATACCCCATTTTGCTGATGAGGCTATATGACTGAAAAGTTGGAACAAAAACAAATGTCATTTGATTCGGCGGCTTTCCTGAAGACTTTGACTAGTCGACCTGGCGTTTACCGCATGATGGATATCTCAGATACGGTTATCTATGTTGGGAAAGCAAAAAACCTCAAAAAGCGCGTATCAAGCTACTTTCGAAAAACGGGTTTAACCTCAAAGAACAGGGTTATGGTTGCCCAAATTGCGCACATCGAAACGACGGTGACACATACTGAAAATGAAGCATTGATTCTCGAGAATAATTTAATCAAAGAGTTGATGCCGCGTTATAACATCTTACTTCGAGATGATAAGACCTACCCTTATTTGTTTATTTCTTCTGACGCTTTTCCACGTATTGGTTTACATCGTGGTGCTAAACGCAAGAAAGGGCGCTATTTTGGCCCTTACCCTAGTGCAGGTGCCGTTAGGGAAAGTTTACATTTATTACAGAAATTATTTCCCATCAGACAATGTGACGATAGCTATTATCAAAATCGTTCACGACCTTGCTTACAGTATCAAATCAAACGATGCACAGCCCCTTGTGTTGGCTTGATTTCTGAGGCCGATTATCAAAAGGATTTGCAACATACTATTTTGTTTTTGGAAGGGAAAAACCAGCAAGTATTGGATGACTTGTCTGAACAAATGATCATTGCTTCAGCGGCTTTGGATTTTGAAAAAGCAGCATTGATTCGAGATAAAATAATCAGTCTTCGAAAAGTACAGGAGCGTCAATATGTCAGTGCTGAGCAGGGTGATTTAGATGTGCTAGCTGCGATTGTTCGAGATGGTCTATCGGTGGTTGAAGTGAGCTTTATTCGAGGTGGTCGAAGCTTAGGAAGTAAAAGTTATTTTCCAAAAGGCACGGCTGCTGGGTCGCCTGAAGAATTATTAGCTGCCTTTATTCCACAGTACTATTTAGGCAAGAATGTGCCTGCCGAAGTTTTGGTCAGTCACCGATTCGAGGATATTGCATTATTAGAAGCTGTATTAAAGTCGGATTCTGATCATCGCGTATTAATACGTTGCCCTCAACGTGGACCGAGTGTGCGATGGATGAAAATGGCGATGACGAATGCTGAGATTAGTTTGGTTCAGCGTTTGAGCAGTCGTTCTAATCTATTACAACGTTTTGAGCTACTCCAAGAAGTACTTGAAATGGAAGAGATGCCAAAACGCATTGAGTGTTTTGATATTAGTCATACCCGCGGTGAAAAAACGGTGGCCTCGTGTGTTGTCTTTGGCCTCGAAGGGCCATTAAAAGCGGATTATCGGAAGTTTAATATTGAAGGTATCACGCCAGGTGATGATTATGCTGCGATGAACCAAGCGCTAACAAGGCGTTATACGCGATTACAAAAAGGGGAGGGAAAGCGTCCGGATTTATTGTTGATTGATGGTGGTAAAGGACAATTGACTGAAGCTAAAGCGGTGATGGCAGATTTACAGCTGGATATTGATATTTTAGGGATTGCAAAAGGGCCGGCACGTAAACCTGGAGAAGAGACGTTATTTTTAGTTGGGCGATCGGGTGAAGTTGATTTAGCAGCTGATTCGCCAGCTTTACACTTGTTACAGCAGGTACGTGATGAAGCGCACCGCTTTGCGATTACCGGACATCGGCAGCGACGTGCTAAGGCGAGAAGAACGTCACCTCTGGAGTCAATTGAAGGCATGGGACCAAAGCGACGGCAAAAGCTATTACAACAATTTGGTGGGTTGCAAGCTATACAACGAGCAGGGGTTGAAGATTTGTCTAGAGTGGATGGTATTAGCCCAAATTTGGCTCAAAAAATCTATGATGCATTCCATGACGAGAAATAACTGGCTTATGGTGCTACCATTAGCGTAATCGTTATGTCGAAGAAGTGTTATGCCTAATATTCCTAATATATTGAGTCTATTGAGAATTGGATTGATTCCAGTCTTGATTGTTGTTTTTTTATTGCCTTATCAATCTGCTCCAACATGGGCAACGGTTATTTTTATTGTGGCTGCCTTTACTGATTGGCTTGATGGTTATTTGGCAAGAAAATGGGATCAAACTTCTCCTTTTGGGGCGTTTATTGATCCGGTTGCTGATAAGTTAATAGTTGCAGTCGCGCTGTTATTGATTTTATATAAAACACCGACTTGGTATATTTTGCTACCAGTTGTTGTCATTATTGGGCGTGAAATTACCGTATCGGCACTACGGGAATGGATGGCTGAGTTGGGTCAGCGTAGTGCAGTTAAGGTTTCTTATGTTGGTAAATTAAAGACAGCGTTTCAGATGCTTTCCATTGCCTGTTTGATCTATTATTCGCCGGTTTTAGATTTACCGACTTTTGAGATTGGTGTGACTTTATTATACGTCGCTGCAGCACTGACGATCAGTTCAATGTTGAGTTATTTGAAAGCGGCCTGGCCAATGTTAACTTCTTAGTTTTCATAGCTTGACATATATTCTTAAAGCCCTATAATGGCCTCCTTCAAAGCGGGAATAGCTCAGCTGGTAGAGCGCAACCTTGCCAAGGTTGAGGTCGCGAGTTCGAACCTCGTTTTCCGCGTTTTTGGGTACTGTTTATATTTGGGCTGAGTGGCAGAGTGGTCATGCAGCGGACTGCAACTCCGTGTACGCCGGTTCGATTCCGACCTCAGCCTCCATATATCTTCATTGTGTTTTCCTCTTCTTTCTAGCTCATAATTGTACCACTGAATAAGACAGCCGAAAGTGCTATCCAGCTTACTAGCGTACAGAGCCCTGCCATAATGATGGATGTTGAAAACATAAAGCCTCTACCTTCAGGGATGTTCATAAATACAGGTATCCCTACATAGAGTAGATATAGGCTGTAAATGACGGCTGTAAGGATAACGAGGACGACTAGCCATACGATAGGTACCAGTGCTACCAGACCAGCTAGATACATTGGTAGAGCTGTGTAAGTGATAAAGTTGACACAATGTTCGAAATCAACTTCGGCGCCGTAAGTCTTTTCTAGCCAAAAGATGAAATAGGCCATGGATAAGGCACCTATTATCATTGAACAATAAAAGCCAAATGACAGTAGAAAGGCTTTGTCGACGCTAAAAAGGTGGAATTCCTTACCAGATAAGCTCCAACCCGTCATGGTTAGCCCAAAAAATAATGAGATAGCAGGTATGGCAGCTAGAATGCTTAGTCGTTTACAACAGAGTTGTGTGAGGCTTGTGTTCTCATTTTTAATCGTTAGCCAACCTAGGCGGGGATGGGCCAATAAACCACGGGCATGTTGCAAGTACATAAGCCATAATCCTTATTAAGCATTAATGACCTGATAAGTATGCTTACTTAGCCATTAAGAATGTCATTAAAAACCAGTTCGGGGCCTTTTTAGTTTTTAGCATGCTTAGGACTTATCGAACTTCGTTATTAGGCTATAACCCTACTCGCAATGGTGTAATGATCAATAAGGATAAGTACGAATAACCATAGTAGATATTGGATTGAGTACTTGAACAGTTCCATGGGTGCTTTTTCATTTGATTCATCAAAAATGAGTTTAACCATCCAAAACTGGCGTGCATTCAGGAGCAGCATACCGACAAGATATAGCCAGCCGCTCATTCCTGTGATAAAGGGCATCAACGTTGATGCGAACATAAGTAGGCTATAAAGCACAATATGGATACGAGTGAAATGATTGCCGTGTGTCACGGGTAGCATTGGAATGTTAGCTTCAGCATATTCATCTTTTTTATGAATCGCTAAGGCCCAAAAGTGGGGTGGTGTCCAAGCGAAGATGATTAAGACAAGTAGTAGTGCATTTGGATCAACTTGTCCTGTCATGGCCGTCCAACCAAGTAGGGGCGGCATGGCACCAGCTAAACCCCCGATTGTAATATTTTGTGGTGTGGCACGTTTTAAGAACAATGTATAAATAACAGCATAACCCAATAGTGATGCTAGACTGAGTAGTGCCGTTAAAGGATTAACGACAAACCATAATAGGGCGAAGCCACCAATGCCTAAAAGTAATGCGAAAATCAGTCCTTGTTCAGGGCTTACACGCCCTTTGGCTATGGGACGATTTTTCGTTCTAGCCATTTTGGTGTCAAGACGGTGATCAATGATGTGATTAACAGCTGCACCACTACCGGCACAGGCACCAATGCCGATTAAAGCGACGGCTAAGATCATCATATCAGGCCATGCTGGGACTGCTAGTAGTGCGCCGACCAGAACGGTGACTAACATTAGAACGACTACTTTAGGTTTACATAAGACAAGGTAGTCTTTCCAAGTGGCGCGTTGCTGTGTGGTTACTGTACTCATGGATTCCATCATATCACCTATGAATTTGCTGTGCTATTGGCGGGTTCGGCTAAATTTTTGCTTTAAAAACGCTGTAATTGATGTATACAACAGCTAGCAATAATAGTACTGCACCTGTGTTATGTAACAGTGCAAGAGATAACGGCAGCATCATGACTGCTGTCGTAATACCAATACCAATTTGTAAGAATGTTAGGCCAAGTAAAATACTGGCTTGGGGTTTAAATTGTTCTGTTTTTCTCAGTTGTTTTACGAGGAGTAAAATGCTGATCAGAACGAATAATGCCATGACTCGATGGGTATACTGAATCGTGACGCGTTCTTCTGGATCTAGCAAACCACCTTCGTAATTACGATCACTGAATTCAGACAGGTGGAATGATTGTGCAATATCCATCGGTGGTAAATAATGACCATCACAAGTGGGGAAGTCTGTGCAAGCGAGTCCAGAATAGGTACTGCTTGTCCAGCCACCTAATGCAATTTGACCTGATAATAAAACCAAGACGAATAACGATAAGAATTTGGGTTTATTGGGGGTGGCAATATCAGGGTCTTTGCGTAACATCAATACCATCAGGAAGATGGTGGCCAAAACGGACATGCCACCGAGGAGATGTAATGTGACGACTTGAGGGAGTAGTTTGAGCGTAACAGTCCACATGCCAAATAGGCCTTGTACGATAACTAAGACAAGTAAAAACCGGCTTAGCCATTTTATTTTATTCGAAATATTGGGTGTACTTTGTACAGCTAAGGCAATGATGACAATAATGAAACCTAGTGCTGTTGCAACATAACGATGGATCATTTCCATCCAGGCTTTGCCTTCTTCGACGACTTCATGTTCATCGGCACTTGGTGGGATAATCTGGCCATAACAACCAGGCCAGTCAGGACAACCTAACCCAGCGTCAAGCAGTCGTGTTAAAGCGCCTAGTGTTACTACGATAAAAGCCATTACAAAAGCGAGTTTGCATAATTTATAAGTCACGCTATTTTTTCCTATACTTTTTGAGTTAACCGAGACGCGAGGCTTTTAGGAGCCATTTGATATCTGACATCATGTCGCGGCCTGGTAATTCAGGGTCGAAACGTAAGACGAGTATGCCATTGGGATCTATAAAAAAGATGCTGTGATTCTGCCAAGGTATTTGGTTATCGTTAAACCATTGAAATGCTGCATTGTCGTTTATTTGCGCCATTTTTTTAAATTCTGTTTCCATCGTGATGAGTCCAGTTGATTGACCTGCTTGTTCACCCGATTTTTTAAACGCAACGTTAACCGTGAGATCCGTTGTTTCTCGTCTTGTATCATTGGAGACCCAGACTGTTTGTAAGCGCTCAGCATGTTTGCCCATTGATAAATAGAGCTGCTGGGCTCGATAGACTTGCTGTTGGCAGAGATCATTGCATTGGTCACTTACAACGACTATGCCCCAGTGACTCTGTTGTGCATCAATCAATTGTTGTGGCACTACCAAGCCTGATGGCATGAGTTCACCTTTATTTTTGGTCGACCCCGGTAATCCTGTTCCAGTAAAAGCCATGTACCATGCGATAGCCAACGGTACAATAGTAATTAACCAAATTGAATTAATTAACCAATTCTTTTTCTTTGCGCTCATTTTCTTTGTACTCTTTTCGAGAGAAAACTATAAAACTGATGATGCCAGCGAGGCCTATTAATAGCCACTGGATGGCATAGCCAATGTGCATGTAGTATTTATTTTCTATTTTTATCGGTGCAGGGATGAGCTGGCCGATTTTATTTTCTGCATAGAGTACAAAAGGAAATAATTCATTCTCTATACGTTTGTTGAGCAGCGGTATATCTATTTGCTGCATGAGCTTAGGCCATTTAGGGTCTAACTCAGCTTCTTGTAGCATGAAACCAGCTTGTGGTTTTTTAATCAGCCCTTGCACTTCAATGACTTTCGGTAAGGGCGTTTGTAAGACTAATTTTTTTTG
This sequence comes from Bathochordaeus stygius, assembly GCA_004367955.1. Classification (NCBI taxonomy): domain Eukaryota; kingdom Metazoa; phylum Chordata; class Appendicularia; order Copelata; family Oikopleuridae; genus Bathochordaeus; species Bathochordaeus stygius. The sequence goes on along the minus strand of SCLE01111990.1, from coordinate 116,077 downwards.
TTTTGGTTGCCAACCAAGGTTAACTAAAACTAAAAACTTTTTTGTTTGCACTTCTGCAAGTACATGCCAACCATTCTGTCCTTGATAGGTCCTGTTATCCAGAAAGTAGTGATTTTTAACCTGCCCAGAAAAAGTCACTTTTTGATAGGCTTCAGGGGAGGTCGATAATACTGATTCTGGTCTTGATTCTTGCACTTGGTAGTCATGGTAAAGTGCATCAGCAAGTTGGGCACGTTGCCATTGCCAGTAGGCAAGGCTAGAACAGACGATTAAAGCAAAACAGGCGAAGAGCAAAAAAGGGATTTGTACTGATATTTTCCAATTAAAGAATGACCAGATAAATCGATTTTTTGCCACTTCGCCTGTCCTCAAATATTGCTCCAAATTCAAGCATTATTTGAGGAACAATATTTCTTTTTATATCGGTTGTTGACCTTTTAGAAAACGTAAACAACTAAGAATAGTAATAGCCAAACAACATCAACGAAATGCCAGTACCAAGAACCTGCTTCAAAAGCGAAGTGGTTATCTGGTGTGAAATGGCCTTTCATAACACGTATAAACAAGACAATTAGAATAATTGTTCCGAGTGTTACATGGAAGCCATGAAAACCAGTTAGTAAGAAGAATGTTGCACCGTAGATGCCAGAATTTAGTGTTAAATCTAAGTTAGTATAGGCTTCTACATATTCGTAGCCTTGAACGTATAAGAAGATAACAGCTAATACGATTGTTATAGCAAGCCAGACCTTAATCTTAGCGCGTTCACCATGACGTAAGGCGTGATGAGCAAAGGTTACGGTTACACTCGACGCTACAAGTAATACAGTATTGAGTAAAGGTAATGTCCATGGGTTCATCACCTCTTTGATAGGTTGGAACATTTCTGGATTTGGTGGGGTTAGCAAAGGCCATGTTGCTTCGAAGTTCGGCCAAAGCATATTAGATAAACCCTTATCACCTTCACCACCTAACCAAGGCACAGAGAAAGCACGTGCATAGTAAAGGGCACCAAAGAAGGCTAAGAAGAACATGACTTCAGAAAAAATAAACCATGTCATGCCGTAGCGGAATGAAAGGTCAACTTGTGGCGAATAAGCACCACGGCGTGATTCTGCGATGACATTACCAAACCAACCGAATAGCATGACGATAAGGATAGCCATGCCCGAGTACATGATAATTGAACTGCTTTGCGAGGCATGGTCAGCTGTTTGTAGATCGACCAAGGTTAACCCAGTACCGCCTAACATTAAGAACATAGCAATAGCACCAACAATTGGCCATATGCTTTGATCTGGGACGTAATATGAGTTTGAAGAATGTTCCATTAATTACCTACCTTTTTAACTTTATGTGGGTCACTTGTTGGTGCAGTTGAATTTGTAATATCAAATAATGTGTATGACAGTGTGATTTTATCGATGCCTTCAGGCAATTCTGGGTCGACAACGAAAATAAGAGGCATATCTACAGATTGGCCTGCTTCTAAGGGTTGTTGCTCAAAACAAAAACATTCAATCTTATGCAAATATTCAGCAGCAGCAGAAGGTGAAACACTCGGCACTGCTTGAGCCACAGCAGCTGTATTGTATGTGTTTCTAACACGGTATGTTGTGTTTTTTCTTTCTCCAGTTGCCACTTTCATTTGAATATCATTTGGTTTGAATTCCCATGGCAAATTATCATTTTTATTGACAATAAATTGCATGGTGACCTGCCTAGATTGGACGTTTTCACCACTGGCCAGCTCGCCTTCATATTGACCAGCAGTTTTACCATTTAAACCAGTTATTTCGCAAAAAACATCGTACAGAGGAACTAGTGCAAAGCCGAAACCGAACATTAATACGACTAAGACGACTAGCCCCCTGGGCGTTGATAAATTCATTATTTATGCTCAATCACCGGTGGTGTAGTGAACGTATGGTATGGAAGTGGTGTCGGTAATGTCCATTCCAGACCTTCTGCTGATTCCCAAGGTACTTGTGCCGCTTCTTTACCACTACGTACTGTTTTAATAACAAGGTATACGAAGATTAATTGTGATGTACCGAATAGGAAAGCACCCATACTTGCCATCATGTTGAAGTCAGCAAATTGTAGTGCGTAATCAGGAATACGACGTGGCATGCCTGCTAAACCTACAAAGTGCATTGGGAAAAAGGTTAAATTCAAGCCAATGAAGGATAACCAGAAATGTAGTTTCCCTAAGTATTCATCGTACATTCTGCCACACCATTTCGGTAACCAATAGTAGACACCGGCAACAATACCAAATACAGCACCTGGCACTAGTACATAGTGGAAATGAGCAACAACAAAGTAAGTGTCTTGGTATTGGAAATCAATTGGTGCGATTGCCAGCATGATACCTGAGAATCCACCTACGGTGAATAACACCACGAAGGCAACAGCAAATAACATTGGTGTTTCAAAGGTTAGCGATCCTTTGAACATGGTTGCTATCCAGTTGAAGACCTTAACACCTGTTGGTACGGCAATCAACATCGTCGCATACATAAAGAATAGCTGACCACCAATCGGCATGCCGACAGTGAACATGTGGTGAGCCCATACAACGAATGATAATAAAGCAATTGCGATAAGAGCGTAGACCATTGAATGGTAACCGAACAATTTCTTACGTGAGAAGGTCGGTATGATTTCTGATACTACACCGAAGGCAGGTAGTATCATGATATAAACTTCGGGGTGACCAAAGAACCAGAAAATATGTTGGAATAAAACCGGGTCACCACCACCTGCTGCACTAAAGAAGCTGGTTGCAAAGTGAATGTCCATTAACATCATTGTCACGACAGCGGCAAGGACAGGCATAACAGCGACTAGTAAGAAAGCTGTAATTAGCCATGACCACGCAAACATTGGCATTTGCATTAAGCCCATGCCTGGTGCACGCATATTGAACAGTGTGACGATAATGTTCATAGCACCCATGATCGATGAGATACCCATCATATGGACTGCAAAGATGAAGAATGTTACGCTTGGTGGTGCATATGTAGTAGAGAGTGGGGCATAGAATGTCCAGCCGAAGTCTGGTGCGCCGCCTTCCATAAACAATGTAGATAACAACATTGTGAATGCAAAAGGAAGGATCCAGAAGCTCCAGTTGTTCATACGTGGGAGGGCCATATCAGGCGCACCAACCATGAGTGGAATTTGCCAGTTGGCCAAGCCAACGAACCCTGGCATAACCGCTCCGAATACCATGATGAGTCCATGCATAGTCGTCATTTGGTTAAAGAAGCCTGGGTCAACAAGCTGCATACCCGGTTGGAATAGCTCTGCCCTAATAACAAAGGCCATCATGCCGCCAATTAAGAACATGACTAAGCTGAAGATAAGGTACATCGTACCAATATCTTTATGGTTAGTAGTAAAGACCCATCTTAGGAAACCCTTAGCAGGCCCGTGATCGTGATGATCGTGGTCGTCTAGTGTTAATGTTTGTTCGCTCATGCTGGCCTCTCTATTTACTCATGTATGCTTTGACATCAGCAGGTGAAATCACTTCACCTGTTTTGTTATCCCATGTATTACGCTTGTATGTGATAACAGCTGCTAAATCGACCGCAGAAAGTTGTTTACCGTATGCTGCCATCGCTGTACCAGGTACACCGTTGACCATAACATCCATATGTTTTTCGATGTCACCGAGCACTACGTCATTACCATTCAGTGCAGGGAAGGCAGGCGGTAGGCCTGAGCCATCAACCATGTGACATGCTGCACAGTTCTTTTGATAGACCATTTCACCTTTTGCAACAAGATCTTCCATTGACCATTCTTGGTTGGCCTCAGCTGCTGTAGCCAGTGCTGCAGCTTTTTGATCTGCTACCCACTTGTCATAGTCTTCTTGTGTAACAGCTTTAACAACGATAGGCATGAAACCATGGTCTTTACCACATAGTTCGGCACATTGGCCGCGATAGGTGCCGACTTCATTAATACGTGTCCATGATTCGTTAATGAAACCTGGGATAGCATCTTTTTTGATTGCCAGCTCAGGTACCCACCAAGCATGGATAACATCGTTTGCTGTGAATAAGAAACGGACTTTTTTGTTGATTGGCACAACGACTTCGTTATCAACATCAAGTAGGTAATTTGGGTTTTTCTCTTGCTGGTTAAGAATTTCTTCTTTAGGTGTTTTTAGAGAACTAAAGAAATTGATGTCTTCACCTAAGTATTTGTATTCCCATTTCCATTGGTAGCCAATGACTTGAATATCGATATCTGAATCACTTGAATCATACATGTCGATCAGGACATTCGTTGCTGGGATTGCCATACCGATCAGAATCAAGAAGGGAATGACTGTCCAGATCACTTCAACCGTTGTGCTCTCATGGAATTGTGCAGCTTGTGCACCTTGAGATTTACGATGATAGAGGATGGACCAGAACATCACACCAAAAACAACGACCCCGATGGCTACACATATCCAGAGGATAAGCATATGTAAATCATAGACGGTGTTACTCGTATCGGTTACCCCTCTTGGCATGTTTAATTCCCATGCAGCGTAGACGCTGGTAGGAATTAGGAACGCAAGAGTTATACAAAACTGATGCAGGAATCGTTGCATGAATAGTTTTCCTTAGATTTCGTCATGCCCATTCTTTAAATTAAAGGTAGGCAACTTCTTAAATACAAATTTTAATGAGTCCACTCTGAGATGCATTCACCTTAGATAGACCGGGCGTTTAACAGGTCGCATTATATAGGATTATTTGTTGTTGGTCATGTGTTTTTTGTTAATTTTTTTGGGTTGCTTAATTATTTGTTTGTCATTAACGGATCTTAAAAAAAAAGTGTTTTTTCGTTTAAAAATTCAGATATAACAATGTATTAAACTATTACCTTCACCTAGAGCTTTGATTATGTCCTTGTGTGTCAAATGCCACATAAGTAGCTGATCGAACTTAAGATTTAAATACCGCTCTAATTGTGTGTTAATTGTTGATTGTGACGAGACATGAAGTGTAAACATTAATATTAGGAATGTAACAAAATGAGTTTGACAATTAAGGTTCTTTTAGGTGTTTTACTGGGTATCGTGCTTGGGTTAACGATTAATCTAATGGGCCTTAATACCAGTGGCCATTGGGTTAAAGAGTACATTGTTGATGGATTGTTTTTAGTCGTGGGCAAAATGTTCATTAATGCACTTAAGATGCTGGTTGTCCCTCTGGTCTTCTTTTCATTAATTTGTGGCGTTTGTGGAATAGGAAATATCAATACGTTAGGACGTGTTGGTGGAAAAGCATTTTTACTTTATTTAATGACGACAGCGATTGCCATTGCTGTTGCCATCACTATTTCGGTTAGCGTCGGGTTGGGTGATGGCATGAGCATAGCGTCTGGGTCTGATTTTTCTGCAAAGGCAACACCGCCTTTGACAGATGTATTGATTAATATTATTCCTTCAAACCCTGTTCAGGCCATGGCAAATGGCGATATGTTGCCATTGATATTCTTTGCTATTTTGTTGGGTATTAGCATTTTATTGGTAGGCGAAAAAGCAAAGCCCTTTATTCAGGCGGCAGAAATCGCTAATGAAATCATGATGAAAATGGTGATGGTAGTGATGGCTGTTGCGCCTTATGCTGTTTTTGTTTTGATTAGTCGTTCAATTGCAGAATTAGGTTTGGATTTGTTAAACCAATTGGCTGGCTATGTGTTGGTTTTAGTTGGCGCTTTATTCTTTCACTTGTTTGTGACATTGATGCTCGTTTTGAAGTTGTTTTCAGGCCTAAACTTAAGGACGTTCTTACATAAAATAAGGGGGGCTCAAGTTTTCGCTTTTAGTACAGCCAGTTCAAATGCGACTATTCCTGTGACATTACGTGCAGTGACACAACGGTTAGGCGTTAATAATTCGGTTGCGTCATTTACGGTTCCTTTTGGTGCAACCATTAACATGGATGGTACGGCTATTATGCAAGGGGTTGCAACGGTCTTTATTGCAAACTTATATGGTGTTGAGTTGGGGATGGCAGGTTATTTGACGGTGATTATGATGTCCGTCTTAGCTTCAATCGGCACGGCTGGCGTTCCAGGTGTAGGTTTGATTATGTTATCAATGGTGTTTACTCAGGTGGGACTGCCTGTTGAGGGGATTGGTTTGATACTCGGTGTTGACCGGTTGATGGATATGATTAGAACTTCTGTGAATGTGACGGGTGATGCAGTTGTGAGTACGATTGTTGCAAAAAGTGAGGATAGTTTGGATATGGCTTTATATAATGATTTTCATGCAGGTGCTGTTGATACAGGTGGTTTGCATATCGAATCAAAATAAAAATAAAAAGCCCCAATGATTGAGCAGTAGGGCTTTTTATTCTAATAGTTTGTCTTCACTAGTCTGTGTAGTGGTGTTCATAGTAGTAATTGGTTGCTTCAACAAAGCCATCGATGCTGCCACAGTCAAATCGTTGGCCTTTAAATTTAACAGCGAGTACCTGTCGGTTTTGGGCTAATTGCTTTAAAGCGTCAGTAATTTGAACCTCGCCGTTGGCACCTGGAGGGGTTTGTTTGAGGTAACCAAAGATTTCTGGGGTTAAAATATAACGACCAATGATAGCCATGTTTGTAGGCGCATCTTCAGGTTTTGGTTTTTCAACCATGTCATTAACTTGGTAAATGCCTGGGGCAATTTCATCCCCTGAGATAATGCCATAGCTTGCTGTATCTTCTTTGGGTACTTCTTCGATAGCAATGATGCTGCATTGATAGCGTTCATAAAGTGCAGCTAGTTGTGCCAATGCGCGTTTTTCATCACTGTCTGTTGGTGCAGCGCAAAGGTCGTCAGCTAATATAACAGCGAAGGGTTCTGCCCCAATCATGGGCTCACCCGTTAAAATGGCGTGCCCAAGTCCTAACATTTCCCTTTGACGCATAAAGACAAAGTCACAACTATCCATGACTTGTCGGATATCATCGAGATGAGTTTCTTTTGAAGTGCCAAAAATTTGGTGCTCAAGTTCAAAGCTGGTGTCAAAATGATCGGCGATGGCACGTTTTCCACGACCGGTAATAAAACCAATTTGTGTCATTCCTGCTTCCATTGCTTCTTCAACCCCATATTGAATAAGGGGTTTATTGACAATTGGAAGCATTTCTTTAGGCATGGCTTTGGTCGCTGGCAAGAATCTTGTACCGTAACCAGCAGCTGGAAATAAACATTTACGAATAGTCGGGGCTTTTGCCATGGTGGATCTGTTCCTTATTCTGAAGAATTGTGATCAATATCGGTATTACCTAGTGAATGTTAGCGGCTATAATAGCGACACTTGAAAAGGCTGTAAAAGCAAAACAAACAATAAATGAAGGTTAGTTCATGATTCCGGTAATAATGTCTGGTGGTAGTGGTACGAGATTGTGGCCTTTGTCACGAAAAAACAAACCAAAGCAGTTTTTACGTTTGTTTGGCGATAGATCACTATTTCAAAATACGTTAACTCGATTATCGGACATTTCGGACCTAGAAGCCCCTATTGTTGTTTGTAACGAAACCCATCGTTTTATGGTGGCAGAACAATTACAAGAAATTACTATTGCTGAATCAGATATTTTGTTGGAACCTTGTGCAAAGAATACTGCACCGGCCATTGCTTTAGCTGCTTTGCAAGCGATAGAAAGAGGTGGTGACCCATTAATACTGGTACTAGCTGCCGATCACCTTATTCAAGATGTTGAACTATTTCACTCTGCAATTGAGCAAGCTCATGCACAGGCGGAAACCGGTAAGTTGGTTACTTTTGGTATTGTGCCTACTATGGCGCATACAGGCTATGGTTATATTCAGGCTAAAGCACGTGGCGAAGTGAGCGCAGTGAATGCCTTTGTCGAAAAGCCAGATGAAGTAACGGCGCAAGGTTATATAGATTCAGGTCATTATTATTGGAATAGTGGTATGTTCATGTTTAAAGCGTCGACCATTATTGCCGAGTTGGAGCGTTTTACTCCTGAAATAGTCAATTGTTGTCGTGCAGCTTTAACAGCCTCACAGGCAGATTTAGATTTTATTCGGGTTGAGCAAGTTGATTTTGAATCCTGCCCAGCCGACTCTATAGATTATGCCGTGATGGAGAAGACTGATAAAGCAGTTGTAATACCTCTTGATGCGGGTTGGAGTGATGTTGGTTCATGGTCATCACTATGGGAAAACCAGATTCAGGATGAGCAGCAAAATGTGTTGGTTGGTGATGTCTTAGTTGATGATGTTAGCAATGCTTATGTTCATAGTGAACATCGATTAGTAACGGTGTTGGGTTTAGATAATGTTGTTGTTGTAGAAACGCCTGATGCTGTGATGATTGCGGATAAATCGAAGGCTGAGGAAATTAAGACGATTGTCGGAGCATTAGCTGATGCAGAACGTAGTGAAGCAACGATGCACCGTAAGTGCTATCGGCCTTGGGGATATTATGATGGTATTGATATCGGTAAACGCTTTCAAGTAAAACGTCTCTGTGTTAACCTTGGTCAGTCATTGTCATTGCAGATGCATCATCATCGAGCGGAACATTGGGTTGTTGTTGTTGGGACTGCTGAGGTGACTTGTGATGAGACGGTATCAATAGTAAGTGAAAACGAGTCTATTTTTATTCCATTGGGCAGTAAACACCGTTTACATAATCCGGGCCGCGTACCACTTGAAATTATTGAAGTTCAATCCGGAAACTATTTGGGTGAAGACGATATAGTCCGATTTGATGATGCATATAACCGTGTTAAATAATAATAAAAAGAAAGGTTAAAAATGGGGCAAGGTCAAGGCAAAATTAGGCGTTATGATTCGACGATTAATGCACTATCGCGTCTGATAGATAGTGCTATTATTTTACTGACATTTTTAGCTGTCATTGATCTGTTTTATGTTCAGTGGGAATCACTGCATATATGGGGTATTTTATTTGCCATATTGCTATTTAATTTTTTTGCTGAATCTCAAGATGCTTACCGTTCTTGGCGTGGGACACAAGTAAGAGAAGAAATTGTCAGTGTTTTGACGTCCTGGTTAGCTGCTGTAGCGACGTTGATTTTAATTGATATCATTTTTGTTCACTCTGCTTTCTATTCCGATCCATTTTTAGCGGTTTGGATTGTTGTGACTCCGATTGAATTAATCTCTTGGCATGTTGTTGTTAGGATGATTTTAAGGGTCGTTCGAACGAGAGGTTTTAACACACGAAATGTGGTTATCCTAGGTGGAACAGATTTGGGTCTGAGGCTTGAAGGTGCATTCCAAGAAATGGATTGGAGTGGCTATCGATTTAGTGGGTATTATGATGACCGGACGGGAGAAAGGCTTGCTAAAAAATTAAATGGAGAATTACTTGAGTTGAATGGTGATTTGTCCCAGCTAATATCTGATTGTAAGAATGGCACAATTGATACGGTTTATATCACTTTAGCCATGTCTGCTGAAATAAGGATTAAGCAAGTAGCAGAATTATTGGCCGATACTACTGCGTCTGTTTATATTGTTCCTGATATTTTCACCTTTAATTTATTGAATTCACGTTGGGTCGATTTTCAAGGTATTACAGCAATTAGTATTTATGAAACGCCATTTGCTGGTTTAAATAGCATGGTAAAACGCATTGAGGACATTGTCTTAAGTACATTGATTTTGATGTTAATTAGTTTGCCAATGATACTTATTGCTATAGGTATTAAATTAACGTCAAACGGGCCCGTATTTTTTAAACAATCCCGCTATGGTATCGATGGTGAGCGGATTAAAGTTTGGAAGTTTCGTTCGATGACGGTGACTGAAGATGGTGACCAAGTTACTCAGGCTACGCAAGGTGATAGTCGAATTACACCGTTTGGTGGCTTTTTACGACGGACTTCCTTAGATGAATTGCCTCAATTTTTTAACTCATTAGGCGGTTCGATGTCTATAGTTGGCCCGAGGCCGCATGCTGTGGCTCATAATGAAGAATATCGCCAGCAGATCCAAGGTTACATGTTAAGATACAAAGTTAAACCCGGTATTACAGGGTTGGCACAGGTGAATGGGTTTCGGGGTGAAACAGATACTTTAGACAAAATGGAAGGCAGAGTAAGATATGACTTACGGTATATTCAGACTTGGTCATTATCATTAGATTTGAAGATTATTTTTTTGACAATCTTTAAAGGCTTTAAGCATAAGAATGCTTATTGAGGAATGATATGTGAATAACATAAGGCTGGTTGGCTTTTGTTATGGCACTTTTTGCCGCTTTTATTTGATTTTTGTTTTTAAAATTAGGCCAGGATTGTCATAATATTGTCATGACATACCACGTTACGCATATTATAATTGGTTATGTCTGGCATATTATTTAAGATAATTGCTAAGATTTAGTACTAAAGTACAATGGATTTATTTTTTATATACGGTACATTAGTCACCACATTCATTTGAGAGAATTGTCTAGGTGAATGATTGATACGATTACTATCATGAAGATAGTAGTTTGAATTTATAGGCCAAACTTGTCGTGAGGCAAGGTCGGAAAGCTACAGATCTTTCAGTTAAAGATGGCTGGGTTGTATTGCTTAATTATTTCCATATGGAAATTAAAGGAAACCAAAATGAAAAAAGCGATGTTTTTTATTGCAAGTATGTTGTTTGCTGTTTCTGCTAACGCGGCTTCAGTTAATTTTTATAATAATCTAGCGAGTTTTCAAGCGTCTTTTGTGAGCGGAAGCCTTGAAGAGTTTGAAGATGCGACCTTGAATGAAGGGCTTAGCATTACATCTAACACTGATCTCTTCAGTATTGCTGGTGGTGTGATGAAAGAAACTGTTGTTGCAAACACACCTGATATGGTTATGTTTGAATTTGGTAGTTCAGTTAATGCTTTTGGTGCAGATTTTGACTTAGGTTTTTATGGTTTTGGCCAAGGTCTAACATTCACTTACCAACTTTTCTTAGGTGCTACAGAAGTACTTGCACAAGAAATGACAAGTAATGGCTTCTTCGGTTTTATCACTGAGCCAAGCACATTATTTAACAAAGTTATCTTCACTGCTGGTACTCAATCTGGTTCTGCTGAAACATTCAAGTTAGATAACTTAAGATACAGTTTACACAACCCATCTGCTGTACCAGTACCTGCTGCACTATTCTTATTTGCACCAGCTCTACTAGGTTTCTTAGGATTACGTCGTAAAAATGCGATGGCGTAAGCGCTAAGTTATTTAAACTAGCTATCTAGTTAGGAAAAGGGGCTTCGGCCCCTTTTTTGTTTTATTCAGTTTGGGTTCATAAATCAACTGTCATTATAGTGTTGTGACGTTAGATTATTAATGGTCTATAATCATAATGACTATGGTTAGGAAAATACTCCATGACTTTAGTACTAAAGTACAATTGTTTTGAAGTTTAAGTAATTGTATTTTATAAATTGCATTTACTACTGAGGTAGATGTTATATGTATGTTATTACTTGTTAGTGTGAGTAATAACTTGTTTTTTTAGCCAAACTTGTCGTGAGGCAAGGTCGGAAAGCTACAGGTCTTTGAGTTAAAGATGGCTGGGTTGGATTGCTTATATTCCCAAGATGGGAATGAGAGGAAACTTTTATGAAAAAAGCGATGCTATTATTTGTATCTTTAATTATTAAGTGCTAGTGTTAACGCAGCGTCAGTTGTTACTTTTGATTTTGCTGCTTATGCTGATGCACCATTCTCTGCTGGGCCAAATGACCCAAGAGGTGAGCAAGGCGGTTCAGCATTGAGCTTCACTGAAAGTGGCGTTAATGTAGTTGCTTCTGGTACTGCGGGTAAAGCTGCAGCTTTCGCATACTTAGACGCTGGTAACGCAGGTCTTGGTGTATGTAAAAATTTAGATGGTTCAGCGCAATGTGATCCTGGTAATGATGATAATGTTCAAATGGGTGAGTTATTAAAATTAACATTTGATCAAAATATTACATTAGGTATTGTTGATTTCGTGAATGGAAATCACTTTAATACGTTCACAGGTACAGTTGAAATTGGTTCATATTTCAACGGTGTATGGTCATTTATGTCTGCAGCATTAGCTGATATTGATGAAACGGATTTGGGTCTTAAAGGTAGTATGTTCACATTCTTGAACACTAGCACGGGCACAAATAACAAAGAACAGTTTTATATCAATTCGCTTCAAGCTCAAGTGCCAGTTCCAGCGGCATTGTTCTTGTCCGCACCAGCTTTACTTGGTTTCTTAGGTTTACGTCGTCGTAAAGCTGCCTAATCAATGAAATTGAGTTAACAATATTGTTAGTTCAAGAAAAGGGAGCTTCGGCTCCCTTTTTTTTTAATTAAATCAGGTATTATAGGAACGTTGTTCACATAGAAGGTTAATAGCTATGCAAAAAATAAAAGTTTATGTCATGTTGGTTTTAGGCTTGTTGAGTACGCAAGTTTTTGCTGATAGGTATTTATTGAATGCAGGTGATGTTTTAGATATTTCAGTGTGGAATGAAGACGCATTGGCTAAGCAGGTGGTTGTTTTACCCGATGGTATGATTTCATTTCCATTAGCTGGTGAACTTGAGGCAAAAGGAAAAACAGTTAGTACTTTGCAGTCTGCTCTTAAAGTGAAGCTGTCTGAATATTTGTCGGACCCTGTTGTCACGGTTTCTGTAGTAAATGTCAGCGGGAATACGGTACATATATTGGGTAAAGTGACGAACCCAGGTAACTTTGTGATGAGTCAACCCTTGGATGCGATTCAAGCTTTGAGTCTTGCAGGTGGCTTATCAACCTATGCTGAAGAGAATAATATTGTTGTGATAAGGCGGAATGGAGGTCAGCAACAAGTATTACCTGTTCGTTACGGTTCAATAAAAAAAGGCCAAAGTTTGGAAACCAATATTCTTTTGAAAAGTGGTGATGTGATTGTTATTCCATAAACATGGAAAGAGTTGATATGAAAAAAATTGTAGTGGTATTAGGGGCTCTAGGGCTAACAGTACAGTCAGTTCCTTTATTTGCAGCTGAATATACATTGGATATTACAGCATCGCCTATTTTTGGTTATGACGATAATGTTTTGTTGGACGAAGATGAAGAAGATAGCTTCACCTTTGAAGTTTCTCCAACTTTGGTGTTGGGGCGAGCAGTAGAGAATATGTCTTCGACTATTCGTTTGGGTTATGCCGTTGAACGTTTTTCCTCAATTTCACGTTTAGATTCAGAGAATCCCTTTGTTAGATTTAACACCAATTATGATATGGAAAGGACGCAACTGGGGCTGAACGCGAGTTATGTTGAAGATAGTGTTAGAAATGAAGCCGAAGAAGATACTGGTGACTTCTCTACTAATGCGACTAGTCGTACACGTTCAATTTCTCCTTCTATTAGTTTTCAATTAACAGAGCGTGATACGTTAACAGGGAGTTATAGCTATACGGAAAGGTCTTATTCTTCTGATGATTTTGAGGATAATGATACGAAGTCTGTCAATTTAGGTTGGACACGTCAGTTTACTGAGCGTTTTTCGGGTGGTCTTAATACTACGCTGTCGAATTATCAAACTGATGGATTAACTTTCACTACTGATGATGATAGTTATAACGTTTCAGCTACTGCATCATACCAGTTATCAGAAGTATGGTCGGTTGATGGGGATATCGGTTTTCGCCGTTTAAATACAGAAAGGGAGTCTAACCTAGGTGTTGTCACAAAAGATAATAGCAATGGTTCTACTTTTAATGTTTCAACTAGTTACGATAAAGAACGTGATTCAGTTACGGTTAATTATACGAAACAGTTATCTCCCTCAAGTTCGGGTGTTGTAAACGAACAGGAGAGTGTGCGACTAGAGTGGTCACATAAACTATCAGAGTTATTGACAGCTAAATTAATTACTAGTTATCGAGAAACGAGAACTGCGTCCGAGCAATCTAGTGACGAAAAGCGCGAGAATATCAACCTATCACCATCGCTGAGATGGCAAGTAGATTCTAATTGGAATGTGAACTTAGGTTATCACTTTAAGCAGCAGAAACGAGACACAGCCAAAGATGTGGAAAGTAATGCTGTATTGATGACTGTGACATATGATTGGGATGGCCTAAGGGTATCGCGTTAACATTTTAAGAGATAAAAATGGAAGAAGAAGTAAAAGGTCTGGGTGATTATCTAGATGCAGTTCGTCGTCATAAATCTTTAGTTATTTTTTCGACACTAATACTGATGGTAGTAAGCGCAGCTATAGCTTACCTTCTACCTTCTACCTATAAGTCAGAAGGATTTATTTTGATTGAGTCTCAGGAGATACCAAGAGATTTAGTCAGGTCTACGGTTACCAGTTATGCAGACCAGCGAATAGAGGTCATCAAACAACGGATCATGACAACTAGGAATGTCATGGAAATTGTCGAGAAATTTAATTTGTATGCAGAGATGCGTAAGACATCACCTCATTCTGAGGTGGTCGAGTTATTCCGTGAAAATATTAAAATCAGTATGGTTGAAGCCAATGTAACAGATCCGAGGAGTGGTCGTGCACGGAAGGCTAGCATTGCATTTAAAGTTGGGTTCTTGGATAAATCCCCTCGCGTGGCTCAAAAGGTGGCTAATGAATTAGTCACAAGGTTTTTGAATGAGAATGTTAGGGCTCGTACTGATAGAGCAAGCGAGACGACTGCTTTTTTGAGTGACGAAGCTGGTAAATTTCAGCGTAAGGTTCAAAAATTAGAACAGCAAATTGCCGAGTTCAAAGATAAGTATAGCAATAGTTTACCAGAACTTTTGCAATACAACTTATCGACTGTTGAACGTTTACAAACTGAACTGAATGCGAACCAAAACCAAATTGTTGCTATGAAAGAACAGGTGTTGGCATTGACAATTGAGCAGTCAAATTTTTCATATTATTTGCCGAATAGTTCTTCAGAGAAAGGAACATCAGCTGATGCTCAGTTAAGGGAAGCTCAAGCTGAGTACAGTAGATTAAAGTCTAAGTATTCTGCCAATCATCCAGATGTCATGCAGTTAAAGCGCCAGATTACAAGTTTGGAAACAGAGCTGGGTATTGTTTCTGATGAAAGAAGTGTGTTGGCTGATGAATTAAACGCTGCTGAAAAGCGTCTAACAGAATTGAAGCAACGTTATGCTGACACGCACCCAGATGTGAAATTATTAATTAAGAGAATTAATGACCTTAAGCAACAGTTGGCTCGAGCTCCTGCTAGTAACTCTGCGAATAATGCGACTAGTGTCAGACGTACAAATCCTTTGTATCGCCAGATCCGGACAAAAATTGCTTCAAATGAAAGAGAAATAGTGCGTTTGACGGATAGGCAAAGTGAAATACGTTTGCAACTAGAAGATTATGAGCAACGCATTATACAAACGCATCAAGTGCAACGTGCTTATGCAGATTTAACAAGGGATTACGAAAATAACCTTACCAAATATAATGAGCTGAAGGCTAAACAGCTAGAAGCTGAGCTGGCACAGAATTTAGAGTCTGAGAATAAAGGTGAGAACTTTACCTTGATTGAGCCTCCTCTTATTCCGAGTAAATCTGAAAAACCGAACCGGCTGAAGATATTAGTATTGGGTATAGTTGCTTCTATTGGTGCTGGTATCGGTTTGGCTATTCTTGTCGATATGCTAATGGGGGGGCTGCGTGGTTACAGTGCTATAACACGTGTTGTGGGCCAGGCTCCTATGGTAGTTGTGCCTATTATTACAAATGAAGCAGATCTACTTCGTAAAGTAACTAATAAAAAACGTGTGTTATATGGAGGGCTTGTTGCCATTGTTTTGTCGGCGGTAGTGTTTCACTTTTTTGTCATGAATTTGGAAATATTTTGGTTCAAGTTGATGCGAAAAATAAGCATGTTATAAGTATTGGGTGGGAAAATAGATGGATAGAATTCAGAAAGCACTTGATAAAGCGAAGGCAAAAAATGCCCAAACTGATCAGCAGCCAGTAATACAGCCTGATAGAGCTTCAACGCCAGGAGTCGAAGCTTTTGGTCACCAGATTGAAAATATTTCTTATGATAAAACAGCTGTCGAAAATGTAGCTTGTGAATCTTTAGAAGAAAATCGTATTATCGCGGGTTTCTATAATAACCCTCAGTCGGCTGTTTTTAGAATGTTGAGAACACAAGTACTTCAAAAGATGCGCAGTGCGAAGTTTCGTTCTTTAGCGATTACTTCTCCAACGGCAGGTGAGGGAAAATCATTAGTGGCATCTAATTTGGCGATTGCGATTGCGATGGAATTAAATCAGACGGTGTTGCTGGTCGATATGGATTTACGGAACCCTAGTATTGGTCGCTACTTTGAACTCACGGTCAAAGCTGGTTTAAAAGATTATCTCGAAGGTGATATGAGTTTAGAGCAGGTGCTTATTAATCCGGGCATTAAACGACTTGTAATTTTGCCTGGTTCGAGTCGAGCGGAAGATTCAGCAGAGTTGTTATCTAGTCCTAAAATGGCCAGTCTGGTATCTGATATTAAAACTCACTATGATTCACGAATCATCATCTTTGATGTTCCGCCAGTATTACAGACAGATGATGTTTTATTGTCGACTGACTATTTCGACTCTACTCTTTTGGTATTAGAGGACGGGAAGAATACTGAAGCTGATATTAAAAAATCATTGCAATTACTTGAAGGTGGCCAGCTGCTTGGTACAGTACTTAATAAGTCGGAAAAACCGCCGACACATCAGAACTATTAAGGCTTTATTATGTATACTGAACATTTTGGGCTGCATGATAAGCCTTTCAACCTAGTCCCTGACCCAGCGTACTTATATCCGAGCCCGAATCATAAAAAAGCATTGACAATGCTTGAATATGGCTTAGTTAGTCACGCAGGTTTTACCGTTGTTACGGGTGAAATAGGTGCAGGGAAAACGACTCTCCTACGAGCTTTGCTCAATAAGATTGGCGATGATTGTGTGATTGGATTAATTAACAATACTCATGAGTCGTTTGGTGAATTAATGGGTTGGGTATTAGATGCACTCGAAATAGAATCTACCGCGACGGATAATGCTGGCCGTTATAGAGATTATATTGAGTTTGTTGTAGAGCAATACGCTGCTGGCCGTAGAGTCGTTTTGATTGTTGATGAGGCGCAAAACTTAACGATACAAGCACTAGAAGAATTACGCTTATTATCTAATGTCAATATTGACTCAGATATTTTCTTACAGCTGATTTTGACTGGGCAGCCCGAGTTAATTGAGAAATTAAACCTACCTGAAATGGAGCAATTTGCCCAGAGAATTGGTGTCGAATATCATTTGAAAGGCCTGAATTATCCGGAAACACAAAAATATATTCAACATCGATTGTCTACTGCTGGTGCGACACGGCCTATCTTTAGTTATGAGGCTTGTGCCGTAATATATTGCCACAGCGAAGGTATTCCAAGAAAAATTAATAATTTATGTGATTTTGCTATGGTTTACGCTTTTGCTGATGATAAACAGACGGTTGAGGCCAGTACCGTTTTAGAGATGATGCGTGAGAAAAAAGCAACGCGTGTTATTCAAACTGTAGCAACTGATAATCCTGAAGTGATGACAGTTAAAGAGTGGTTATTAGAGAAATACAATATTATTTTAACTTGATATACCGCAAACATTATTTTTCATAAATCACACAAATATATTAAAATCAATTGTTTACCGTTATTTGTTAGATACTGTCTAGGTACGGTTTTGAATATGTGAACTAGGTACCAATTTGAACTAGGTAGCTTTACTATCATGCTCACACCAATTCAATTTTATCTGGAAGTGATTATGAAAAACGTTGCGGCTTCTTTGGTTCTTCTATCATCAGTTTCTTTTGCTAGTTCAACACTTGCCGAGGACTACTATGTCTGTAATACCGGCGGTAATGATAGTAATTCTGGAACGTCTGTGAATGCTCCGTGGGCAAGCTTTGAAAAGGCTGTTTCAGGGTTTAATAAATATTTAGCAGGGGATACAGTTTCATTTTGCCAAGGTGGCGTTTTTAGTGTTAGCAATTATCGCGCTTTGTTTAATACACATATGACGGCAAGTAATCCTATTCGTATAGGAGATTATTCTGCTCCTAATGTTAGCAGCAGTGATAGGCCTGTTATTCAAAGTGATTCTGGTGTTTTCTACTTTAATACGCGGAATTCTGAAACGCCCGACGCTGGCTTAATGATCGAAAATTTGCGCTTGCAAGGGCAAGGGAAAAGTCGTGGGATTTATTTCCTTAACGGTGTGAGTGATGTTGTAATAAAAAATGTTGAAATTCAGAACTTTCGTGTAGGCGCATCAATTGGTAACGGAGGTAGTGAAAGTAATAATGTGAAATTACTTAATTCGGTGATTGTAAATAACCATGAGCAAGGGTGGCTGGGTGGTGGTAGCAACTTACTAATTGAAGATAATCATTTTCAGAATAATGGTTTTGGCGGCTCCAGTACCTCTTATTTCTACCATAACTTATATATTAGCAACTCTCATGGAACGATACCCTCTAAAGACGTTATTGTGAGAGGCAATACACTGTATCAATCTGCGATGTACGATGGTAAATGTGGTGGTGCGCCTTTAGTCGTTCATGGGAAGTTAGATGGACTATTGATCGAAAATAACCTTATCAAAGAAGACAAGGGTAAAGTTTCACAATACTGTTATGGTTTAGGTGTTGGCCCGGCTTATTCGAAAGCCGAGGAGTTTAAAAATGTTGTTATTAAGAAAAACAAACTTTTAAATGTAGGCCGGGTAGGAATTTCAGTGGGCTCTATTGTCGGTGGTGTAATCGAAGATAATCTTATCATGGATGAAGGGAATATGTTAGATGAAGGTATTTTAACGCCAGATGATGAAAGTGGTTCAGGAGATGCTAAGTCACAAAATATTGTGGTTAAGAATAATACTGTTATTATGAATCATCCTAGTGCTAGGGGGGTTAATGCAGCTGGACAGTACCCAGTGGCGGTTTTTAATAATACGATTAGTCGTTTAGCGGGGACTACTTCAGATTGTATTAGGAAGAGCGAAGCAAGTATTAATATAGATATTTCTAGTAATATTTGTAATACACATACGAGTGTTGAAGTGAGCGGTTTGACCGAAACGGAAACAGAAGTAGAAACAGAAACAGAAGTAGAAACTAACACTATAGTGGAATCTGGTACGGATACAGATACAGATACAGATACAGATACAGGAACTCAGACACTAGCAGAAGCTCAGGCATTAGCAGAAGCTCAGGCATTAGCAGAAGCTCAGGCATTAGCAGAAGCTCAGGCATTAGCAGAAGCTCAGGCATTAGCAGAAGCTCAGGCATTAGCAGAAGCTCAAGCATTAGCAGAAGCTCAAGCATTAGCAGAAGCTCAAGCATTAGCAGAAGCACAAGCACAAGCAGAGACTGATGTTCAGGTGGAGCCAATCATAGCGTCATTAACTTATAAGAACGAAAAGAAACCGAGTACTAAGGCTGTGAAACCACTTAAGGTTAGAGCAGAAAGCAAAACTGAGGTTGAAAGTAATAAAGAGATATTATTGGGTGAGCAGTTAGCAACAGTTGGTATTAGTGAGAATAACCTTTTAGATAGTGGCAGTAGTAGCTCAAGTAGTTCAAGTAGTTCAAGTAGAAAGTAATGGGAATAATTTCGTGGAACCGATTCTTGAGCAGAAATATTCTTCTAGTAACGATGCGGATGTTAGACATATTGAGACAGGCGGTAAAAAAGTTCCTGTTCTGAGGGGGGTGATAACAATATCTGGGGTTAAGCAAGCTATGCGTGCGGATTACTCTGAATTTGAGCCTAGTCAATGCCGTGCAAGTGCTAATGGTAAGTGCCTAATCTATTAATTTAGAAATGTCAGAATAATAGAACCCGCTTCTTATTAATTTATGAGCGGGTTTTTTTATGTTCGATTTATAGATGAAAATTTTGCATTATCGCTGTCAATTGGGCGGCTGTTTTATGATGGTTCAGTTCTGATTTTATATGAGCTTGTGCCTGCTCTGCGAGCTTATTTCGTAGAGTAGTATTTGTCCACAGTTCTTCGATGGCTTCAGAAAGTTTGTCTATAACATTATTGGGTGTGAGCAGTCCTGTTTGGCCATGTTGGATATAGTCTCGAGTGCCGATAGTATCTGTGGCGATTACGGCCTTTTTAAACATCATTGCTTCTATTAGGGTCACCTGCCCTGATGCTGTTTTGTCGTTATCAATGGGAATAATATTTAATCGTGCTTTCTGAACGAGTGCACGACATTGGTTTAGTGTTAAATCAGACTTTACTGTTACGAAGTCAGGAATAGTCAACTTATCTGCCACATGTTTAGGAGCAACAATTGTTAATGGGTATTTCAATTTTTCAAGTGCTTTGAATAAGGTACTGTAATCTCTATTGGCTGAACCCATAGCGAGAATAAAGGGCATTTCATATTCTTCTTGTTCAGTTGGTTCGATAATGGTTTTATGGAGTGGGATATAATGAAACTTGTCGGCGGCAAGGTTTAAATATTGACTGTAGTGCGTGATCTCCGCTGTTGAGTGGACGATAAAGCCATCGATATTTTTTAGTGCAAAGCGTGCTAAGGCCTGTTTGTAGGAGCCGTGTAACCCACCGAGGTTAAAAGTAGTGGCGATTATAGGTGTGTGATTAGAGGTTAGGCGTTTTCTTATTCCTGTACAGACAGGTAGCTGGGGAAAGGCGGTAACAATACCAGCTGAGTATTCTGATGCAAGCTTCCAAGCTTGTGATGCATGGTTCCAATAATCTAGCCAGTCTTGTTTACTTGATTTAGAGCGAGAACGGTTGTGTTTATATTGGGCCGGACAAACGATTAATTCATAGTCTTCGTTTTGTTGTTGAACTGATGACCAGAATCCTTGTTTTGTATCAACTTGATATGGAGCTGCGATGACCCATTTCATATGCTGGTCTCATTTTGTTTAGGTTGTTTTAGAAATTGTATATAGGCTGTCATGATTCCCGCGAAGGTCCAGTAATAATGGCTGACAATATCGATTGAGCTGACGGTAGCTATGATAAATAGAATGGCTACCATAGTGGCTACGAGCGCAATTGCATAATCATGTTCTGCAATGCGGCTTTTTTCAATCTTATGACGCATACGAAGCAATTTCACCGTTAGTACTATAAAGAATAAGCTAAACAGCCCAACTCCGGTTAAACCGCTCTCTAAAGCTATTCTTAAATAGCTATTTACAATATCAATAATGCCTTGTCCTTGGACCATAGATAACATTTCTGGGGTTTGAAGATAGGTGTCAGAACCTAAAAAGGGATGTCTTTGAATTACAGCCCATGATTTTTCTAATAATTCTTGTCGATAAGAAATTGTGCCCTCAGCGGAATCGCCGACAAATGGCAGCATGTTGATAATTTTTTGTCCAGAAGGCGAAAAAAGCGCAATGGGTGTTAACACAATCGATGCAATTAATGATTTTTTAATCATTTGTGATCTGTTTCGGTTGAATAAGACAAAGATCGCATATAGTAGAAAGGCTCCTACCCATGGGCCACGAGATGCTGTTGCCATGAGCCCTATGACGTAAATTCCAATAAGGAACAGGAAAAAATTTTTACTTTTGAATGATTGCTTAATGGCTAAACCCATACCTAGACCGATGGTGAGAACATAGCCTAAGACGATGCCACTGGAATAAGGCCCTGTAGCTCTTAGGAAACCTTCTCGGAACAGATATGAACTAAAGCGCTGCCCTATATCAAGAGAGTAAGACAGACTAGAATATAAATGCCAACCACGGACGGCTTCAAAAATAGCGATAAGTGCTAGGAGTGAGATAGATATGAATATTGCATTTCCAAGGCGTTGAAAATCGATAAAGTTCTTGAGGCTACGACTTGCTGCATAATAAGGGAGAAATATATCAGTGAACAAATAAAAATCAGATCTAAGGATATTGGTTATTTCACCATTTCTGAAATTAATAATGATGTTGACTAATAGATATAAAGCGAGAATTTTGTCTCCCGGTAGGCGGAAAAATGAAAGTGCTCTATTACGTTGATTTAGAAATAGCGGGAGCAAAATCACCAGTGATAAAAGACGAGGGAAGTTTAACTCGAATAGAAAACGAATACCGCCAAAGCCTGGAATGTCTTTCGATAATAAGGGTAGTAAGGGTAATAACCAGACATAGTTTGCATAGCGTTTTGAAACTTCACTCGAATCTCGGAGTTTTAGGATAATGATAGTTAAGAATACAAATAACCAATAGTTTTGGCTGAGGAAGGCTGTTGCTGTGATGGCCAGCCAGAGAAAGTGCCATTGTTTTAACTCGGTGACTGAAATCGTTGTCGAGAGGTGACGCCGGTGGAAATAAAGCAGAGCATTTCCTAAAACAAACAGGACGATAAAGGATTTTATGACTTCAGGCATTGAATTTTGATTATTGTTGGATGGGTTTGGTTTTTTGTGTCAAATGTTGTGTAAGATACAGCATTCTTATGACATTTAGCACCTTAAATTTTATGGTTTGGCTGATTAGAAAGTCTGAAATTGAAAGATTATCATAATTTATGAAAAGTCAATCCGTTAATGCATCCCTTTGGACCATCTTTGCGTTTGGTTTTTCACGTTTTTTGAGATTATTTTCTAACTTAATTCTCACACGGTTGTTAGTGCCTGAAATGTTTGGATTGATGGCTATTGTAACCGTTGTCAGGGTTGGCGTTTACATGTGTAGTGAAATAGGTTTGAAAGTCAATATTATCAGGCATGAGAAAGGAGAAGAACCTGAAATATTGAATACGGCTTGGACGATGCAAGTCATCCGAGGTTTTATCTTATGGGCGATTATATGTCTAATTGCTTGGGGATTATCTTATTCTAATGACTTAGGACTAGTATTAGATGGAGCATTATATAGTGACCCACTGTTACCTATGCTATTGGTGGTAACAGGTTTTGTAGCTGTTATCACGGGGTTCGAGTCGACAAGAATTTGGCTGGCACAGCGTCATATGAATTTAGGAAGATTGACGGTTTTAGATTTGATTACTCAGTTGATCGGGTTGGTTGTCATGGTGGTGTGGGCTTGGCTTTATGAAACGGTATGGGCGCTAGTTGCTGGTAGTATAGTAAGTGCTTTATTGAGAACGGTTTCTTCCCACATTTTCTTAGAAGGCAAGCAAAATTATTTTTGTCTTAATAAAAAGATTGTTATTGAGTTTTTGCATTTTGGTAAGTGGTTGTTTCTCTCTGCTGTTATTACGTTTTTTGCTTTAAATGGGGATCGGGTTATTTTGGGTGGTTTGTTAACTGCTGAACAGCTTGGTATTTATTCAATTGCATTCTTTTTAGCCTCGTCTGCCAAAGAGTTAATTGAAAAACTGACAACTAATGTGTGGTACCCCTTGCTAAGTAAAACAAATCGTGAAAACAAGACTATTTTAGTCGAAATTTATTATCGTATTCGGGCTAAAGTGGATGTAATGGTTTATTTTTTAGTTGGCCTGTTATTCATCACAGCCCCCTTTATTATTGATGTGTTGTATGACGATCGTTATTTATTGGCTGGCTGGATGTTACAGGTTTTGGCCATAACGATTATTGGGTCGAGTTTTAGGTTGGGTAGCACTTTGTTACTTTCGATGGGGAACCCTAAAGTCGGTACGATAGCGGTTGCAGTGAGAGCTACAGCGTTATTATTCATGATTCCCTACGGGTATGAGGGCTATGGTTTAGAAGGTGCTATTATTGCGATTGCTGTTAATCCATTATTCGAAATTCCCGTTATATTATGGTTTTTTGCTTCTAGAAAGATGATTTCATGGTGGAGAGAAGTTATTTTTATTCCCATGATGGGGGTAGGTTATTTTGTTGGTTATGTTTTTCTAAAATTGGTGGCGTGATCATGTGTATGAAAATATCTCAGAGCATGGGCTTGGTTTTATGGAGTCATTATGTCAAAAATGAGTAACCAAGCAGACTGGCAGCGTGAAGATCCGCGTCGTATTTGGGATCCAAGCAGACGTTTGCTAAGTTCAATTAGACGGTATCAGAAATGCAAAAGCAAACAGAGCCTTTTTGCTCAAGCTATGAGTAAGTTTATTGTGTTAGAGCATATCTTTTGGAGTGTTGTGACAGGAGCTGATATTCCGCTTAATTGCCAATTAGGCGGCGGGTTATTATTGCCTCACCCTAATGGTGTTGTTATTGGGCCAAAAGCTGTTGTTGGCAAAAACTGCCTCATCTTTCAGCAAGTCACATTAGGATCAAGGGGTGAAGGTGCCCCAGTGATTGGAGATCATGTTGATATTGGAGCCGGTGCAAAAATATTAGGGACGATTACAGTTGGAGATAATGCCAAGATAGGTGCTAATTCTGTTGTGCTCAAAGATGTACCTGCTGGTAAAACGGCTGTGGGTATTCCAGCAAAAATATTGGGTGATGAGGCTCATTAGAATAATGACATTTGTTTTTAATGAATAGTGAAGAATCGATGAAATTGAGATTAATAGTAGTCATTATTAATTACCAAACACCCGAATTAGTTTGTGATGCTTTGGTTTCATTAGAGCATGAGATTTCTGAGACTACAGATAAAGTTGTAGTGGTAGATAACTTGTCTGGTGACAATTCTGTTGAGGTGTTAACAGAGTTTATTCGTCGTAAAAGTTTTGACATATGGGTCGATGTTGTCGAGTCTGGTCAGAATGGCGGGTTTTCAGCTGGCAATAACGTTGGTTTTAGTCACGCTGAAGCAGACTATTATTTACTTTTGAACAGCGATGCTTATGTACACGATGGTGCTATTTCAGAGATGATCAAGATTATTGAATCTGATGACCGAGTGGGTTTGGTCGGCCCAAAGTTAGAATGGCCTGATGGCAGACAGCAAGTCAGTCTTTTTCATGATTTGACTCCAGCTAATAGTTTCTTGTCCGCCGTTAAAACGGGTGTCTTTACAAAATTGTTAGGCCGTTTAGGTATAAAGGAAGTGGCTATTCCACTTTCATTACACAGTGTGACTGCCCCTGATTGGGTGAGTTTTGCTTGTGTACTCATTAGAGGCCACGTTGTTAAGTCAATTGGTCTTATGGATGAAGGCTATTTTATGTATCGAGAGGATAATGATTATTGTCGCCGGGCGACATATCAAGGCTGGCATTTGGCCTATGCAGATAAAGCACGAGTAGTTCATTTGAATCAAGGGGCGTCGAATACGTTTGGTGTTAAACGACTGCCGGGATTTTATTTTAAATCTAGGAGCCGTTATTTTCTTAAATACTATGGCAGGTTTGGTCTGTTATCAGCGAATTTGTTATGGCTATTAGGGCGGCTAATTTCTGTTTCTAGGGAACTCATTCAGTCAAAACCATCTGCTTTTCATAAAA
Source organism: Bathochordaeus stygius (assembly GCA_004367955.1). Taxonomy (NCBI): domain Eukaryota; kingdom Metazoa; phylum Chordata; class Appendicularia; order Copelata; family Oikopleuridae; genus Bathochordaeus; species Bathochordaeus stygius. Next base: position 90,696 of record SCLE01111990.1, on the reverse strand, counting down.
GTATGGTTATGGATGTTTGGCTGGGTTTTTTGAGTCGGGTGGAGAAGTAATGACTATAGATAATGTGGGTGTCGTTATTATTGGGCGTAATGAAGGGGAGAGATTGACTCTGTGCCTTAAATCAATCCAACATTGTGGCATTCCATGTGTCTATGTTGATTCACAATCGACAGATAATAGCGTTGAAACAGCTAAAAAAATGGGTGTTGAAACAGTTGTTTTGGATAATTCTTCCCCTATAAATGCATCAAGAGCCCGAAATACGGGTTTCAATCATATTATTGAACATCACCCCAGTTTAGTTTACATCCACTTTATTGATGCTGATTGTGAACTGGATGATGATTGGTTGGAGTCTGCTTGTGATGTACTAGATGTCCAACAAGATGTGTCTATTGTTGTTGGGCGTTTGCATGAGAAATATCGTGATGATGTTATTTATATGCGCTTGTGCGATATCGATTGGTATATTAAACCGGGTTACACTCAAAAGTGCGGTGGAATTTTCACTGTACGTCGGAAAATATATGGGGAGCTGGGTGGTTTCGATACCTCTTTGATAGCTGGCGCTGATCCGGAGTTTTGCCATCGTCTTGGCCAAACGGGGGGGGGAATTCTCGTGATCGATGCAGATATGGGAACACATGATTCTGCGATGACAAAATTTTCACAATGGTGGCAGCGTGCGACTAAAGTGGGATATGCCTATGCGAATGGTAGTCAGTGGGGAGGGAGACAGGTCAAGAGCGCTTTGGTTTGGGGTGGTATTGTCCCTTTATTAATTATTCTGATGAGTGTTTTTTTATCGCCTTGGTTTCTATTATTGTGGTCAATTTACCTTATTCAAATAGTAAGGGTTTTTGTCAGCGATATTGATATCGGTACGCCATCTCGTTATGACCGCTTTTTATATTCATCATTTTGTATTCTAGCTAAGTTTCCCCAAGCTAAAGGTGCTTTGACTTATTATGTGAAGCGTTTTTTTGGTAAGCAACAGAAGTTGATCGAATATAAAGGGGTTAAATGATTTTAAAGTGGGCATTAGTTTAGGCTTATTAAAATCATTAGTACTTATAAACTGTGTACTGCGACAAGGAATTTCGCGGTTGTTAGGTTTTATAATGACTCCCATCAATATAATACAGTTGAAATAGCATTGGAACGACTGAAGTCGAAATGAAAACGTTGTTGTTTGTTGAGAAAAATTTAATCTAATTTGAATAATGAGAATAATGAGAATAATGAGAATAAAAGAATGGAATTTAAGATTGCGATAATAGGATTGGGATATGTTGGATTACCGTTAGCGGTTGAGTTCGGCAAACACTTTCCTACCATTGGTTATGATATTAATGAAACACGTGTTGCTGAGTTGAATGAAGGTAATGATTTTACTTTAGAAACAACTGCAGAAGAGATTGCTTCAGCGAGACTATTGTCATGTACTGCTGATGAAACACAATTAGTTGAGTCCAATATTTACATTGTAACAGTCCCTACTCCTATTGATGAGAGTAAAACACCTGATCTAACGCCTGTCGAATCGGCTACGAAGTTGGTTGGACGTTATTTGAAGCAGGGTGATATTGTGATTTTTGAATCAACAGTTTACCCAGGTGCTACAGAAGAGGTTTGTGTGCCTATCCTCGAGCAAATGTCAGATCTTAAATTCAATACTGATTTTTACTGTGGTTATAGTCCTGAGCGTATCAACCCAGGGGATAAAGAAAGAACGTTAACGACTATTCTAAAGGTGACGTCGGGATCGACTTCTGAAATAGCAACTATAGTAGATGAACTCTATCAGACAATTATTACTGCTGGTACTCATAAAGCGAGTAGCATTAAGGTAGCTGAGGCAGCAAAAGTGATTGAAAATACGCAGCGTGATATCAATATTGCTTTAGTTAATGAATTAGCACTGATTTTTAACCGTGTTGGTATAGATACTGAGGAGGTACTCGAGGCCGCTGGGACTAAATGGAATTTCTTACCGTTTAGACCTGGGTTAGTTGGAGGGCATTGTATTGGTGTTGACCCTTACTATTTAGTACATAAGGCTGAGACACTTGGTTATCACCCACAATTGATTGCAGCAGGTCGCCGTATTAATGACAATATGGGACACTTTGTTGTTAATGAAGTGGTTAAGTTAATGGCTGCGAAGAAAGTTAATATTGTAGATTCGAAGGTGTTGATGATGGGGTTGACCTTTAAAGAAAACTGTCCTGATCTGCGAAATACACGTGTCGTTGAAATGATTGATGAACTTAAAACGTATAACGCTAATATCGATATTTATGATCCATGGGTGAATTCGGAAGAAGCTATGACAGAGTATGGTGTAGCATTGATCGATAAGCCTAGTATAGAGAGCTATGATGCGATTATTGTTGCTGTTTCTCATAATGAATTCCGTGAAATGGGCATAGAGGGTGTTCGGGCGTTAGGTAAACCAAACCACGTTCTTTATGATATTAAGTATTTGTTTGGTTCATCGCATGTCGATGGCCGGTTGTAGGCTGTAAGTGTTATTTATTAGGCTGCTGTAGTGATATTAGCCTTAATAGAGAAGTGGGTTAAGCCACTGGTGGCCGTTCGCAAGCAAAGTACAGACAATTACTTTGATGTACTCGATGGCTGGCGTGGCTTAAGCATCTTATTTGTTTTAGCCACTCATTTATTACCCTTAGGTCCCAAGGCATGGCGTCTTAACGAGACGGCTGGCCCAATCGGTATGGCGCTGTTTTTTACTTTGTCTGGCTTTTTGATCACGCATTTCTTGATTCATAAGCCAGATGTTAAAAGTTTCATCATACGACGTTTTTTTAGAATTATTCCTCTAGCCTGGTTGTACTTGGTAGTGGCATTGCCTTTTTTAGGCATAGCCATTGATCAGTTTTTGCCTCACTTTTTATTTTATGGTAATTACCCTCCTATGTCGTTCGAGCATGGCACTTCCCATTTTTGGAGTTTATGTGTCGAAGTTCAGTTCTATATATTAATCGCGTTGTCATTTGCTGTGTTTAAGGAACGTGCATTTTATTTAATGGTGGCACTGTGTGTTGGTGTGACTTTGTTTAGAATTAACAATGGTGTTTATATAGCAATTAACACTTATTATCGAATTGATGAAATTTTAGTTGGGTTGATTTTGGCCTTGGCTTACAACAATCGCATAGGTCAATGGCTACCTAATTTTCTTGGTTGGGTAAATCCTTACATGGTGTTGGCTTTATTTGTGATTTCTTGTCATCCAGAAACAGCTGCGATGAATTATTTAAGGCCTTATTTAGCAGCAACCTTGATTGGCTCTACTTTATACAATCCTAGACCAGCATGGTCACAATTTTTAAATTTGAAGGTATTAGTTTATTTAGCCAGTGTTTCTTACGCGCTTTATGTGATACATCCTTTGTTGGTACAGACGTGGCTGGGGAGTGGTGATCTAATAGAAAAATACGCAAAGCGGCCACTATTATTTGCCTTGTTATTTGCGTTAGCACATTTATCTACTTTTTATTATGAAAAGTATTGGATTCGTTATGCTAAAAAATTAACAAGCCGATAGGATGCGAAGCATGGTGTTATTGGCTATTCAAAAAGATAAGTTAAGGATTTTCTTTGGCTAGGTTAAAAGTACTTTATGTGGCTGGTCCCGGAGATGTTGCTTCTACCTATACGTTTTGGTGTAGCGGCGAGCAAGATCCTAATGAGTCGAATATGACTTACTCGGGCCAGTTTTTTTCGATAATTGATCGTCTGGGCTATGCGGGTTATGTGATTTCTACGCATAAAAAAACGACTTATCTTGAAGACGGCGACTATATAGTTGAGCACAGACCCAATTTGGCAAATAGTAAGAAGGGTTTGTCATTCCATTTAGGTCAGATTAGGTATGGATTCGGTCTAATCAAAACAGCGATAACTTATAAGGCAGATTATATGGTTATTTCTTCTGGGACACATTGGTTTATGTTGTGGCCATTGAAGTTTTTGGGGGTTAAAGTTATACCGACGATTCATTGCGTTATCTGGCCTAAATATGGCAAGCGTAAATGGATCACGAAAATGATTGATGCTATTAATGGTTCGTTTCTAAGGTTTGGGACCGATAAGGTTATTGTTGTATCTCAAGAGATTGCCAAACAGTTGAATCAATTAGGCGTTTCTAAACAGAAGATCCATCAGTTTTCTCCCTATTATCCCCGAGACTGGTTTGATGCTATTACGCCTCCGAATCACCAAAAACGGCCTTTTAAGTTGATCTATATTGGTCGTATGGAGAAGGTTAAGGGTATCTTTGATTTACTTGCTTCTTTTCGATTATTACGTGAAGCCGGCTTAGATGTTGAGCTGGACTATTGTGGCAATGGCTCTGCTTATGAAGACATCGTTAAACGAACCGTAGGCGAAGAGGGTGTGCGATGCCATGGGCATTGTAATAGGGACAAAGTGCATGGCCTATTAGAGGAATCACATGCAGTTGTTGTACCTACAACGACTGCTTTTGTTGAAGGGTTTAATAAAGTTGTAGTGGAAAGTATTTTATCAGGACGGCCTGTCGTGACGACAGATGTTTGCCCTGCTATTGAAGATGTTTTGCCTGCTGCTCAGTGTGAACCTGATAATGTGAACAGTTATGTAGAGAAGATACAGCAATTGTATGAAGATAGACAATATTATGAACGTAAACAAGCAGCCTGTTTACCGTTACAAGATAAATTTTATGATGAGAAGAATGGCTGGGGCTATCTTCTATCTACATTATTAGAGCAAAAAGATGAAAAGTAATTATGTCATTGTTTCTCCTTGTCGAAACGAAGCTGATTTTATGCTGAATACACTTGATAGCGTGGTAGCACAGTCTATTAAGCCAGCATTATGGGTGATTGTTGATGATGGTTCTACAGATGAAACGCCTGATATTTTGGCTCGATATGCTGAGCAGTATGACTTTATTAGAATTGTAACCCGTATCAACCGAGGTCATCGTAGTGTGGGCCCTGGTGTCATTGAGGCTTTTTATGAAGGGTTAGATACCGTTGATTTGGAACGGTATGATTTTGTTTGCAAACTGGATCTCGATTTAATTATGCCGGAACGTTATTTTGAAACATTAATGATCAGAATGGCCGAAAATCCGCGTTTGGGAAATTGTAGTGGTAAACCCTATTTCATTGACAAGATAACGGGAAAATTAGTCAGTGAAGGTTGTGGTGATGAAAACGCAATTGGAGCCTCAAAGTTTTACAGACGAGAATGTTTTGAAGAGATCGGTGGTTTTGTCAGGCAGGTGATGTGGGATGGTATTGATGGGCATCGCTGTCGGCAGCTTGGTTGGATTGCAATGAGTTGGGATGAGCCAGCCATTCGGTTTACACATTTACGTCCAATGGGTTCTAGCCAAAAAAATATTATTACGGGCCGTATGCGACATGGTTTTGGCCAATACTTTATGGGAACTGGTTTAGTTTATATGTTGGCTTCAGGTCTATTTCGTATGACAAGGCCGCCTTATGGCATCGGAGGCTTAGCGATGATTTGGGGTTATTTGAAAAGTTGGTTTAGACGCGTTCCTAAATTTGAGGATGCTGATCTTGCTGCCTTTATTCGTCGCTATCAATGGGCTTGTTTAATTAAAGGTAAAAAACGAGCTACTTCTGAGTTAAACTCGATGCAAGAGCAAGTTTGGCTTGATACACACAGTCAGGCTTAGAAATATGAAAATTGCTTACCTTGCTCCTGAATTACCTGCTTTGTCAGCGACTTTTGTCTACAATGAAATTTTGCAATTGGAAAAAATAGGAAGCTCTGTTGTTCCTTTTTCCGTTCATAGGCCAAATGGTCATATAGCAGACACAAATGCCCAGAGATTAAAGCAAAGAGTCACTTATCTTTATGAACGTTCTATCTTTAATGTTTTAAAATCACATTTTCGTTTGTCTAAAGGATTTCCCAAACGCTATTTTTCCGTTGTTTGGACTATGTTCCAAGATATGTTTACGTTATTGGTTAATGGGAAAGCAAAGACGGCCATTGGATTGGGCTATCGTTTTTTATATGCCGTACATATGGCAGATGAATTATTGAAACACCGTTGTGATCATCTTCATGTTCATTTTGCCCATATACCAACTGATATTGCGATGTATGCGGCTGAGCTGTCGGGTATTGGGTTTAGTGTCACTTCACATGCGAATGACTTATTTGAACGAGGGTGGTTATTAGCTGAGAAGGTATCTCGTTCTTGTTTTTTCGGCACGATTTCTGAGTTTAATAAACAATTTTTAACTCAAAATGGCGCTGATGGTAATAAGATCGAAGTCATAAGGTGTGGTGTTGATGCCTCTCAATTTTCTACTCGTGAAGGCCATGTGATATCAGAGCCGGTTAGGGTGGGTTTGGTTGGCCGGTTAGTCGAAAAAAAGGGTGTTGATATTTTACTCAAGGCTTTAGGGGTATTAAGACAAAAAGGTCGGAATATACAAGTACTGATTGCTGGTTCAGGCCCTCTCTCCTCTGACTTAAAAAGTCAGGCCTTTGATTTGGGTTTAGATGAACAAACTGTTGTGTTTTTAGGCTCTATACCTCACAAAGAAGTGGCTAACTTTATAGAAAGTCTCGATATTTTTGTTTTGCCTTGTAAACAAGATAGTCAAGGTGATATGGATGGTATTCCTGTTGTGTTAATGGAAGCTATGTTATCCGGTGTTTCTGTTATTTCTAGTCGACTTTCTGGTATTCCTGAATTAGTGATTAATGGTGAAACGGGCTTGCTTATTGATCCTTCGGATAGTGAAGGGTTAGTATCAGCAATAAATAACATTATTGACGATACTGAACTACGAGAATCTATGCTAATTTCTGGTGTTGAAAAGGTACGTAGTACTTTTTCGTTGGCGGAGAATGTCGAACAGTTAAATCAACTTTTTCAAACACACGCTATTCGTTCAAATGGTTAGATAACGGTGTCTTTATTTAAACAGATGACATTTTTCATATGACTGAGACGGTGGAACATAAGGATGTATTAGAGCGCGATGTTTGGTGTTTAATGGGTTTACCATTCGATGCCGTTAGTCAAGCTCAAGCAGCGAGTGAACTTGAGACATCAATATTAGAGAGTAGGGCCTGTTTTTTATCTACGCCGAACTTAAACTTTGTTGTGTCTGCTCAGTCTGATCCTGATTTTTTTGAATCAGTATTAGCTAGTGATTTAGTCGTAGCCGATGGTATGCCTATCGTTTGGGTTGCTAAATTATTAGGTATACCTATTAGTGAGCGTGTTGCGGGTTCGAGTTTATTTAATGTTCTTTCGGCAGGGGAACCTGTGAATGGTAAAATTAAAGTTTTTTTCTTTGGTGGGCTACCAGGCGTTGCAGAAAGGGCTTGTGATGTCTTAAATTCGATGAGCCAAGGTATGGAATGTTGTGGTTTCCATGACCCAGGTTTTGTTTCAGTTGATGATATGAGTTCAGCTGAGATATTAGATAAAATTAATCGTTCAGAGCCAGATTTTTTGGTCGTTGCATTAGGTGCTAAGAAAGGCCAAGCATGGATTCAAAAAAATAAAGACATTTTAATGGTCCCTGTGTTCAGCCATTTAGGTGCGGTCATTAATTTTGTTGCAGGGACAGTAGATCGTGCTCCAAAGGTTTGGCAAAAGTTAGGACTCGAATGGTTGTGGCGTATCAAGCAAGAACCTGCGTTATGGAGACGTTATTTAACTGATGGTGTGTTATTCATAAAGTTTCTGGTTTTTAATATCGTTCCATTATGGTTATTGAATAAAATTACTCCGTTATTTTCAAATGTTGAGAACCCGCCTGAAATTGCGTGGCAACATGATGATGAAACGTACATTTCATTAAAAGGTGTTGTGGATGGCCGTCACCGAGATCAAGTAATTGATTGTTTTATGACTGTTCGGGACGAATTAGATAGTAATGTTGTGATCGACTGTACAAATTTAGAATTTATAGATAGTGCCTGTATCGCTAGCTTGTTATTATTTCAGTCTGAATTAAAAAGACGAAATAGAACGTTAACGATAAAACACTTAGGTTGGCGGGTTAGACTGATTTTCAAACTGAATCAGGTTTGGAAGCGGCTTTTTATTAATGAATAAGTTATTGATGACTTGTTTTCTTTTAAATTAAACATGACTTGGAATTGCATTTGTTAACTTTAAAACAGATGAGTTTGTTTACTATTGCCATTGGATTGGCTGTTTTTACCTACTGGGGCGGTTTGTCCGAGGCTGTTTTACGTTGGGAAATACAAGAAGAGTATAGCCATGGTTATTTAATCCCATTGGTGACTTTGTATATTCTATGGGAAAAGAAAGAGCTCATTTTATCTGCAGTTTCAGAACCGTTATGGTTAGGTGTGTTGTTTATTTTTGTTGCTATTATCGTATTGATAGTAGGTGAAATTAGTGCCTTATTTTTATTGATTCAATATTCTTTTGTTTTACTGTTATTAGGTCTGTCGATGGTTACCATTGGGCGGGCGACGAAATATACCTTAGCACCGATTTTGTTATTATTGTTTGCTATTCCCCTTCCCTATGTGATTGAAGTGTTGTTGACCGCTAAATTGCAGTTATGGTCATCATCTATTGGAGTAGAGTTTATAAGAGCATTCAATATTCCTGTATTTTTAGAGGGTAATGTGATTGATTTGGGGGTGTATAAACTACAGGTTGTAGAAGCTTGTAGTGGCCTCCGTTATTTATTCCCTCTGATGAGTTTAGGTTTCATTGCGGCCTATTTTTATCAAGCTGCTTTTTGGAAACGGTCAGTGGTATTCTTAGCGACTATTCCGATCACTATCTTTATGAATAGTTTCCGAATTGGTGCTATTGGTGTCTTAGTTGATAACTGGGGTATTTCAATGGCTGAGGGATTCCTTCATGACTTTGAAGGTTGGATTATCTTCATGGCATGTGCGGTTATTTTATTTGCCTTGGTTTGGCTATTGGAACGGCTTACTAATAAAGAAGTGTCTTTAGCCAAAGTATTTGGTGTGGTTGCCGTGCCAGAACAATCAGGCTCCTCTTATTCAGGTCAATCGTATTCATCACTACCCTTGATTACGGCAATTGTATTGATTGCAGGCGCCAGTTATGCAACCTATTTCTTAGATAAACGTGCTGAAGTCAAGCCGGATCATGTGTCATTTGTAAACTATCCAATGCAGTTAGATGACTGGCAGGGCCGCCATGATAGATTAGATAAAGATGTCATTCGAAAACTAGGCATGGACGATTATTTATTGGCTAATTATGTGAGTGAACAGCAAATAGCGCCGGTTAATTTTTATGTGGCTTATTATGAGTCTCAGCGTAAAGGTGTTTCACCTCATTCACCTCGTGTGTGTATACCTGGTGGTGGTTGGGAAATTGCCGATCTGAAACGTATTATAGTTAATGGTCACCCGGCTAATCGCGTTATTATTAAAAAAGGTGAACAGAAGCAGTTAGTTTATTATTGGTTCCAGGGCCATGGTCGGATTGTTGCGAATGAATATATTAATAAGTGGTATTTATTTGTTGATGCTGTATTTAAAAATCGAACTGATGGTGCATTAGTTCGTTATGTCACAGCGGTTTCTCCTCAAGAAACGTTAGAGGCAGCCGATGGCAGAATACTAGATTTTATGACTAAAGCGGATGCTGAATTAGTCAACTATATATTAGATTAGGAATAGAACGATGAGAACATTATGGTATACAGCAGTTGTCACTATACTTATTAGTACGCTGGCAGCTTGTGGTTCGTCTTTAGAAACTGCAGCGGATTATGTCGAAAGTGGCAAAGAGCTAGTTAAAGAGGGGAAATTAAAAAAAGCGCGACTGGAATTTAAGAATGCGATTCAAATTGATCCTCGTACGGCTGAGGCTTTCTATGAATTGGCATTATTAGATGAGAAGGCGCAAGAATGGAAGTCGATGTATGCCAATTTGTCGACAACCGAGCAGTTAAATCCAAACCATCATGATGCCTCAGTTAAATTAGGTCAGATTCAGTTATTATCAGGTAATTATGATGAGGCTCGTGCAAAAGTGAAGAAGGTGCTCGATGCTTCTCCTAATTATGTTGGCGCCATTGTTTTAAAAGCCTCTATCGAATTGAAAGAGCAAAATTTTGGTTTAGCAATATCGGATGCTGATAGCGTGCTGGCTGTCGAACAAGATAATATTGAAGCGATGTCGGTGAAGGCGATGGCCTACAATAATAAAGGTGAACATCAAAAAGCACTTGAGTTTTTAGAGCAAGCCGTTGCTATCCAGCCTGATAATTTACCTTTAACGATGATTAAACTTTCTATATTAGAAGGGCAAAAAGATTATGACGCGGTGGAAGCTATCTATCGTCAATTGCGTCAGGACAAGCCAGAAGAAAGATGGGTAATTGCTTCCTTAGCGAAGTTACTTAACATGCAGGGGCGTTATGATGAAGCTAAAACTGAATTAGAGAAGTATATTGTTCAAAAGCCAAATGATCGTGATGCGAAGTTAATGTTGGTGGCATTAGTCCAAACTCGTGAGCCAGAAAAAGCTATTGCATTATTAGATAAATACGCAGCAGCAGATGAAGAAGATTTTGATTTATTGTTCGCTAAAATAAAATTGCAACTGGATAATGGACAAATAGACGAAGCCATAGCTGGGTTATCAGCCGTTGTTGAAAAAGACCCTGAAGGTAATAATGGCCGTAAAGCCGAAATGGTATTGGCTAATTATGAATTCCGTCAGGGCAAGATAGATGCTGCCGAACAAAAGCTGGATCATGTTTTAGCGTTAGCACCTGAAGACGAAGCTGCACTGATATTGAAATCAAGAATCAATATTATGAATAATAATTTTGATACGGCGATTACAGATTTACGTGTGGTTCTTAGAAATAATTTAGAATCAGATGCTGCAATGGTATTACTGGGACAGGCCTACTTAAGAAACGGCTCTCCTGAGTTAGCAGAAGATCATTTCCGTCAAGCATTATCTGTTAATCCAGGTAACCGCACCGCAGCTATTTTTGTTGCAGATAGCTTGGTTAGAGCTGATAATGCTGAGCGAGCTGAATCTGTCATTGTGGCGGCTTTACAAGAGAGCCCAACGAATGTGGGTCTGTTACAAGCGCTCGCAAATGTTAAGTTACAAAGGCAAGATTGGACTGGTGCAGAACAAATTTCTGAGACTTTGGCTCAACAAGGTGCCAATACGGCAATGGTAGCATTTATAGAAGGGCGTGCTTTACAAGGGCAAAAAGAGCATGAATTAGCGATAGATAAGTTCAAAGCTGCTATAGCAGAAGAACCTAGATTGACGGATGCGATAAGTGGCCTTGCTTATAGTTATGTTGAGCTTGATCAAAAGGACACATTGAAAGCATATTTAAAAGGGTTGATAGCTGACAATCCTCAGCAACTCGTAGCCTATAGTATTTTGACCGAATTACAGATTAATGAGCAGGACTGGGCGACAGTGATTGCCACTACTCAGTCTGGCTTAGCAGATAATAAACAATGGCAAGCAGGATATTTGATTTTGTCTTCTGCTCAGCAACGCATGGGGGACATGGATGCAAGCATTTCAACTCTAGAATCCGCGGAACTAGTATCGCCGGAAAACAATGTTATAGCTTTGCGTTTAGCTTCAGCTTATGAATCTAATCAACAGTTTGAAAAAGCGAAACAAACCTATGAATCTGTGCTTCAGCGGGCTCCCGATACGGCTGTTGCAATAAATAATTTGGCCAGTTTATTAACAGACCGCTTTAAGTCGGAAGCTAATTTGCAAACAGCACTGGAAATTAGCAAACCGTTTGCTAACGCGACCGAACCTTACTTTATGGATACTTATGCTTGGGTTCACGTTCAATTAGGAAAGTTGGATAAAGCCCAGTCGATTCTAGAGCGAGTCGTTGAAAAGGCTCCTGACGTAGCCGTCTTTAACTATCATTTAGGTATTTTGTATCATAAACAAGCTAAGACTAGTTTAGCTGAGCAATATCTAAAACAGGCTCAGACTTTAGCTGATAAGCAGGGTGAGCAAGATTTGTTAAAACAAATTGATGAGGTTTTGTCAGTTCTTTAATACGTTGACTGATGAAAATATTTAAAAAGCTTGCTTTAGTGAAGGATAGGATGGATACATGCGCTTATTAGTGACGGGCGGTGCCGGTTTTATCGGTTCTGCATTGATCAGACAATTATTGTCGGAAACAAATTATCAGATAGCAAATATTGATAAACTGACTTATGCCGGTAATTTAGAGTCTTTAACATCAATTGAAGACTCACCAAATTACCAGTTCATTCATGCTGACATTTGTGACCCTAAGTTGATGGATAAGGCTTTTGCTGACTTTCAACCTACGGCTGTAATGCATTTGGCTGCTGAGTCTCATGTTGATCGTTCGATTGATGGTCCTGGTGAGTTTATTCAAACGAACTTGGTTGGTACCTACACTTTATTAGAATCAGCTAGGAAGTATTGGCTAGAACTGGATGAAGCTGCTGCAACTGCGTTTCGTTTCCACCATATCTCTACAGATGAAGTGTTTGGTTCTTTGGGTGAAACAGGTTTGTTTACGGAAGATATGCCTTATGAACCGAACTCACCTTATTCTGCTAGTAAAGCGGGTAGTGATCATCTAGTGCGCGCTTGGCATCACACGTATGGTCTACCAACGTTGATGACGAATTGTTCAAATAACTATGGGCCTTACCAATTTCCCGAAAAACTGCTGCCTTTGATGATTAGTAATGCTCAGCTAGGAAAAGCACTTCCCATCTATGGCAAAGGTGACAATATCCGTGATTGGCTTTATGTTGATGATCATGCTCGTGCTTTACGGGTGGTATTAGAAACAGGTGTCATAGGTGAGTGTTATAACATTGGTGGGTTTAATGAACATACCAATCTAGATGTCGTTCATCAGCTTTGTACTATTTTGGATGAGCTATTACCAGATTCACCTCATGTGCCACATAAAAATCTAATCGAATTTGTTACTGATAGACCAGGACATGATCAGCGTTATGCGATCGATGCAACGAAGATAGAGCAAGAGTTGGGTTGGCATCCAGTAGAGACGTTTGAAACGGGTCTGAAAAAAACAGTGCAGTGGTATTTGAACAATACAACATGGTGTCAACGTGTGTTGGATGGTAGTTATCAGCAGGAACGTTTGGGCTTGAAGGAATCATAGTTATGACATCTCGGAAAGGTATTATTTTAGCGGGTGGTAGTGGCACGCGTCTTTATCCTGTGACAAGGGCCATTTGTAAGCAGCTGTTGCCCGTTTATGACAAGCCGATGATTTATTATCCTTTGTCAACATTGATGCTAGCGGGTATGCGTGATATTTGCATTATTTCGACGCCACAAGATACGCCAAGGCTTGAGCAGTTATTGGGTTCGGGCGAGGAGTGGGGGTTGAATATTTCTTATATTGTGCAAGAAAACCCTGAGGGGATTGCACAAGCGTTCCCATTGGCAAAAGGTTTTATAGGAAACTCTCCATCTTCACTAGTGCTAGGCGATAACGTCTACTATGGCCATGAATTGGCAGAAATGATGATCGAAGCCGACCAACGTCAGTCTGGTGCCTCAGTTTTTGCATACCCTGTAGGTGATCCTGAGCGTTATGGTGTTGTTGATTTTGACAAAACGGGTAAGGCATTGAGTATAGAAGAGAAACCAGCTAAACCCAAGTCACGTTATGCTGTGACAGGTCTATATTTTTATGATAACCAGGTTGTTGATATAGCAGAAAACATTGCACCGTCAGCACGAGGTGAATTAGAAATTACTGATGTTAATCAGCATTATTTAGATAAGGGAGAGCTTAACGTTGAGGTGATGGGTCGTGGTATGGCTTGGTTAGATACCGGTACTCATGATTCATTATTAGAAGCTTCGATGTTTATTCAAACGATTGAAAAACGGCAAGGGTTGAAAGTGATGTGCCCAGAAGAGATTGCTTACCGCAATGGCTATATTAGTGCTGAGCAATTAGAGAAATTAGCACAGCCTTTAATTAAAAGTGGTTACGGTAACTATTTAATGAATATTCTGACAGAGAAAATTTTCTAAGATGGAATTACTTGAAACGTCGATCTCTGACGTTAAATTACTTAAGCCTCGTGTATTTGGTGATGAACGAGGCTTTTTTATGGAAAGTTATAACCGAGATGTTTTAAAGCAGGTTGCTGGGCTCGATGTTGATTTTGTACAAGATAACCATTCTCGATCTGGAAGAAATGTACTGCGTGGGCTGCATTACCAAACGCAACAAGCTCAAGGTAAATTAGTGCGTGTTACTTCTGGCGAAGTGTTTGATGTGGCTGTAGATTTACGCAAAAGCTCTCCGACTTTTGGCCAGTGGGTTGGGGTAACATTGTCTGGCGAAAATCATCATCAGTTTTATGTACCACCTGGATTTGCACACGGTTTTGTCGTGTTAAGTGAGTTCGCTGATTTTTTGTATAAAACAACAGACTATTATGCACCCGATCATGAAAAATGTATTCGTTGGGATGACCCAAATATTGGCATTGAATGGCCACATCAAGGTGAAGCAAATTTGTCCGAAAAAGATAAAGCTGGCGTGGCTTTTAAAGATGCGGTTTATTACAGTTAATGGTAATTTTATTAATTGGAAAACAAGGCCAAGTTGGTTATGAGCTTCAACGCAGTCTAGCTACTTTAGGTGACGTTATTGCTACAGGACGAGATGAGTTAGATTTAACTGATCGCGCTGCTATTGACGCGTTAGTTTCGTCTGTTAAACCTAACTTGATTGTTAATGCAGCTGCTTATACGGCAGTTGATAAAGCTGAATCTGATCGGGACTTGGCCTATGCGATTAATGCTGATGCTGTAGGAGTATTAGCAAACCAGGCAAAACAGCATGCTATTCCTCTGATTCATTATTCAACAGACTATGTGTTTAATGGCCAAAGTGAGCAAGCTTGGCGGGAAGACGGTGTATTAGATCCTATCAATGTTTATGGTGAAAGTAAGCTTGCGGGTGAGCAGGCTATTCAGCAAAGTGGTTGTCAGCACTTAATATTACGTACAAGCTGGGTTTATGGCACTCGAGGTCAGAATTTTCTACTGACGATGCGACGCCTAGCTAAAGACAAGGATTCCTTGTCTGTGGTGGCCGATCAAATAGGTGCCCCAACCTGGAGCCGTCATATTGCAGATGCGACGGCACAAATTGTGGTGCAGTCTTTAAAAGCAGAAAGCTCTGTTTTTTGGTCATCTTATTCAGGTGTTTACCATCTAGCAGCTTCGGGTGAAGGGTCGTGGTATGACTTTGCAACACAAATTTTCGATGATTTGTCTGAGCAAGGTGTATCTGTGGCGACATTGAGCGAAGTGACAACAGAAGCTTATCCAACATCGGCTAAAAGGCCTTTTTATTCAGCAATGAATACAGAGAAGCTATTCACTACTTTTGGTATTAGATTACCGGAGTGGGAACACAGTTTGGCCCTGGCCTTAGCAGAATTAAAGTAGCGTATGACTAATATAAATATTGACGATTTGATGACATCTAGTGGTGTCCAG
Source organism: Bathochordaeus stygius (assembly GCA_004367955.1). NCBI lineage: Eukaryota > Metazoa > Chordata > Appendicularia > Copelata > Oikopleuridae > Bathochordaeus > Bathochordaeus stygius. The sequence continues at coordinate 75,107 of SCLE01111990.1, read as the reverse complement.
TTCGGTACTAGCGGTGTTCGTGGTTTGGTTGTCGATATGACTGATCAAGTTTGTTGGTTATATGTCAGTGCTTTTCTGCAGTATTTAAAAGATTCAAATCAATTGCCTGCTGGTGGTCGAGTGGCTGTCGCGGGTGATTTAAGGTTTAGTAGTCCACGTATTATGGTAGCTGCAATGACAGCGATACTTGATCATGGTTATACACCTGTAAATTGCGGTCATATTCCCTCACCGGCTGTTGCTTTATACGGTCTTACTAATAATATACCTTCTATGATGGTGACTGGAAGTCATATTCCAGATGATCGGAATGGAATAAAATTTAATTTGCCAACAGGCGAAATTTTAAAGGCTGATGAACTAGCAATTCGTCGACAGTCAGTATCATTATCTGAATATAAGTTTAATGATACTGGTACTTTAACTGGGTCAGTTGAAGTACCTAATGTATCAAAGGATGCACATGATCTTTATGTTGACCGCTTTGTTAACTTTTTTCCTCCTGCTTGTTTATCGGGCAAAATAATTGGCTTGTATGAGCATTCCTCGGTGTCCCGTGATTGCTTGAAACTAATATTAGAAAGACTGGGTGCTTCTGTGACCTCTTTAGGGCGTTCAGATCAGTTTATCTCTGTAGATACTGAGGCAATGAGATCGGAAGATGTCCAATTAGCTAAAGAGTGGGCTAAGGAAGTTGATTTTGATTGTATTATTTCAACGGATGGGGATGGTGACCGACCTTTAGTCAGTGATGAAAAGGGTAACTGGTTGCGTGGTGATGTGGCGGGTATATTGTGTGCCCAGTTTTTAGGTGCAGATTATGTAGTTACGCCAATCAGCAGTAATTCAGCAGTTGAGCAGAGTGGTTATTTTGATTCTGTTCAACGTACACGTATTGGTTCACCGTATGTCATTGAGGCGATGACATCATTATTGACAACAGGTAAAACAGTTGTCGGTTATGAGGCGAATGGTGGCTTTTTACAGGCGTCAGTATTGAAGCGTTCGGAGAGTATCATGGCGCCACTACCAACACGAGATGCGGCTATTGTGCCCTTAGCTATTTTATTATTGGCTGACAGTCAATCATTGACTATTTCAGCGTTATTAAAAACATTGCCAGCGCGTTATACCGCAAGCGATCGTTTAAAGCAGTTTCCGACTGATGTTAGTCAAGCTATTTTGGCTGAGATGAAGACAGATGATCGGGATATAAACCTCGCTGCGATTGCACAGCGGTTCCCCGATTTAGGGAAACCGGTTGAAATTAATATTATTGATGGTGTCAGAATGACATTTGAGAGTGGGGATATTGTGCATTTAAGGCCATCAGGTAATGCACCAGAATTACGTTGTTACACGGAGTCGGCAACGGAAGAACAAGCCGTGAGATTGAATCAAGACTGTATTGTACGGATGAAGACGTGGTATTAAATTGAGTCTATTTTTTCTTGATGAAATAAAAAAAGCCCTAACATTTCTGTTAGGGCATTTTTAATATCTGGAGCCGGAGATAAGACTTGAACTTACGACCCTCTGATTACAAATCAGATGCTCTACCAACTGAGCTAAGAAAAAAATAAGTTGATTAATGACTCTTTTTCTTGATACCGATTGTTGCAATATTAACCAGCCATATCGGGTTTCATTTGTTTGATCTTTTCATTCCACGCTAATAATTCAGATACAGTACTTGGCAAATCTGCCTAACACTTTTAAATGCTGGAGACGAGATGAGTGCTTCAGAAATGATATCTTCAGTAACTTCAATCATTTGGTTGAGATGATGTGTAAGTAGAGCGATATCTGCGAGTTCTTGTTGCTGTGTTCCTGCTCTTTGTATATTCAGATGTGCTCTTGCGACAACGATAATTTCAGGTGAAAAGTGCCAACTTTACATGATCAGTTGCCTTGCTTTTGGATAAAGCTTAGGAATAACAACATCAGCGACGATGGCCATGATTTTGGGATCATCTTTGAGTACTTGAATCGTGTTGAGCTTAAGTATCAAAGGTAATGCGCCAATATTATGGACGCTACCAAAGAGTAGGGCCTGTTCAGGGTCTAATTTGGTTTTCTTTTATGCGATGAGATAACTGAGTGCTGCAAAGTCATTACTGGTCTACTATACTTGCTGGCAAATGGCTTCTAGGCCTTTAGTTTTGTTTCGCATGACTGTAATTAAGGATTGCACTTTTTAAGGTCTAAGAGAGCCAGGACAGCGTGTACTGTGCTGACTTTGTTTCTAGAAGCGAAAAGTGCGCAGTTAACTATTTTGATGAGTCTGCCTGAAATATTAACATCGTGTTTAACCAGATCGGCAATGTCATTTGTCGTTGTATCAGGATCCGTGCCTAACCGTCTTAACTCCAACAACAACTCAGGTGGTGATGGTAGATCAAGTTTATTATTTTTGATGTCTTGTGTAAGTGCTTCTGTAACGGCATTTACTTGTTCTGTTAAGTTCAGTTGGCTCATCAATTGTTCTCAAGGTAAATAGACACAGCGTCTTTGATGATAGTAGCTAATCTGTTTAGTGATGAGAAGCATTGTGTCTTTAAAACGGTGACACATTTCAGCTATTTTACAAGATTGTGTACTTGCTACAGCGTATGCCCGTGCCAGATGACCTTGCCAATGATTTGTTTATTTTCTTGTAGCTTATCGGCAGAGATAATAAACGGGTCATAATTTGTGTTATCACAACTGATCTTAACTTGATTGTCGGGTAAATGTTGTAAGCGTCTGATTATTTGATGGTCATTCATTTTGATGACAAACAAGCCATCTAGCTGATCTAACTTGTCGTCGTTATTGATCAATACAATATCACCCATACGGATATTAGGTTCCATGCCATCCTCTTCGACAATGACAGAGAATATTGACTTGTGTGTGCAATTGAAATGTTGGTTTAACCAGTTTATTTCAAATAAAAGCGGTTCATGTGGAAATTGTGCGCTTTGTTGAGCTGGTATTGAAGGTATTTTTATGTAATCATTTGCTTCCATTGTTGTTTTGGGATTATCATATTCATGGTGCTGTTCTTTAGTATATTCCGCAGTACTATCAGCGATGGTGATTTGCTGTGTAGTTTGAATGGGAGTTGGGTTGATGCGTTGTCCTGTCAGAATATAGTTGACGTCGAATTGAGACTGGGCAATAGCGTGAAGGTAGAGGGAATCAGGCTGCCTAGCGCCTTTTTCATATTTTGACTGAGTTTGGCGTGTGATTCCGGCAATAGAAGCCAGCTTTTCTTGACTTAATTTTAGCCTGCTTCTTTCTTCTTTTAGTCTTGCAGCAATAGATAAGGAAAAATTCATTTGTCGCCTTAGCAGTGTTTCAAATGATTACAGGTTTCGAAATATAATATGTAATCAAATGAATACTATTAATAGTTATAAAATATGTAATAAGAGATTATAACCATGAATTATGGAGCAATACATCAGGCATTAAAGGATTGTGGTTATTCTTGGCGTGTCGCCGCAGAAGCAATTGGCTGCACACCACAGCATTTAATGAATATCAGTGCACGTCGCTCAGAGAGTCAATTTGTTGCTCAGGCATTGGCGGCGCTTATCGATAAGGACGTGGTAGATATCTTTCCTGATATTCCGCGTTATCAATTTAATAAGCAGACGTTGCACGATTTAAAGGTATTGGAAGCAAAAAATCGCTTGGCAGAGTCTGGTATTGTGGTAATGGAACGAAACAATGTTAAAACAGACTAATAGTTTTGAGTGATGTTCTTAGTCATGGGGGCAAAGATATGTTGATATTGTCTAGAAGGGTAGGTGAGGGTCTGATTATTGACCAGAATGTCAAAGTGCATGTTTTAGGTGTGAGTGGTAATCAGATTAGGATTGGAATTGAAGCGCCTAAAGAAGTGACCGTACACAGGGATGAGGTCTATCAGCGAATAAAGAACGCTAACGCCAGTGATAAAACAGGCTGACTCTTAGTGAGTGTGATGTGAGTTATTGAGAAAGACAATAAAAAAGCCCTAAAAGCATGATGCTTTTAGGGCTTTTTTGAATTCTTTGGCTCCTCGACCAGGACTCGAACCTGGGACCCAATGATTAACAGTCATTTGCTCTACCAACTGAGCTATCGAGGAATAGAAAGACGAGTATGATAGAGGCTTGGCCTTGCTGGGTCAAGCTTCATCTTACTTTATTTAGCCATTTATAAACTGCGCGATACGTTCTAATGCATTATTGAGGTTTTCTTCGCTGGTGGCGATAGATAAACGCATATGGTTTTTAAGGCCAAAAGCAGTGCCAGGTACAATAGCAACGCCTTTATCAACCAGTAAGGCTTCTGCAAATTCAAGGTCATCATTGATGTCGTCCATATCAGCAATGGCTTGGCTTATGTCGGGAAAAACATAGAACGTTCCATCACTGTGCAAGGAATCGACGCCTGGGATAGCATTGAGTTTTTCAACCACTATATCGTGGCGTTTTTTGAATTCGACGAGCATATCTTTTACACATTGCTGATCGCCGTTGAGTGCTTCAACAGCAGCCGCTTGTGAGATAGAAGCCGGGTTTGATGTGCTTTGAGATTGAATTTTTTTCATTGCACCGATTAACGGCGCTGGACCCGCGGCATAACCAATACGCCAGCCTGTCATTGAATAGGCTTTAGAAACACCATTAAGGACGATAGTACGGTCGTGTAGATCAGGGCAGGCAGTGACAATGTTGTGAAAGCCGATATCAGCCCATAGGATATGTTCATACATATCATCAGTAGCGATAAGGACATGTGGGTGTCGTCGTAATACGTCACCGAGGGCTTTCAGTTCAGGTTCACTGTACGCTTTACCTGACGGATTTGAAGGGCTGTTAATCACGAACAAACGTGTATTGGGTGTAATGGCTGCTTCGAGTTGTTCCGGTGTGATTTTGAAGTGTTGGTCTTGCCCAGCTTCAATAATCACAGGTACCCCTTCAGCTAATAACACCATATCAGGGTATGAGACCCAGTATGGTGCAGGGATAATCACTTCGTCGCCTTGATCTAATAAGGCTTGGCTAAGATTGAAGAAACTTTGTTTCCCACCGACAGAAACCAGGATTTCATTGAGTTGATAATTAAGGTCATTATCACGGGCTAATTTATCAATAACGGCTTGTTTTAAGGCGACTGTGCCATCAACAGCTGTGTACTTTGTTTCACCATTATTAATGGCAGTAATGGCAGCTTTTTTAATGTGTTCTGGGGTATCAAAATCAGGTTCACCTGCGCCAAGTCCAATAACATCTTTGCCTTCGGCTCTGAGGGCGGCGGCGCGTGCTGTGATGGCTAAGGTTGGAGAGGGTTTAATGCTTTGAACGCGTTGTGACAGCTTGATATCCAAAATCTTTCCTTCTTACAAAACAAATTAAAGTTATGTCATGTAATATACGCCAAAGACGAATAATGCAGAAGATGTATGGCTAAACAATTTGAATTACAAAGCGAGTTTGAACCAGCAGGGGACCAACCTGCGGCGATTGAAGCGCTAGTGGATGGTATTGACAGTGGTGAGATGTGGCAGACCTTGCTAGGTGTGACGGGCTCGGGTAAAACATTCACGATTGCCAATGTTGCTCAGCAGATCCAAAGACCCGTGATGGTACTTGCGCCAAATAAAACGCTGGCGGCTCAACTTTATAGTGAGATGAAAGAGTTCTTTCCGAATAATGCGGTGGAATACTTCGTGTCTTACTATGATTATTATCAGCCAGAAGCCTATGTTCCTTCATCTGATACCTTTATAGATAAAGATGCCTCGGTGAATGAGCAGATTGAGCAAATGCGCTTATCGGCAACCAAGGCGATGCTAGAACGACGAGATTCTATTATTGTTTCCAGTGTGTCGTGTATCTATGGTTTGGGTGATAAAGACTCTTATCTTGAAATGGTCTTGCATATTAGTGTAGGTGAAACCATCAATCAACGAGATATTTTGCGACGGCTAACGGAACTGCAATATTCGCGTAATGATGTGGAATTACATCGTGGTACGTACCGTGTTCGTGGTGAGGTAATAGATATCTTCCCTGCAGAATCTGAGCGTGATGCGATTCGCGTTGAATTGTTTGATGATGAAGTGGAACAGATCAGCTTTTTCGACCCGCTAACAGGTGAGGTCTTCCAGCGTGTGAGCCGAACAACGATTTATCCTAAAACGCATTATGTGACACCTAGAGAACAATTACTGGCTGCGGTTGAAGGGATTAAAGAAGAGTTACGGTTGCGGTTAGCTGAACTCACTGAGCAGAATAAATTAGTCGAAGCCCAACGCTTGGAACAGCGAACCCGTTTTGATATCGAAATGATCATGGAATTAGGCTATTGCAACGGGATTGAAAATTACTCTCGTTATTTATCAGGCCGAAAGGCAGGGGAATGTCCACCAACCTTATTTGATTATCTACCAGATGATGCTTTATTGGTGTTAGATGAAAGTCATGTCATGGTGCCGCAAATCGGTGCGATGTATAAAGGTGATCGTTCACGCAAAGAGACACTGGTGAATTATGGCTTTCGTTTACCATCAGCATTAGACAATCGACCGTTGATGTTTGAAGAATGGGAGAAGCTGGCACCACAAACTATTTTTGTGTCTGCCACCCCTGCAGATTATGAAAAGGAACATGCCAGTTCTGTAGTGGAACAAGTTGTTCGTCCAACCGGCTTGGTCGATCCCGAAATTGAAATTCGCCCGGTAGCAACACAAGTCGATGACTTGTTATCGGAGGTCAATAAAAGGGCTGAAATCGGTGAGCGTGTGTTGGTGACGACCTTGACCAAGCGGATGTCAGAAGATTTAACCGAATACCTCAATGAGCATGGTGTGAAGGTGCGTTATCTACATTCTGATATTGATACGGTCGAACGTGTTGAGATATTAAGGGACTTAAGGCTAGGTGTTTTTGATGTGCTAGTTGGCATTAACTTACTTCGAGAAGGTCTTGATATTCCTGAAGTTTCATTAGTCGCCATTTTGGATGCAGATAAAGAAGGCTTCTTACGTTCAGAACGATCGTTGATTCAGACTATTGGCCGTGCAGCGCGTAATTTAAATGGTAAAGCAATACTGTATGCCGATGAAATTACGGGTTCAATGAAACGTGCCATTGATGAAACAGAGCGACGTAGGACGAAACAACAAGACCATAATACTGAGCATGGCATTACACCGAAAGGGGTCAAAAAATCGATTCGCAATAGTATTGATGATAAGCAAATTGAAGATAGAGAACAGCATCAATACATTGCAAAAGTCGCTGAGGAACAAGCGAAATATGCAGCCCTAACACCGAAGCAATTAGCCAAGCGAATTACCCAAATGGAACAAGAGATGTATCGCCATGCTCAAAATTTAGAGTTTGAGGAAGCGGCTAAATTGCGTAATGAAATTCAACATGTTCGTGCGATGACGATTGGGCCTGAATCGGCTTAATCACAAAACTAAATTTATAGCTAAGGATGGCAACAAGTGAAATGGAATAGAGAACTGAAAAAGACCATGGATGGAGAAACGGTGATGAGAAGTTTGATTAAACATAAATCTGTTTCCTTTTGCGAAAGTGTTCGAGAGTGTGAAACACGATGATTGATCTTATTTATCTCATTATTGTTTTGTTGGTTGGCAGTCAATTAGCGAAGTTATCGATTAGTGGAACGGCCTATGCAATATTATTGAGTAGTGCGGTTATTTTTGTGCTTGTCAGTTCCTTATTGGTTCTTAATAATCCTGATGTGTCAGCAGTGACGAGTAGTATGGCACGATCTATAGAACAGCTTGGCGTTGGTTATCCAGATGCTTGGAGAAATAAATCGAAAGCGTTTAGCGACGTGATTGATGGTTGTTATTACCTACTCTTTGTTGGATTCACTATTTGTTTATTTATTTCTGTAAATTATGAACATAAGGGAAAGAGAATGATTGCAATCAGACAAAATAAAAGAAATGAGGGTCTACTGTTTTTATATCTTTTTTCGATAGCGATAATTTTTTATTTAGATTCATCTGGATCATCAGGCTTTGTCACAAAGAGAATTATGTCTTTTTATAACTCCGAGTTTTTACTCCTCTGTTGGGAAGCGGTCATTATTTGTATGGCTGTTGAATCTGGAAAGGTATTAAGGGCAATATTTAACAAACAGATTTAATTTTATAAGAGAGAAAAGGGGACAGATTTATTTTAGCTAGATAATCGGGGTGAAAGCACGAAATTATTAGCTAATCCTTGCGTTAAATAATTAGCGCTGTATAATTCCTTCGCTTAACGGCAGGCGCGTAGCTCAGTTGGTTAGAGCACTACCTTGACATGGTAGGGGTCGGTGGTTCGAATCCACTCGTTTTAAGGCCCTTTGTATCGGTCACAACCAGAGAGACTATTTATGATTTCTGTAACACTTCCTGATGGCAGCCAACGCCAGTTTGATCACCCCGTTTCTATCCATGATGTTGCCTTTGATATTGGTGCAGGTTTAGCCCGTGCTGCTTTGGCCGGCAAGGTCAATGGCGACTTAGTCGACACCAATCATGTTATTGAGCAAGATGCCGACATTGCGATTATCACTGAGCGTGATGAAGAGGGCTTGGATATTATTCGTCACTCGACATCACATTTGATGGCGCAAGCGGTGAAGCAATTATTCCCTGATGCACAAGTGACTATCGGTCCTGTGATTGAGGATGGCTTCTATTACGATTTTTCCTATGAGCCTGGTTTTACACCAGAAGACCTCACTAAAATTGAAAAGCGTATGCAGGAATTGGTTAAGCAAGATATTCCAGTGGTGCGTGAAGAGATCTCTCGTGAAGCAGGGATTGAAAAATTCCGTGCGATGGGCGAGGAATACAAGGCTGAAATCTTAGAAGATATTCCCAAAGGTGAAACCTTATCTTTATATGGCCAAGGTGATTTTATTGATTTATGCCGTGGCCCGCATGTGCCAAGCACAGGTAAGTTAAAAGCCTTTAAATTGATGAAATTGGCTGGGGCATACTGGCGTGGTAACTCTGATAATGAGATGTTGCAGCGTGTTTATGGCACGGCTTGGTCTGATAAGAAAGCGTTGAAACAATATCTACACCGTCTTGAAGAGGCGGAAAAACGCGATCATCGGAAGATTGGTAAGAATTTAGATCTATTCCATCTGCAAGAAGAAGCGTCGGGTATGGTGTTCTGGCATGACAATGGCTGGCGTATTTTCCGTGAGGTGGAAAATTACATGCGTGGTACTTTACTGAATCATGGTTATTCAGAGATAAGAACGCCACAAGTGGTTGATCGGACATTATGGGAAAAATCGGGTCATTGGGATAAATTCGGGGATATGATGTTCACGACTGCATCAGAAAACCGCGATTATGCAATTAAACCTATGAACTGTCCTGGACATGTTCAAGTCTATAATCAAGGTTTGAAAAGTTACCGTGACTTACCATTTCGTATGGGTGAATTTGGTATCTGTCATCGTAATGAGCCATCTGGGACATTGCATGGTTTAATGCGGTTACGTAGCTTTACTCAAGATGATGCCCATATTTTTTGTACTGAAGAGCAAATTCAATCTGAGGTCTCTGACTTAATTGATCTATTACAAAACGTGTATGCCGATTTTGGTTTTAATGACATTTTGGTTAAGTTATCAACACGTCCTGAAAACCGAGTAGGCAGTGACGAGGTGTGGGATAAATCAGAAGCAGCCCTAGAAACAGCGTTAAACGCTAAAGATCTTGATTGGGAGTTACAGCCTGGAGAAGGCGCTTTTTATGGGCCTAAGATTGAGTTCTCATTAAAAGATTGTATAGGACGTGTTTGGCAGTGCGGTACGATTCAGGTTGATTTCTCAATGCCAGGCCGTTTAGATGCGAAATATATTGCTGATGATGGTTCGAAACAAGTTCCAGTCATGATCCATAGAGCAATATTCGGTTCTCTTGAGCGTTTTATTGGTATTTTGATTGAAGAATACGCGGGGTCCTTCCCAACTTGGTTGGCACCACGTCAAGTCGTGGTGATGGGAATTAGCGAACATCAAGCTGAATATGCCAAGAAAATCACAAAAGAATTGCAAAATAAAGGCTTTAGAGCTGATATAGACTTGAGAAATGAGAAGATAGGCTTTAAAATACGCGAGCACACATTGCGCCGGGTACCTTACTTAGTTGTTGTAGGGGACCGTGAAGCGCAGGATAACGCCGTGGCGGTACGGACTCGTAAGGGTGAAGATTTAGGTGTCATGACACTTGATGAATTTGCGCAAACCTTACAAAAGGACGTTGCTAGCCGCGGTCGACTTATTTTAGAGGATTAAAAAGATCGCTACTGATGAAAAAAGGCTGAATGGAGAAATCACAGCCAGAGAAGTACGTCTAACCGGCGCTGATGGTGAACAAGTAGGTATTGTTCCGTTAGCGAAGGCCATGCAGCTCGCAGAAGAAGCGGATTTAGATTTGGTGGAGATATCTGCACAGGCATCACCACCGGTTTGCCGTGTCATGGACTACGGCAAGTATGTGTTTGAAGCTAATAAGCAAAAGCAAATTGCTAAGAAAAAGCAAAAACAGATACAAGTTAAGGAAGTAAAATTTAGACCAGGGACAGAAGAAGGGGATTATCAGGTAAAACTACGCAACCTGACACGTTTCCTTGAAGATGGGAATAAAACCAAAGTCAGTCTACGCTTTCGTGGGCGCGAAATGGCACATCAAGACTTGGGATTGAAGTTACTCCAACGAGTAGCGGAAGATCTGAAAGAATTGTCTGTCGTTGAGCAACACCCTAAGAAAGAAGGGCGTCAAATGATTATGGTTTTAGCACCCGGTAAGAAGTAAATAATTATTAATTAAATTACGAATGCGGAGTTCGAAATGTCAAAGTTAAAAACACATAGTGGTGCTGCAAAGCGCTTCAAAAAAACCGGAAGCGGTAAATTTAAGCGTTCACAAGCGTTTACTAGCCATATCCTTACTAAGAAAAGCACGAAGCGGAAACGCCAGTTGCGTTCAACATTAATGGTCTGCAAAGCTGATCATATGTCTGTTCGTAAGATGTTGCCTAATCTATAAATTTAAGGAATTAAAAAATGCCTAGAGTAAAACGCGGCGTCACAGCACATGCGCGCCATAAAAAAGTTATCAAACAAGCCAAAGGTTATAGCGGTCGTCGTAAGAATGTATACCGTGTAGCTGTCCAAGCTGTCACAAAAGCAGGTCAATATGCTTACCGTGATCGTCGTCAGAAAAAACGTGTATTCCGTCAATTATGGATTGCCCGTATTAATGCTGGTGCACGTGAGTGTGGTTTGTCATACAGCCGTTTAATCAATGGTCTTAAGAAAGCAGAGATTGAAATCGATCGTAAAGTATTAGCTGATCTTGCTATGAACGATATGGCAGCCTTTACAGCGGTTGCTGAGAAAGCGAAGACGGCACTAGCAGACTAAAGCTTATTACTCTTTAAACATTAAGAGTTGTAAATCAGTTTTGTTAAAAGAAAGGGGCCGTTATTAACGGCCCCTTTTTATTTCTGAAGAATATGGGTGAATGTATGGCTGAGCTAGATGATAAGTTACAGGCCTTGAATGATATCGCTGCAAAAGCAAAAGCGGCGATTGATGCGTCTGAACAAAAGTCAGAACTAGAAGCAGTTCGAATCGAGTACTTGGGTAAGAAGGGCTTGATTACGGCGTATTTAAAACAATTAGGTGATGTGAGTGTTGAACAGCGGCCCGTCATCGGCAAATCAGTGAACTTGGCTAAGCAAGAAGTCGCTGGTTTAATTGATGTACGATTTAAAGCCTTAGCCGAAGCAGCGATGAATGCGGCTTTAGAAGCTGAAAAAATCGATGTTACTTTACCGGGCCGTGGTGAAGAGACAGGTGGTTTGCATCCTGTGACACGGACTTTGCAACGTATCGAACAGTATTTCCAGCATATTGGTTTCCAAGTCGCTGAAGGCCCTGAAGTTGAAGACAGTACCCATAATTTCACGGCATTGAATATTCCAGAACATCATCCAGCACGCGCGATGCACGATACGTTTTATTTTAATGCTGAGACATTATTAAGAACACATACATCACCGGTTCAAGTGCGGGTGATGGAAGAACAAGCTCCGCCATTGCGTGTGATTGCACCTGGGCGTGTTTATCGTTGTGATTCTGATTTAACGCATACACCGATGTTCCATCAAGTCGAAGGCTTGATGGTTGATGAGCATGTAAGCTTTACCGATTTAAAAGGCATTTTGGCTGATTTTTTAAAAGCCTTTTTTGAAAAAGATTTAAATGTTCGTTTTAGACCTTCTTATTTTCCTTTCACGGAGCCCTCGGCTGAAGCTGATATTGAGTGTGTCATGTGTGGCGGGGAAGGTTGTCGTGTATGCAGTCACACTGGATGGTTAGAAGTCTTAGGCTGCGGTATGGTCCACCCAGAAGTATTTAAGCATGTTGATATTGATAGTGAGAAATATCTGGGTTTAGCCTTTGGTATGGGTGTAGAACGCTTGGCGATGTTACGTTATGGCGTCAATGATTTACGTCTTTTCTTTGAGAATGATCTGCGTTTTTTACGTCAGTTTAATTAGGCTTGGGATATCACGATGAAATTTAGTGAAAAATGGTTACGTGAATGGGTCAACCCAGCTTTATCAAGTGAAGATTTAGTCGCACAGTTGACACAAGCTGGTTTAGAGGTCGATGGGACTGAACCAGTTGCAGGTGATTTTAGTGGTGTTGTCGTAGGTCAAGTGGTTTCTGTGGAAGCCCATCCTGATGCTGATAAATTACGCTGTTGCCAAGTCAATGTGAAAGGCGATGAATTGTTATCTATCGTCTGCGGTGCTGCCAATGTACGTCAAGATTTGAAAATTCCTGTTGCTGTTGTGGGTGCAGTCTTACCTGGTAACTTCAAAATTAAGAAAGCCAAGCTCCGCGGTGTGCCTTCTTTTGGCATGTTATGTTCAGCGAAAGAGCTGGGTATGGTCGACAATATCGACGGCTTAATGGAACTGTCTGATGATGCACCTGTAGGCATGGATATTAGAGATTATTTAGATTTAGATGATCTGTCTATTGACGTTGATTTAACACCTAATCGTAGCGATTGCCTTGGTATTGCTGGTATTGCTCGTGAAGTCGGTGTACTAACCGGATCTGATTTAACACAGTGGCCAGAAGACGAGATCGCCATCACGAGTCAGAAGCAGTTGCCGGTTGTTGTGAGTGATGTTGCTGCTTGCCCTCGTTATATAGGACGTGTGATCGAAAATGTGAATGTGAAAGCAGAAACGCCGTTATGGATGCAAGAGAAATTACGCCGTAGTGGCCTACGCGCTATTAGTCCTGTTGTCGATGTGACGAACTATGTCATGTTGGAATTGGGGCAACCGATGCATGCGTTTGATTTGGATAAAATCGATGGTGGTATTAACGTTAAGATGGCGACGCCAGGCGATAAGATCACTTTGCTTGATGGTCAAGAAATGCGTATTACCGGTGAAACACTAGCGATTACAGATGATTCATCAACTTTGGCCCTAGCAGGCATTATGGGTGGTGAAGCGTTTAGTGTTAGCGATGATACTCAGCATCTGTTTTTAGAATCTGCATTTTTCACCCCGACGGCAATAGCGGGCCGTGCTCGTCGTCATGGCTTACATACTGATTCTTCTCACCGTTTTGAACGGGGTGTGGATCCAGAGTTGGCTGGTAAAGCGATTGAACGTGCTACGTCTTTATTATTGTCTATTGTTGGTGGCGAAGCAGGCCCAATCACAGAAGTTGTATCAGAAGCCGACTTACCTCAACAAGCGACGATTAATTTGCGTGCAGCAAGAATTAAACGCGTACTTGGGATTGAAATTGATGCTGAGCAAGTGGTTGATCAATTAACAAGGCTAGGTTTAGGTGTGACATCTCAAGCAGAAGGTTGGGAAGTTACTGTACCAAGTTTCCGTTTTGATATTGCGATTGAAGTCGATCTGATTGAAGAGTTGGGTCGTTTGTATGGCTATGACAAATTGCCTGAAACACGGCCGCAAGGGACAGTGTTAACGGCAAATATTTCCGAACATCGTTTGGCAACATCACGTTTGCAAGCGTTATTAGTTGATCGCGGTTATCAAGAAGCGATTACATACAGCTTCGTCGATCCAGAGTTTCAAAAGCATTTAGCGGTTGAGGGTGAGGAAGCCATTATTTTGGCCAACCCAATTTCAGCTGATTTATCGGTGATGAGAACGTCATTGTGGCCGGGACTTATTCAGGCTTTGGCACATAATTTAAATCGTCAGCATGACCGCGTGCGTCTATTTGAACTCGGCCGTATTTTTAGTGGGACACATGACAATGTTGAGCAACATCGCCATATCGGTGGTGTGGTATGTGGTCCACGCTATGCTGAGCAGTGGGCTGAAAAACAGCGTTCTGTCGACTTTTTTGATGTTAAAGCAGATGTTGAAGCGTTATTAGCTTTAGGCGGTAGAACAGATATCCACTTTGTCGCTGAAGTGCATCCTGCATTGCATACTGGGCAATCAGCGCGTATTTATGCGGGCAAAGAAGCGATCGGTTGGGTTGGTGCTGTTCATCCTAAATTACATAAAGCTTTGGGACTGAACGTGACGGCATTTGTATTCGAACTGTCATTATCTTCAGTTTTAATGTCAGATATTCCTGCTTTTTCTGCTTTGTCGAAATTTCCTGCCATACGTCGTGATTTGGCATTAGTTGTTTCTGGCACAATAACTGCTGGAGAAATCAAGCGTTGCTTGAATGACGTAAGATCTGATATTCTTAAAGAAATTCAAGTATTTGACGTATATAGCGGAGATGGAGTCGAGCAGGGTCAGAAGAGTGTCGCTGTCGCATTCCACATGCAACATACGGAAAGAACGTTAACGGATGATGAGGTCAATGATCTTATTTTGCGGATAACGACACAGTTAGAACAAGAAATTGGTGCTACGATACGTTCGTAAACCAAAGATTGAACATTGATTAGAGGTATACATGGCACTTACTAAAGCCAATATGACTGAGCAACTTTACGATGAGCTTGGTTTTAATAAACGTGAAGCGAAAGAATTAGTTGAAATGTTTTTCGAAGAAGTCCGCAGCGCATTAGAGGCGGGTGAAAATGTAAAATTGTCAGGGTTTGGCAATTTTGAATTACGAGATAAAAGCGAAAGACCAGGTCGTAACCCAAAAACGGGAGAAGAGATTCCTATCACGGCACGCCGTGTAGTGACTTTTAGACCGGGTCAGAAGCTTAAAGCAAGGGTAGATAGTTATGCTAGAAGCGAGCAATAACAACGAACTTCCTGTTATTCCGGGTAAGCGTTATTTCACTATCGGTGAAGTAAGCGAATTATGTGGTGTTAAGCCGCATGTTTTAAGGTACTGGGAACAAGAATTTTCACAGCTCAAACCGGTTAAACGTCGCGGTAATCGACGTTATTATCAACGTCACGATGTGGTGTTGATTCGTGAAATTCGCGGCTTATTATATGAGCAAGGTTTCACCATTGGTGGTGCACGTCAGCGTTTAGAAAATGAAGCTAAACCAGAAATGACTGCCGTTGATAAAAAACAAGTGATTAAAGAAATGCTAGAAGAGTTAGCTGAGATTCGCGCTCTGCTCGTTTAATCAATTTATTTGTTACATCATTAAAAACCCATCTCGACATTGTGTTGTTTAGCTGGGTTTTAATCATTCTAGGGTTTCTAAATAGTTAATTTCACTTTCTATTTTCCCAATGTAAGTTACACAGTCGGGGTATAGCGCAGTCTGGTAGCGCACTTCTCTGGGGGAGAAGTGGTCGCAGGTTCAAATCCTGCTACTCCGACCAATTATTTCTTTAAACTATTTTCTATATTCATTCCCTAACGTTTTTCCACAAGCAGTAAGTACAGCCCATTCTGTGCTTTTAACCCTTATATTATTTGCTATATCTACTCAGGTTTTTCAGTAATTAATGAGAAACATTCTCAAGAAGTCTTGACTTCTACGGTTTAAATAGGAATAATTCTTATTCGTAATTATAAACCAATGAAGAGTTCGATAGATTTGATGCTAACTGAAAATGAAGAACGACAACTTGTTCTTAAGAGCAATACGGTTAAGAGTCAAATGCTTTTTGGTCAAAGTACAGAGATTACGATTGTACATAATCAAGAAGAATATACATTAAGACTGACAAAAAACGATAAATTGATTTTAACTAAATAATCCAACATTTATAGCCAGCCACCGACGTAGGCTTTCCCTCCTAGGCAGCAAGCGAAAAATAGATTTCGAAGGAAAACTACTATGCGCATTCGCTTGCCTGCATCCTGCTGCTTTATTGTGGCAGCAGTCAATATTTCATCTCCTAGCTTTGCTCAGGAGCAATTATCTCAACTCGATACTATGACCATTTATGGTACTAAAAGCCCGGTGGATACTTTTGATTATCCAGGCATGGTTACAGTCATTGATGCTGATGACCCTGCTGTTGCTGGTAGTACCACGGTTAAAGGATTACTGAAAGATGTAGCCGGGTTAGAAGTGGGGGGTAGTGCACGTCGAAATGGCAAAACGTTAACATTACGTGGTTTTGACACAGAGGGCCTTGTGATTCTACTTGATGGTGTTCGGCAAAAATTTGAGGCTGCACACGATGGTAAATTTTTTATAGATCCTAACTTGTTAAAGCGTGTTGAAGTCATCAGGGGGCCAAGTTCTGCACTCTATGGCAGTGGTGCACTTGGTGGTGTGATTGCTTTTGAAACCAAAGATGCTGAGGATTTATTAGCGCCTGGTGAAACTTGGGGAGCGATGACCAGTTTAGGTTATGAAACTGTTAACGATGAATGGTTGATATCACAGGCCGCTTATCTTCAACAGGGTGATGTTGATTTACTCGCAAGCTGGTCAAAACGTCAATCAGATGATATTGAACTGCCAAATGGCACAGATTTAGTCTCTGCTGATGATATTGATAGTATTTTGTTCAAAGCAGGGTGGCAGATAAGTGATAGCAGTAAATTAAAGCTTAACCTTCAACAGTTTAGTAATGATTCTACTGAACCCAACAATCCTCAAACGACGATCGATTCTGATCTGTTTGATAAAGAAACGACGTCTGACTTAAGAAGTTTGACGTATCACTTTAATCCAAGCAACCCATACATTAACTTAACGTCTTTAGTTTATTACAATCAGATTGAAGTCGATGAAGATGATATTTTGACTGCACGTTCATTGTCTCGTGAGCTGGAGACTAAAGGTTTAAACCTTGAAAACCAGAGCTTGATCCAACTCTCTGATCAGCATAGCCATACCTTCACTTACGGCGTTGAATATTACACTGAAGAGCAAAATGGACAAGATACCAGCACAGCCACTGGCGAAGCGGGTGGGATCCCTGATGCTGAAACCGATTATTGGGGTGTCTTTATTCAAGATGAGATCAAACTCAGCACAGCGATGGGGGAATTTTTACTCACGCCTGGCCTACGTTATGACAATTATGAGTCAGAAAATACATTAGGTTTAGATCTTGATGAAAGCGAAGTCTCACCTAAAGTGGGTATTTCTTATAAACCAGTAGAATGGCTAGTATTATTTGGTAATTACGCCGAAGCTTTTCGTGCTCCGACTATGACGGAAGTCTATACCACAGGGATACATTTCGTTATTCCTTTCTTCGGCGTGAATAGCTTTGTACCCAATCCGGATTTAAAACCTGAGCGTAATGAATCAATCGAATTCGGTTTCGGTATGAATTTCGACCACGTCATTAGTCAGAATGACCAACTCAAGTTTAAAGTGGCACATTTTGATATCGATAGTGAAGATTTTATTGATATTACAGTTGAACAACCTGGGCCGCCGGCATGTTTCCCACCTAACTGTAATGGCACCACTACTTCAAGCAATATCTCTAAGGCGAGTATCAGAGGATATGAGTTAGAAGGCGGCTATGAAAATGACCGACTTCGCGTGAACTTAGCTTATTCACAAACGCACGGACGTAATGATGAGACGCGTGAGTTTCTGACCAATATCCAACCTAAGACCGCCGTGTTTAATTGGGCAGTCAAATTACCAGAAATTGACAGTGTTATCGGTATGCGTAGTAGTTATGTCGGTACGCATGACAAAGTTAATACTGCAGGTGCACAAAGGGATGCCTTTGATGTACACGATGTTTATCTAGAGTGGAAACCGATGGTTGTGGATGGCTTAGTGGTTAACCTTGGGGTCAATAATATGTTTGATGAGGAATATTCTCGTGTATTTGGCGGCACCTTAGAGCCAGGCCGAAATTATCGAGGTCAGATGAGTTATCAATGGTAACCATGTGTGTTTGCACATGGTTAATAGGATGAGGTGAAAATAATGGTTCAATTAGTAGATAAGTTAGCACTCAAGGAACAATATGCGTTACTTAAAGAAATGCAACCACAGATTCGGGCACGTGTTGCTGCTCTTGAGCTAGGTGTTTCTGAAGGTGAGTTATTGGCGTCACGTGTTGGTGATGAGGCGATTAGATTAATAGATGATCCTGAAGCGATACTGGGTGAAATTCACCATTTTGGTGAAGTCATGGCGCTGACACGTAATCATGCTTGTGTACATGAACGTAAAGGGGTGTATGACAATGTAAGCTTTTCTAAACACGGTCCAATGGCGATAGGTTTGATAGCGAACCCAGATATCGATCTACGTTTGTTTATGAACCACTGGAAATATAATTTTGCAGTGATTGAGCAAGGTGCCCATGGGCCAAGAAAGAGCATACAGTTTTTTGATAAAACAGGGACGGCTATCCATAAAATCTATCTGACTAATCATTCTAATGAAATGGCGTATGACGAGTTAGTTTTGGCGCAGCGTCATCAAAAGCAAGAGACATTTATTGTCGTGGAAGAGGCAAGTCCTTTACCTAGTGATAAGCAGGATGATGAGGTCGATTGGCACGCATTTAGATCCGCTTGGGAAAGTTTGAAGGATACCCATGATTTTCACCCTATGTTGCGAAAATTCAAGGTGGGAAGAGAACAGGCTTTTGCAAAAATTGGCCATGATTTCGCTTACGAGGTAGATAATGATGCGGCTCGTAAAGTGCTCGGTTTGGTGCGTGATAAGGCTGTTGACATGATGGTGTTTGTTGGGAACAGAGGCTGTATACAAATTCACACGGGTCCAATCAAAAAATTATTAGCGCATGAAGGTTGGTACAACGTGTTGGATCCGATATTTAACCTCCATTTGAAAGAAGATCAGATTGTGAAGACATGGGTGACTAAAAAGCCAACCGATGATGGCGTGGTGACGGCCTTAGAAATCTTTGATGAAGAAAGTCAATTGATTGCTACTTTTTTTGGTAAACGAAAACCTGGTGTGCCAGAGCTTGAACAGTGGCGTGAGATTATTGCAGAGATACCAGCTAAAGATGATGTAAAAGGTATTGCCTGAGTTGCTGTTATATAAGCGAAGACAGCCTAAATCAATTTGTGAGGAAATAGGTAAGCGTATGAAGTTAGTGATAGCTGTTTTATTTTTGATGGCGCCGGCATCGAGTTATGCAGAAGCGCCAAAACGTATTGTTTCTATAGGTGGTGCATTGACTGAAATTATTTATGCATTAGGTGAATCGTCACGACTTGTTGGTAGTGATACGACGAGTATTTACCCTGAAGCCGCTTTAGAATTGCCGAAGGTGGGTTATCAACGTGCCTTAGCCGTAGAGGGTATTTTATCTCTTGATCCTGACTTGATTATGTTGACTGACGCGGCGGGCCCTCCCAAAGTGTTAAAGCAATTGGAATCGACGGGCATTCAAATATTGAAGGTGAAATCAGGGCGCTCTATTGATGATGTGAAGGCCAATATCAAAATGATTGGATCAGCATTAGGTCGTTCGGCATCAGCAGATAAATTGATTAGTAAACTTGATGTGGAGAATAAGCAGCTAGTTGAACTTAAACAAGCACTATCTGAACACAAAACAGTGATGTTTGTACTTCAACATGGCGGTGGCGCACCTATGGTGGCCGGCTCAGAAACTGCGGCAGACAGTATTATTAAACTATCTGGTGGCCAAAATGTGGTCACTGCTTATACGGGTTATAAACCACTTACGCCTGAAGCAGCTGTTGCTTTAAAACCTGATGTGATTTTGATTACGCAACAAGGTTTAGATCAAGTGGGTGGTAAACAACAATTATTAAAAGCGCCGGGTTTATCTTTGACACCTGCTGCAGAGCAAGGGAATGTGATTGCTTTTGATTCATTATTACTATTGGGTTTTGGTCCGCGTACTGTTGAAGTTGCAATTGCATTGAGTAAAGCTTACACCCAATTATGAATGCGTTAGTGGGCCGATTTTCAGTTGTTTTAAACCCGATAAAGGTTCGGATGTCGGCGCTGCTTTTACTGTTCTTATCGTTAATCGCTGCCTTGTTTATTGCAGTTTCCGTCGGGGCAACACCGCTTAGTCTACAGGCACTATTAAGTGGCCAATTAACTGAAAGTCAGCAGTCTATTTTGTCATTAATCCGGCTACCGAGGGTATTACTAGCTGTGATTGTTGGTACTGCTTTGGCTGTGTCTGGTGCTGCGATGCAAGGGTTGTTTCGTAACCCATTAGCTGATCCAGGTTTAATTGGCATATCGAGTGGTGCAGCGTTGGCAGTCGGCATAATGATTGTCATTGTCGGTCCTGTTGCAGGCACCTTTGGCTTATATGGTTTGAGTTTAGCGGCCTTTGTTGGCGGGCTTGTTACTGCAGTACTGATTTTTAAGATTTCACATCTTACTGGTACTTTTTCTGTGACGTATATGCTGTTAGCGGGTATTGCTATTAATGCGTTAACAGGTGCGGGAACAGGGGTGCTGACTTATTTAAGTAATGATGAGCAATTACGCTCTTTAACTTTTTGGACGATGGGTAGTTTAGGCGGGGCACTTTGGCCAGCTGTGATTGTGGCTGCGACGGTTGTTATTCCATCAACATTACTCCTTTTAAAGCATGCTCGACAATTGAATATTTTGTTGCTCGGTGAGCAGGAAGCACATTACTTAGGTGTCGATATTCAACGGCTCAAAATGATTGTGGTGGTGACGACGGCTTTATCGGTCGGTGCTGCGGTTGCGGTGAGTGGCATCATCGGATTCCTTGGTTTAGTTGTGCCCCATCTAATCCGCCTTGTCCTTGGTCCTGATCACCGATTATTGATTCCTGCGTCGGCGTTGTTAGGCGCGATATTATTACTTATCGCTGATACCTTTTCTCGAACAGTCGTTGCACCAGCAGAAATGCCTGTTGGCATTATTACTAGCATGATTGGTGGGCCATTTTTCTTATGGCTGTTGATGAGACAGAGTGGTATGAGGAGGCATGTATGATCGTTGCTGAGGGCGTGTCATTAAACGTCAAAAACAAAATGCTTTTACAAGCTGTTTCGGTACAAATTCCATTTGCGAATGTCACCGCGATATTGGGGCCGAATGGTGCTGGTAAATCAACGTTATTAAAATGTTTAACAGGCATTCTGTCATTTGATAATGGTCTGGTTAAATTAGATGGGCAAGCAATTGATAGCTATTCTTTATCTGAGCTGGCCCAGCGTCGCGCTGTGTTATCTCAGTCTGTGGCTATTGATTTTCCTTTCACAGCATTTGAAGTGGTGATGATGGGGCGTGCTCCCTACATGACTAAGCGATCCTTGAAGCAAGATGATGAGATAACGGAACAAGCGTTAGCTATGGTCGACGCTTTAGCAATGCGTGATCGTGATTACACAACCCTCTCAGGTGGAGAACAACAACGCGTTCAGTTGGCCCGGGTGATTGCACAGTTGTGGGGTGAACAAAATAAGTATCTTTTTCTTGATGAGCCAACATCAGCGTTAGATCTTAAACATCAGCATCAAGTGTTAAAACTTGTACGTGATTTGGCAATGAATAAAGGGATGGCGATTACGTTGGTATTACATGATCTTAATTTGGCATTGCGTTATGCCGATCAGGTGTTACTTATGAAAGAGGGTAGGATAGTTGCCTCGGGCAATACCCGTGAAGTACTAAGTCCTGAGAATATAGAAACGGTCTTTGAGGTCCCAATGGCCTCGATTTTTTACGATAAAGGGATATTATTAGCCAGTTAATTTATTTGTTATTTTATCTGTGGGTATGGCTTTGCTAATATGGGGCTGAAGTTATTATCAGCTTGTTATTAGGAGAGGGCCGTGAGCCAAAAAATCATATTAAATGATGACGATAAAGTCTCATGTCCCGCATGTGAGACGGCATTTCCTGTACAAGCGGGTTTATCTCATCATTTGATTGAGCAATATGAAGCTGAATATTCAGCGATGTTGGATAAGGAACGTGAATCGCTTGAGAAACGGGTTACCCAAGAGCAGCAACGCAAATTATCGAAAGTCCATGAGTCTGAACTGCAGGTTTTGAAAGAGCAGCTTAAAGACAGTCAATTAGCGGAAGCGCAGTTTAAAAAACAAATAGAAGCAGCGAGTCAAAAAGCGGCTGAGCGTATTCGAACTGAAACGTCGCTTGAATTGAAATCTTTAAAAGACGAAATGGCCAGTAAAGATAAACGTTTGACTGAGTTTCGTGACATGGAGTTATTGTTACGTAAGGAAAAGAAAGCGGTAGAGCAACAAAAAGAAGAATTGACGCTGGAAGTTGAACGAAAATTGGATAAAGAACGTTTACAGCTTGAGCAAAAGATTAATGCTAATTTCTCATTAAAAGAAGCGGAACTGAAGAAAAAAATCACGGATGCTCAAAAAGCCAATGATGAATTAACACGTAAGTTAGAGCAGGGTTCTCAACAGCTACAAGGTGAGGTATTGGAGCTCGAACTAGAAGCTTTGTTGGGCCAAAGTTACCCTTTTGATGATATTGAGCCAGTAAAGAAGGGTGTGCGAGGTGCCGATGTCATTCAACGGGTCAAATTACGTTCTGGTGTTTTGTGTGGCACGATTGTTTGGGAGACTAAGCGAGCTGAAAATTGGTCAAATAATTGGGTTCCAAAATTAAAAGAAGATATGCAGCGTGAGGCAGGTGATATTGCTGTTTTGGTGAGTACGGCTTTTCCGGCCAATTTGGACGAATCGATTACGCAACATGAAGGTGTGTGGTTAGTTCGACCAGAGGTTGTCTCTGGCTTATCAGCAGCATTAAGAACGGTTTTGATTGAGTCCCAACGGCAAAAATCAGTCAGTGTTGGTAAAAATGAGCAGATGGAGGCGATGTTTGATTATGTGACCAGTAATCAATTTGCTCAACGCATTCGTGCTGTAGTAGAAAATTATGAATCCATGCGTAGCGACTTAGAAAAAGAGAAAGCGGCGATGCAGCGGTTATGGAAAAAACGTGAAATGCAGATTAACCGCATTTCGGATCAAATGTTAGCCGTCTGTGGTGAATTGCAAGGTGTTTCATCTAATTCTATGTCAATGCTGGATTCGATGGCAAACTTGGATTTTTCTAGCGAGGATTAAATAACCATTCAAAATCAATTGTTTATAAGATCTGCTGTTTTATCATCGCTTTATTGACTAAATGCTATCGCTTTTTCTCGTTGTTTAAAGCGGTTAGGGATGGGATGATTTTTAGGCAGTATTTTTGAGCGTATTATATCGCTATCGTTAATTTAATCGAGTTGGAGAAAGGAATGAAACAAAAATTGAGAACAGCGTTTGCTTTAGCTATTTTTACACTAGGCACTTCTTTTATTTTCCCTGTTACCGTACAAGCACATTGTCAAGTACCGTGTGGTATTTATGATGATCATGCCCGTGTTAATGCGATGTTGGAAGATGTGGCAACTGTTGCTAAAGCAATGAGACAAATGGCTGAATTAGCTGGTAAAACCGATGCTCAATCGCAGAACCAAATGGTGCGTTGGGTGATGAATAAAGAAAAGCATGCACAAAATATTATTTCGACGATCAGTGATTATTTTCTGACACAACGGGTTAAATCAAAGCAAGAAGATTATGCTGAGCGTTTGATGAAACATCATGCGGTGATCGTGTCAGCTATGAAAGCAAAGCAGAACAGTGATTTAAATTATGCTGATACCTTGGAAGCGGATGTTGCAGCCTTATTGCCTTATTACCCTGAACACAAGCACTAAGATAATATAACTATGTGGCTGCTCTGATAAGCCACATAGCTCAGGAATCATTTGTTTTACTGAAGTCGACTTTAAAAAATAGTCCGTACAAAACAGGGACGAGGAAAAGGGTAATGACAGTTGCAAAGGCCAGTCCAAAGATAATGGAGACGGCCATCGGTCTGAACATGGCTGTTCCTCCCCACCAGAGAGGCATCATGCCGAGTACTGTTGTTGCAGTGGTCAGCAATATGGGTCTAAGGCGCTGTTGGCAGGCTGCCACTACCGCTATGTGAGCGGCTTTGCCTAGTTCTTCTATTTCGATTTTAATTCGATCGATAAGTACGATGGCATTATTAATAATGATACCTGCTAGGGATAGGATCCCTAGGATGGTGAAAAAACCGAAAGAAGAATTAGCTAGCAGTAATCCAACGACGACACCGATAACGCCCAGTGGAATAGTGGTGAGAATGATGAGAGGACGTCTAATAGAGTTAAACTGACCGACGAGTAGTAACAGAATAATCATTCCTGCAATAGGCAGCTTTTCGACAATAGAGGCATTGGCATCGCCAGAGTCTTCGGCTTCGCCGCCAAGTTCATATTGATAATCTGTTGGCCACTCTGTTGAAACTTGCTCTAGCCAAGGGACTAATGTCTTGTTGACTTGTGTCGCTGTTGTTCCCGGCATTAATTGGGCTTTTAAAGTGAGGGTACGTGATCTATCTCTGCGTTCGATAATGCCTGGTTCAAAGACCATACTGACATCGGCTACTTGCTTAAGGGGTACCGATTCTCCGGTGCTTTGTGAATAGATACTGGTGCCATCGAGTTTTTGAATATCCTGCCGATCAGCTGCAATAGAACGGAGGGTGATTGGGATGAGTTTGTCGTCTTCACGGTATTCGGTCATTTCAATACCGCTGAGACTGGCTTTGAGTGAATAAGCAACATCATCACTGGTGATGCCAGCTCGTAAAGCACGTTGCTGGTCTACAGTGACCAGAAGCTTTTTGGTTTTTTTACCCCAAGTGTTTTTGACTGACAAAATAGCACTATCGTCGTAAAGCTTGGCGGTCACTTCATCAGCAAGTCGATAAAGGGTATTAAAGTCTGGCCCGGATAGGCGGACTTGAATGGGGTACCCTACAGGCGGTCCATTTTCTAAGCGACTTAGTTTAACGCCTAAATCAGGATAATTTTCTTCTGTAAATGTTTGGATACCGGCCATCACGGTTTCAACATTTTTGCCATTGAGGGTATTGAGTACCATAAAGGAGTTAGCAGGATTGGTATTAGGCGGACTTAAACTTAGCGTGATGCGAGGGCCTCCATCTCCGATATAAGTGAGCCAATTACTAACTAATGGCTTTCCCTCTTTCGGGTTCTGATAGTGTTCCCGAATGAACTGATCGACATCGTTCATGACTTGTTGGCTAGTTTCTATTGAGGTGCCCAATGGCATTTCAAAGTTACCGGTAAAAACTGGGTCTTCCGAGGGTTCGATAAAGGCAACACGCACATAATTTAAACCTTGGATTGCACTGACAAAGAGCAGAATAATGAACAGACAAAAGATAAGCTTATTTTTAAGTGCCGGTAATAAAAGAGAGCGGTATATCTTGTAACTGATACCCGAAAATTCATCTTGTTGTTGGCTTGTTTCTTTGACTTGTCGGTTGGCTAGTGCCCAGCTACCGAGTAATGGAATCATGGTCATGGCTAATGCCCATGAGATCAGGAGTGTGATGGTAACGACGTAGAAAATATCAGCGGTATATTCGCCAACACTGGATTCTGCTAAACCAATAGGCATAAAGGCTGCACTGGTGGTCAATGAGGAAACGAGAAGCGGGGTAAACAGTTCCTTTCCTGATTCTATAGCAGCATCTACGGCACTTGAGCCTTGATCACGTTTAACAAGGATAGATTCGACCATAACAATGGCATTGTCGACGAGTAACCCCAAGGAGATGATTAAAGCGGCTAATGAAATTTGGTTGATTGTGATGCCAAATATTTGCATGAAATAGAAGGCGATAATCATTGCAGCAGGAATTAAACTGGCTACAACTAAGCCTACTTTCAGGCCTAAAAATAGAAGCATAATGATGGAAACGATGGCGACAGCTTGTAATAAATTGACACTAAAGTTATTGATGTTGGTTTCGACAATATCGGCTTGAAACCAGACCTTTTCTATTTCGATGCCTAAGGGATATTTGGCTGTTATTTTTGGCATTAAGTGATCGAGTTGTTGACCGAGAGATAAGATGTCACCGCCTTCTCTCATAGATATAGCAATAGCGAGTGCGCGTTGCCCATTGCTTCGACTAACGCTGGTTGGCGGATCGCTATAATCACGATAAATTGTGGCGATTTCTCCTAGGTATACGACATCTTTATTCGGTAATTCAATGACGGTATTGCGAAGTTGTTCTAGACTTTCATAGTTGCCAGTAGGCTCTAATACAATCCGCTCACGGCCGGTCAATATATTACCGCCTGAGGATAAAATGTTGGCAGAGCTGAGCATGTTAGATAGTTGCTGTGGTGAGATACCCAGTTCGTTTAGGCGGGCATTATTGTATTCAACAAAGATAACCTCATCTTGTTCACCATGGATATCTACTTTGGCGATATCATCTAATTTTAATAGACGGTCTCGTATGTCATCTGCGATGGTTTTAAGTTCGGCATAACTAAAATCATTACCTTGTAGGCTATAGACACTGCCAAAGACATCGCCAAATTCATCGTTAACATTAGGGCCTTGAATTCCATTAGGTAAGTCGCCAGTGATATCTTCAACCTTGCGCCTGAGATCATCGAAAATCGGTCGCATATGGGTATATGATTCTTTGAAGTTGACATAAATAATGGATATACCGGTGCGGGATTCGCTGGTCATATTGTCAACTTCCGGCATTTCTTGTACTTTTTTTTCTATTTTGTCGGTGACCAATAGTTCCATTCGCTCGGGACTGGCTCCGGGTAACTGGGTCATGATGACAGCTGTGCGGATTGTGAAGCCAGGATCTTGGGCTTTGGGTAAATTTTTGTAGGCACTGATTCCGCTGACTAACAAAATAAGGATCAGTATGATCACAATACGGTTATAGCGAAATGCGGTGTTAGTTAAACTCATATTATTTAGTCTGCCCGAACTGTTAAACCGTCACGAACCACGCTGATGCCAGCGGTGATGACGCGGTCATTAATTTTTAACCCTTCAGTGATTTCGAGACCTGTCGGGGTCAGCTCACCAACGGTGACCGCTTGTCGTTTTGCGATGGCGAGGCCAGGCTTGTCAGCAGCCTGCAAGACGTAGACATAACGACCTTGTGTGTCTTCGGAGACAGAAGCAGACGGCACAACAATATGTTGTTGTTGCTGTTTAAAGGTAAAGCTGACTTCGGCTGCTAAGCCGGGACGTAAGTTGTCGGGTTGCTGCTTGAGTGTCACGGTGACGGGATAGGTTGAGCTGCCACTTGATGCGACACCGACTTCTGAGACTTTTGCTTCGAATTTTTGATCGGGTAATGCACTAAAGCTAGCAATGGCTGGCATGTCAGGTTCGATTAAGGCAATACTACTTTCTGGGACAGCCAGTTGAACTTCGATGGCTTTACCACAGGTGACGCTCACAACAGTTTGGCCTGAACTGACGAATTCATTGATTTCTGTTTCTTTGCTCGCGACATTACAGTCTGTTGTTGCTTTTAATTGTGTATAGCGGACATTTAATAAAGATAAATCTAAAGCTTGATGTGAAGCATTGGTTTGAGCTCGGGTTGATTCAGCATTCGCACGCGCTGAGTCTAGTTCATTAAGAGATGTGCTGTTGGTTTCATAGAGATTTTTAACGCGTTCAAAATTTGCTTCAGCATTGCGTTGATTTGCTTGAGCTTGGACGAGATTCGCGCGAGACTGTTGGGCTTCTAATCGATACTGTGAGGGATCAAGTTCGGCGATAACTTGGCCCTTTTTGAGCTGTTGACCGATATCTACATTAATTTTAGTAATGGTACCAGACACGCGAAAACTGAGCTTGGACTGCTCGCTCGATTGGGCAGTACCGGAGAAGGTACGGGTATTTCCATTTTCTTGTTGATCGATCGTCATGAAGCGGACAGGTCGTATAGGTTTTTCTGCTATGTCTTGATCATTGTCATTACTACAAGCAGGCAAGAGTAGTACAAAGATGAGTGGAAAAATGCGTTTTATCATCATGATTATTTGTTTCGCTGTTGGTAATAGGCATCTAATAATTCATACCATTGATCAAAGCCATTTGGTACGAGCAGTAAATCAAAATTGGCAATGGCGCGTTGTATTTCGATCCAGTCGAGCATGAAACGGTATTGTGCATTAACGGCATTGAGTTGGGCCTGTAATGCATTGTTTTGGGCGTCGATAAGTTCTGTGATGGAGATGGTGCCTTGTGAGTAGGCATCGGTGACTAGGCTCAGGTTTTCTTTGGCGGCTGTTTCAGCTGTGGCTGATAAACGCATCGCTGGATAACTACCACGGGCGTTTTGTAGCGCGTTGGCAATTCTGACTTCAATTTGCTGTCGGGTATTTTGATGTTGGTAAGTATTTTGGGTCAGATTATTACGTGCGCTTGAGATGTTAGCCCTACGTTCGCCACCTGTGAATAAAGGTAATGTCGCCTGAAGTGTGACGGACCAATTATCGTCGTTGAGGTTGTTATTACTATTAATGCCGCTTCTATTTATATTTTGGCCAAAAGCGGCATTAAGATCGACGTCAGGAAGATAGTATGATCGTTTGGCTGCCGTTAATTGACGTTCATTGGCATCAATAGCGTATTTTAACTGTTCTAATTCGGGTGCATTGTCGATAGC
Organism: Bathochordaeus stygius; assembly: GCA_004367955.1. Taxonomy (NCBI): domain Eukaryota; kingdom Metazoa; phylum Chordata; class Appendicularia; order Copelata; family Oikopleuridae; genus Bathochordaeus; species Bathochordaeus stygius. The sequence goes on along the minus strand of SCLE01111990.1, from coordinate 46,087 downwards.
GCGTTGTGTTTCAAATTCGGCAAAGATTTGAAAGCGTTTGGGATTGGCAAAAAAACGGTTGAAGCGGGGTTCGGCTAATAAAGATAATAGTTTACGAATACCTTCGTCTGTAACGGAGATAGGCTCGGATTGGGGTTTATTTAATTGTTGTTTTAATGCTGTTTCAGCTTGCTCTCGGCTGGCGGTGGCTTGATAGAGATCTTGCCTATCAGTTGCTAATTGACTCTGCCAACGTAAAACAGCAGAGCGGTCACTGCTGCCTAATTTGAATTGGCTTTGTGCCAGTTCTAAGTTAGCCTCAGTCACTTTTGTGTTTGATTGACGCACTTTTTCGGATGCTAAAGTTTGTAATAAGTTGAGATAAGCACTTGCGGTGTTGCTGATGGTATCGAGTAAGCTGGTTCTTAAGCCCATATCTTCTGATAATAAATTAAGCTCAGCAATATCGTAGTTTGATGACAGGCGTTCTGAAAAAATATTTTGGCTTAAGTTCAAGCTTGCATCTGTGCTCACTTCGACTTGGCCTAATTGTGCAGTGTCGCGGTCGAGTTGGGTCGCACCTAGCGCTATATTGAGTTGTGGTAACAGTGCCGCTCGTGCTGATGCCAGACTATCCTTTGATAGCTCAGGATTAATTTGGGCAATGCGTAAGCTTAAATTATTGTTAATAGCTTCGTCGATGGCATTGTTGAGTGTAATAGGGGCGGTATGGGCTTTAACTTGCTCAAGGTAAAGTAAATCGGCTTCTTCTAAAAATCGCCAGTTGGGTGAAAAATTAATTGCTTCGGCGGTTTTCATATTAATCGCTAATTTTTGTGATTGTTCCATATTCACTTTCAGTTGTGCCGGATCAGCGCCTAGAAGGATGGCCTGCACATACAATGCTATACGTCTGGTATACCGCTGCATATCGGCTGCTCTGCCACCAGATGCTGCTAATACACCCAATTCCACTTCTTCACGGCCTAGTAGCGAGAAGGTGGGTAATTGCTGTTTTATGAGCGCTTGGTTGAATTGTTGAAATTCTTCAGTGCTGAAACGTGGTAGTGGTGGAATATAAACAGCATCAATGTCGGTTGGTATGGCGTCGATGACTTCCATTAATGAGGTGTCAATTGGCAGCATGGTGATACGAAAGCCACGTTTGGCTTGCATTTCTTGGGTGGTGAGTTTTAGTTCAGGTATCGCTTCTAGAAACAGGTGATCAGCTGGAATTAAGAGATGTTGGTAACCGGTAAGCTCAGAAAATTGACGTAAGTCATCGCCTACAAGTTTGTTTTCACTAATATAAACATAGTTTTTTTTGCCGCTGACGCCATTTTGATAGGGTAGTTGTTGAAGAATACGATCAGCAACGGAAGGGGCAATAACAGGCTTGCTGAGATTAGCAATACGAGAAGCTTGATGAGAGCCTAATAGACCATTAGTGATGATAATATCGACATTTGGATCTTGAAGGAGAGTGAGTAGATTTTACTGGATATCGGCCATATTCCAGTTGCCATGGCGAATATATTTATCAGGGAAACGGATATCAAACTCGCGGCCATTCAGGTCGTTGATTTCTTTTTGAACTTGCTCGAGATTAAGGGTTTCACGTTTGACGGGACCATCATAGAGGATGGCGATATTAACCGTTTGGGAAGCGCGTAATCCTTGGTTGGATACGAAAGTTAACAATATGAAAACAAGAAAGCTTAACCATCGATGCATTATTATTCCATTTGTTCTAGGTGGCATTTGGTTTGTTGGACTTAAGCTTAGCATATTGTGATTACTTCGCGTGTTACTACGCATTGACATTAAATCAGACTTCGTTCTACCATCGGTCGGGTTAAGCGAGTAGTACAGCAAAATACAGTTTCACAATGTTGAAATTGTTGATGATTTTGAGACAGACCTAATTAACCTTTAACGGACGGTGTTTATGATCAGTAACGACTATTATTCCCAGGAAAATCAAGGGCCTTGTGAGTTTTTTAATATTCAAAACTTTGAATTGGAAAGTGGTGGTAGTATTGCGAATTTGCAAATAGCGTATTCGACACACGGCACTTTGAATGCGGCCAAAGACAATGTGATTTTATTTCCACATATGTTTTCAGGTACGAGCAAAAGTTTGGAAGCGTATGTAGGTGAAGGTAAGGCTTTAGATCCTGCTAAATATTTTATTATTTTCCCGAATCAAATTGGTAATGGTGTTTCAACGTCGCCTCATAATACAGATGATGCTGCCATTTCAATGTGTGATTTCCCCCAAATTACTATTGGTGATGATGTACGTGCACAACATGCGTTATTAACAGAAGTTTTTGGTATCACTGAGCTTCAGTTGGTATTAGGTTGGTCTATGGGCGCACAGCAAACCTATGAATGGGCGGTACGTTACCCTGATATGGTTAAACGTGCTGCACCGATAGGCGGCACGGCTAAAACGTCGGATCATAATACTGTGATGGTCGAAGGCTTGATTGGTGCTTTACGAACGGCAGTGAATTTTAATGATGGTAACTATGCAAGTTGCGAGGACTTAGATAAAGGCTTATGTCATTTAGCTGTTATGTTTGCGGCTATTGGTGTGAGCCGAGAGTTTTATGCTGAGGAACATTGGCGTGATGCGGGTTTTGAGTCGGTTGAAGATTTCTTAGTTAATTTCTGGAAGGCGTGGTTCAGGCCGATGGATCCGAATGCATTGGTTTGTATGTTGGATAAATGGCAACATGCTGATGTTTCAAAACATGCTGGTGGTGATTTAGCCGCTGCACTAGGTAGTGTTAAAGCTATAGTACACAATATGCCATTCGAGCAAGATATGATGTTTACAGAACTTGAATGTCGCGATGATTCGGCAATGATAACGAATTGTGAGCATAAGCCGATTCCAAGTACGTGGGGACATTTTGCGATGTTTGGTGTTTTCCCCCAAGATTTTGGCTTTCTAGATAATCAATTAAAGGATTTATTAGCAATATCTGCTTGAGTTTAAATTGATGTCAAAAGCCCGTATCAGTCTTTATATTGATGCGGGCTTTTTTTTGGCTGTATGACGTAGTCCTTATATAGACAGTTTGCTTTTAAGGTGGGTTATTTTGAGCAGGCACAGTTATTGCGTTTAAGGAAAGTATGGTTTGTATTAGAAATGTGTCGATACGATGAAAAATGTCTCTATAGCGCCGTTTATAGAGGCGCATAGCCTACCGGAGGTCTATGCTAGCGTTGCTGAAGACTGGTTCTTCCCGCTAGTAGATGAACTCGTTTTGCACCAAAAAAGTGCAAATAAGCCGCTCGTGATTGGTATTAATGGTGCTCAAGGTTCAGGTAAATCGACGTTGGCGGCGTTATTGGTTTTTTTACTAGAGCAGCACTATCAAGTTAATGCAGTGAGCTTATCCATAGATGACTTTTACTTAACGGCATTTGAACGTGAGCAATTAGCACACTCTATACACCCGCTCTTTAGAACGCGTGGTGTGCCGGGTACTCATGATTTGTCATTGGCGATGACAACACTTAATGCACTTTTAAAAGGTGAGTCGGTATCGATACCTCGTTTTGATAAAGCCACTGATGATCGTTATAGCCCAGCCGAATGGGATCGTTGTCGAGAACCTGTAGCGTTTATTATCCTTGAGGGTTGGTGTGTTGGCGCTACATTTCAGCGTTATGAGCAATTACTTGAACCTATCAATAGTTTAGAAAAAAATGAAGATGATGAGCACAAGTGGCGTAGTTATATTAATCATCAACTATTCCAGCCGTATTCTGAGTTGTTTAAGTTAGTTGACAAATGGGTGATGTTGAAAGCGCCTAATTTTGACTGTATTTATCAGTGGCGCTTAGAACAAGAGCAGAAGCTGAGACAGAAACAGATAGGTAAAAAATTAAAAGGGATGGGGGATGAAGAGCTGAAGCGTTTTGTCCTTTTTTACCAGCGATTCACTGAGCATATGCTGGAAAACCTACCTTCAAAAGTGGATTATTTGTATGAGCTGGATGCAGAACGACAAGTATTGGGTTATCAAGAGCAGACTGTCGTTAAGACACATGACGGTTATTCATCTTCATTGTTGATCTTTACTGATTTGGATGGCTCATTATTAAATCATTATGATTATGATTTTTCTGATGCACAGGCTACGCTTGAGCAATTAGGGGAACAAGGTATACCGGTTATTCCTTGTACTAGTAAGACCATGGTCGAATTGATTGATCTGAGAGTTGAGCTAGATAATCATTGTCCTTTTATCATCGAAAATGGTGCTGCTGTTTATATTCCAACAGGGACCTTTTCTCAACAACCTAAAGATACTGTTCAGCAGGGCCAATTCTGGGTTAAATCATTGACGCAAGAACGCGCCTATTGGTTGACGATTCTTGAGACCACTAAATCACGCTTTGGAGACTGTTTTAGTCATTTTAATAATATGACTATCGACGAGATTATGAATGTCACGGGACTTAGTGAGTCGGCTGCTATTAAAGCTTCTCAAAGGGAGTATGGAGAACCTGTTTTATGGCAAGGCAATGAAGAGGATAAAAAGGCTTTTATTACAACGTTGAATCAAAAAGGAGCAGAGGTATTAGAGGGAGGACGTTTTCTACATGTTTCAGGTCCGACTAATAAAGCAAAGGCAATGCATTGGCTGGCGGCATTGTATCAATCTCAAATGTTGATTCAACGCGATATGGTTACCTTAGCTATTGGGGATAGTGGCAATGATATCGCGATGTTAGGTCAGGCGGATATGGCATTGTTAATTCGTTCACCTATACACGATTTACCTGTGTTGACTCGACAGCACAATACTTATATTTCAGACGAGATTGCCCCGCTTGGATGGAAACAAGGTGTTGAGATGATTCTCGATAACCTTGATCATACTCAGGAGAGAAAAGATGGCTGATTTTTACCAAAACGGTATTGTGACGACCTTACATAATTTAACGAACAGACATTTAGCAGATTTAGAAAATGATTTAGTTAAATTCAGTCAGCAAAGACCGATGGGGTTGTTGTTACCTTCTTTATTTTCAGAGTTAGAAGGTGATGCTTTACCGAATATTATTCAACAGCTCAAAACCGTGCCTTATTTATCCGAGATTGTGATTGGTTTAGATCGGGCTGATCTTGAGCAGTATAAATATGCTTTGTCATTTTTCTCTGAGTTGCCACAACATCACCGAGTATTATGGAATGATGGGCCACGCTTAATGGCGTTAGATAAAGAGCTGCAGGCATTGGGCTTGGCACCAGAGGAACCAGGGAAAGGCCGTAATGTCTGGTATTGCATGGGGTATATTTTGGCTTCGGGCAAAACAGAGTCTATCGCATTACATGATTGCGATATTGTCACCTACCAGAGTGATTTGTTGGCGAGACTGATCTATCCCGTCGCTCATCCTATGTTTAATTATGAGTTTTGTAAGGGCTATTATGCGCGGGTTGCTGATGGAAAATTGAATGGCCGGGTTAGCCGATTATTGGTCACTCCATTATTGCGAGCGCTTAAAACGGTGGTTAAGGATAACGATGACTACCTAAACTATATGGATAGTTTTCGTTATGCCTTGGCGGGCGAGTTTTCATTTCGACGTGATGTATTAAGCGATATTCGTATTCCGAGTGACTGGGGCCTGGAGATTGGAGTGTTATCGGAAATGCACCGAAACTATGCTAATAACCGTTTGTGTCAGGTTGATATTGCTCAAGTGTATGACCATAAGCATCAAGATCTATCGCTTGAAGATCAACAGGCTGGTTTGTCGAGGATGTCGATTGATATTACCAAGGCGTTATTTCGAAAGTTGGCAACTAAGGGCGAAGTGTTTAATGAAGAGAGCTTTAGAACGATTAAAGCCAGTTATTACAGAATTGCGCTCGACTTTATTGAAACCTACCGAAATGACGCGATTATGAATGGATTGACAATCGATATTCATCAAGAGGAAGAAGCGGTAGAGATGTTTGCTAAAAATATTATGGATGCCGGTAAGCTATTTTTAGAAAACTCTATGGAAACGCCTTTTATACCGAGTTGGAACCGTATTCAAAGTGCTGTACCCGATATCTTTGAACGTTTATATCAGGCTGTAGAAGAAGATCATTTAGAATTTTCGGCTCAATAAATCAAAGGTGTTGTGATGGACGTTAATCAGGAAGTGTTAGCGAATTTAAAAACTAAGATTCACCACCATTTGGAGGTTATCTATCAAGATATTGCGACTGATGTTCATTTGGAAGATTTATCTGACCAATTGATGTCGCTAATGCGATTTAACGAGACTTTTTCTGCCCCTGACCCGTACCAAAATAATTGGGATCAGCGGGATGTTTTCGCCATTACCTATGCGAATAGTATTGTTAAAGAGGATGAGGCACCGTTAGCGACATTGAATAGCTTTTTGATTCGCTATTTTGAACCCTATATCAACAGTGTTCATATTTTGCCTTTTTTCCCTTATTGTTCGGATGATGGTTTCGCAGTCATGGACTTTTATCAGGTTAATCCTGATGTTGGTGACTGGCAAGATATTCACCGGCTTTCAAAATCCTTTCGTCTCATGGTGGACTTAGTGATTAATCATGGTTCGAGTAGTGGCGAATGGTTTAAGCATTTTTTAGCGTGTGAGGGTGAGGGCCATGACTATTTTTTCACTGCTGAGCAAGATGTGAATGTGTCACAGGTTGTGAGGCCCAGAACGACGCCATTATTACAAGAGATTGAGACGGCGAGAGGTAAGGAATATGTCTGGTGTACGTTCAGTCATGAGCAAATTGACTTTAATTTTGAGAACCCAAAAGTAATAGCGGAGTTTGTCAAAATCATTCGTTTTTATCTTGATAATGGCGCCAAGATATTTAGATTGGATGCGGTCGCTTTTTTATGGAAAAGGTTGGGCACTAATTGCCTTAACCTGCCAGAGACACATGAGGTGGTTCGTTTATTGCGGACTTTAATTGAGTATGTGGCACCAGATGCGGTGATCATTACCGAAACCAATATTCCCAATAGAGAAAACCTAAGTTATTTTGGTAACGCAAATGAAGCACATTGTATTTATAATTTTTCGTTGCCACCGTTGTTACTTCATACTTTGGTCAATGGTAATTGTCATTACTTGAAGCAATGGTTGATGAGTATGCCGCCGGCACAAAATGGCACAGCTTATTTTAACTTTGTTGCTTCACACGATGGGATAGGGTTAAGACCTGCTGAGGGATTGTTGTCTGAAACAGAAATTGCACAATTAATGACGACTATGCAGCGATTTGGTGGCAAGGTGTCATGGCGTACAACAGATAATGGCATTAAAAAGCCGTATGAAGTGAATATTGCTTTATATGATGCACTACAAGGGACCCATGAAGGGCCAGATCAATGGCAACATGATCGTTTTATTTGTGCTCATGCCATTATGTTAGCGCTTGAAGGAATTCCTGCTTTTTATATTCATAGTCTATTGGCAACAGGCAATGATTTAGAGAAAGTGGAACAAACGCAGCAAAATCGTTCGATTAATCGACATCAGTGGGGTTTTGAGGAAATATCCGCGTTATTGGGTGATACAACGTCACAACACGCTCTGGCGTATCAAAAATTAACTGCATTAATTGCTATTCGTCGGGAGCAATCTGCTTTCCATCCAAATGCAACCCAGTTTACTTTGCATATGGGTGAGCAAATTTTTGGTTTTTGGCGACAAAGTAGAGATAGGAAGCAAAGCATTTTTTGTGTTTACAATATCAGTCCAGAACCCCAATCGTTATTGTTGTCTGACTTGAATTTAATTGTGACTGATGAATGGCGAGATTTGATTGGCGAACAAACCTATCAACAGAGTGATCAATTGTTAAAGATCGAACCCTACCAATTTTTATGGATAACGAATACATAAGGTATAGTCCCATGACTTTTAATTTTGCACATTTATATCACCATTCCTCATCCTTATTGTCTGCGTTATCATTTCCAGCAATAGAACAGCTATTACTTGCAAATAATGCCTTGTCAATAAGGCGATTAACAGTACTAGAAATATACAAACTCAAAAGTAATGGGACTATGTCATGAAACCATCAGGTTTAATTACAAAATGTTTATTCCCAGCAGCAGGCTATGGTACGCGCTTTCTGCCGGCCACAAAGGCAATGCCAAAGGAGATGTTACCAATCGTTAATAAGCCGCTGATTGAATATGGCGTTGACGAGGCGATGGAGGCGGGGATTAATCAAATTGGCTTTATTACTGGGCGAGGAAAACGTGCTATTGCTGATCATTTTGATACAAATTATGAACTTGAACAGCAAATTGAAGGGACTGGTAAGGAGAAATATTTAGCTGATATTCGTCATGTCATGGAACATAGTGACTTTATGTTTATGCGGCAAAGGGAGATGTTGGGTTTAGGGCATGCTATTCTGACAGGCGAACCGATGATGGGTACTGAACCCTTTGCGGTTGTGTTAGCAGATGATTTATGTGCACATCCTGAGGAGGGCGGTAAGCGTGCTTTGGGACAGTTGGTTGAACTTTATAATACTTACCGATGCAGTATTGTGGCTATAGAAGAAGTCCCGATGGCCGATGTCAGTAGTTATGGTGTGATTGCAGGTAGTGAAATAGGTGAGGGTATTTATTCGATTGAGTCGATGGTTGAAAAGCCAGCTCCGGAAGATGCGCCGAGCAATTTAGCGATTATCGGACGCTATATCCTGACGCCAGATATTTTTGATTATATTCGTGAAACTGAGCCTGGTAGAAACGGTGAAGTACAAATTACAGATGCTTTGATGAATATGGCAAAAGATAAGCAGGTGTTAGCGGTCAAATTTAAAGGCCGGCGGTATGATTGCGGTAGTGTCGAGGGTTTTGTAGAAGCAACAAATCATTTTTATGAAACGGTGTATAAAAAGTAGTTTTTTTATGGCATTAACCAATTCTTAAGTGATTCTCTAAGTTCATTAATGGCTCCGTCAGTTGATGAAAATGTGTTGCTATTGGATTCTTTGAGTGCATGCCATTTTTCATGGCTATACTCGGCTGTTGAATCGATAGCTTTACTGACGTGTTCACTTGCTACTTCCTTTACATCAGTGAGTATTCGTTTTGATTCAATCTTGCCTTCATTGATACAAGCTTCAAAATCAAATTCGTTTGTTGTGCCAAATAGAATGTTTTGTTCATCTTGTAAGGCAGCTTTATCTTCACAATAATCATGCACCTCAAACCCTGTCATTGTAATGGCGACTGCAATGGTTCCAATAGTTGCTGCTGCGAGTGACGCTGAAGCGACTCTTCGACTGGATCGCTTGGCGAGTTTTTTGGTGAGTGCTTGTTTTTTAATGTGATGTCTTGTTTTCATTTTATCGATCACTATTTGCGATGATTTCAAATTATTGAGTGTGTCGATAGATGTCGCTGCTAAACCAAATGTGCCGAGTAAGGTATTTAAAAAGAAAGTGCTGGCGAAAGTGAGTGCAGCAAGGGTCGTTGTGAAGGTGAGTAAGACGGATTTCATATTGACAGTCTCCGGCATTAAAAAAGCCCGATAAATAAATTTTATCGGGCTTGTTGTGATTATTGAACTTTAAATTGAACGGTGATACTACCGCGGTATTTTACTTCATCAAATGAATTGGTTTTGGAGGCGACAGGTTTTGCTTTCTTTGAAGCGTAGCTTTTATCAAACTGTACCGCCGATTCAGCCATTACAGCTCTGCCAAGTACATTGGCACCAGCTGTGGCTTGAAAACGGATATTGGATTCATTGAAAGAAATAGGGGTCAGTTTTATACCTAAGGCTTGCTCGTAATAGGCTTTTTTGGCTAATACTTTTTCTAATGCTTTTTGCTTTACTTTTTGATTGTATTCTTCTTTTTTACTATGTTTAAACGTGGTCGCACTGAGCTTAGCTTCTTCATATTGATCGGCGAGTTCGGCGATAATTTGTAATTGTTTTTCTTGATTGATTTCAATCGCAATGCGGTTCATGACTTTGTAACTGTCGGGTTCGTCACCAATTATTAACAGGAATACCTTTTGAAATTAAGGTTTGTTTTATCTGTTCTCTTAAGCTGGCATTCTTTTTAATAGAGTCTGAGAGCTTATCCTCTTCTGTGGTGATAACGAGGTTAAGCATTGCCTGATCTGAATAAGCTGTTTCCTCAGCTTCAGCACTGATGTTGATAATATTGTCTCTTGGGTGGAGAAAGCCACGCAGGTCTTCCGGGTTACCTTTGAGTTCTGGCGCGGCAGAAACAGTGAGAGGGAAAAGTAGGCATAAAGCTAAACTGAGTTTTTTCATGATGATCCTTTGTTATTGTTATGGTTCACTAGGATAGACTTCAATAAACCATTTGGGTTTCATCCGGCCAAAATCGGTTCTGATATTTGTTTTTAAACGTTTGTTTGAATCGAGAACATAGCAATGATTTTCATCGCGTACGAAGACAGCCCAATGCCAATAAGGTTGTCCTTTTTCAAGATGCCACTTCAGAGAAATTAAGGCGCAATCTGGTAAATTATCCCAGTCTGTAAAAGGGCTTTCAGAAGGTGCTGTATGGATATCTAGTTGTTTGAGTAAGGAACGAATGGGTTTTGTGTCTGACCAAATGCTGTTATCAGTAGCATAGATGCCGATTTGATTCGCTATGGTTTTTGCCTGTCCGTAATCAACGCCGGCAATGGCTGCTGCACTGGCAATGGCACAACCGGTGGTTTCTTGCTGGATAACAGCCTGAGTTGGTTTTTTCACGGTGGTGTTATTACTGGGCCTTAACGATGAGTTTGCCACCTTGTATCTTGGTTAAATCAATTTCTAATCTATTTTTTGACCAACCGTGCATCTTGTCATGGGCTTCAATGTATAGGGTGGTGAGATTGTCATCAATTTTGACGTTATTGAGTGAACGGGTGAAGGGTTGTTCATTAACATGGGGATGGAGTAGGGTACGTGTGCCTAGGACATTCTCTTTACTATCAACAATCCGCCATGCGTCGGCATAGTGTTCCCAACCGGTATCATTATGTTGCAGTTTGACGTTGATCAGGTATTCCCCTTGGCTTTGATGAAAAAGGGCTGCAGCAAGAATTTCTACATCGTTGGCGAGACTGCTTTGTGTGTAGCCAGTGATAAGGAGACTGAAGAGGAATAGGTGCTTTTTCATAAATATCTCAATATTTGTTTGTTTTTAGTTTGTCGACCAGACGGCGAACTCGTTGCCACTGGGTTCTGTGAAGTGGAAACGACGACCGCCTGGAAAATCAAAGATGGCTTGTATTATTATGCCGTCGGCGTGTTCAATTTTACGCTGGGTTTCGGCTAAATCATCACTATAAAAAACGGTCAGTGCTGCGCCATTATCTGTTGTTGATGCGTGTGGTGATTTGAAAAAGCCACCATCAAGCCCTTGGTTAGAAAAGGCGGTATAGTCTGGACCAAAATCTTCAAACTGCCAATCAAAGACAGACTCAAAAAAGGCTTTTGTGGCCGAAATATCTTTGGCTGGGAATTCGAGGTAATTAATCTTTTCGTGCTGATTCACTATTACTTCCTTATACCAATGTGATTTTTATTGGATTGTACTAGATCGTACGGTAGGAATGAATTATCTGGCGGGAGATAAGGATTATTTATTGGCGATTGCAGCGGTTATTTTTGAATCCGTAGGTATATTTTCGGGTGAAAGTAGCAGATTCAAATCATGATAGGCCGCTTTGAATTGCTCGACAGAGGGTGAATGAGGTATTCCCTGTTTGTTGTGTGCCGTCTTGACCAGTTCGCGGGCTAAGCTGAAAAGGGCATCGTGACGTTGTTTAACTTCATCTAACCAAGATTCGGTAAATAGCTTTTCATTCCTTAATCTATCGAACCAGATGCTGAGATGACATCGTGTTACTTTTAAATCTGTCAGGCCGGATTCGGTCAGAAATAGTATATTGCTATACCAGTGTTGGGTAGTGAGCTGTATGAGCATACGCCGCTTATCTTGGAGCGATAGGCTTTCGGCTAATTCGGCATATTGTAGCCATTCAGGGTTAGGTGAATAGTCCTTAAGCCATTGTTCGAATTGTCTGACTGGGAGGGGGCGAGAAATGCCATAACCTTGCGCTTCGTCACAACCCATTATGATGAGCATAAGACCTTGTTCTGTGAATTCAACACCTTCAGCAATAATTTTATGGTTGAAGGCATGAGCGAGGCTGATGATACCTTCGATAATGCTGTAATCGCTTGGGTCGATTAAAATATCCCTGACAAAAGTACGATCTATTTTAATGACATTGGCAGATAGATCACGGATATGAGTTAAGGCTGAATAACCTGTTCCGAAATCATCTAATGCAACACTGACACCTAGTTTGGATTGGCATTGTTCTATAATCTCGCTGATTATACTAAGATCGCTTAGCGCACTACTTTCTAGCACCTCTAACTGCAGCTGCTGTGACTTCACTTTGGAGTGAGTCTCTAAAGCGGTTGTTAGCTGTTCAACAAACGACTCACTTTGAAGGTGATGAGATGCAATATTAACGCTTATTTCAAGGTGAATTCCTTGACCTTCCCATGTTTCTATTTGACTTAAAGCTTGATTGATAACCCAATTACCAATTTGTATTTCTAGTTCTGTACCTTGAAGGGCGGGCAGAAAATCAAGTGGTGGAATTAACCCTTTTTCAGGGTGTATCCAGCGAATAAGCGCTTCGGCACCCAGTATTTGGCCTGAGCGCATGTTGACTTTAGGTTGGTAATAAAGTTCAAACTCATTGTCGGTGAGTGCCTTTTGGATTTCTTGTAATTGGGCTTGGTGATGGACAATTTCTTGATCATCTTCTGGGTTAAAGAAGCATTGTCTATTTTTTCCTGATAATTTGGCTTGATACATGGCTTGATCAGCATGCCTGAGTAAGGTGTCTAAATCTGAGTCATCGTTTGGATAGAGTGTCGCACCGATAGAGGCGCTAATCTTATGTTGCGTGTCACCAATTTGATAGGGCTGTGACAAAATTGTATTGACCCGGCTCATATAGTTGTTCACAGTGGCTTTTAGACTCGATATCACTAAGTAAAAGAGTGAATTCATCACCCCCTTGTCGTGAGATGGTGTCGGTTTGACGGGTGGCTTCTTTTAGGCGCTTAGCAACTTCGATAAGCAGCTGATCACCTGCATCATGGCCATGGTTGTCGTTAACGGGTTTGAAGTTATCTAAATCGATGAAACAGATTGCTAACAGTGAGTTATGACGATCACTGTTGGCAACAGCTTGTGTGAAACGATCGGCAAATAGGACTCGGTTTGGTAATTTGGTTAGTTCATCATAATGCGCTTGTTGGTTGAGACGTTTTTCAGCTTCTTTTCGACGTTCATTGATGATGACTTGAGCGCAGAAGTCCGAAATAGAACGCGCAAATTCTTCATCTTGCTTGGTCCATTGTCGATGAGATTTGGTATCTTCACAGCAAGTGACGCCGATAACAGAACCGTCAGCATAAATCGGTGTGTCGATGAGGGAATTAATACCTAACGGTAATAAATAATCGTCTAAAAACTCTGTAGCGGCAGGATGTGTAGTCACATCTGGTGCTGAGATAAACCCTACTTTGCGAATTGTTTCAAAATAGTTGGGGTAGTCTTTGGCTTCTAGAACTTTATAGTCGGTATTAATATTGCCTTCTTCAAGCGATATCTGACTACTAATCATGCTTTTGTCTTCGTTGAATAACCAAATGCTGACGCGATCAATGTCGAGTTGTTCAGCGGTGGTTGTCACTATTTTAGTTAGGGCTGATTTTTTATCATTGAAGTTTTCTTTAGTCAGTTCTAATAAAGCACTTTGATTTTGTAATAGCTTTTGTTGTGTATCTTGTAACTCTAATGTTTGTTGTTCTACTTTTTGATTGAGTTTAAGTGTGTCTCGTTTTAACTTACGAGTGCTTGTGGCGTAAATCGGGTAGGCAAATAATAAGAATAACGTCGCGATGAGAATGGAGCTGAAAATCTGTTTGTTGATTATTTCCTGTATATGGGAGATTGGAAGATCAGCACCTGTGATATAAAAGGTGCCATCTGGAGAATAACTTGGAATAAAAACACTGCGAAAAGTCCCCCATTGTTCGGTATATTCTAAGAAAGAAGTCTTTTTAGTCTTAAAAACCTCGAAAACGCGGGGATCGACATCGTCATAGTGATCGTAATAAAAACTCAATTGTTCACCTGATTGTCTTTCTTCAGGTGTGGCACTGGAGGAGGTGAAGAGAATTTTATCGTCACGTTTAATTAGGGTGTAGACATAGGTGATATCACGTTGATCGGTAAAGTCAGAGAGAGCCAGAATGTGGGCCATTTTCTGATCTTCATTAAGATCATGTTGGGTCATATTTTGATGATGTAATGAACCCGGCAAAAGTAATTCGGTCACTCTAGCAGCATCTTTGAGTTGATTATCTAGTTGCTGGTAGAGTGCGGCTTTTTCGTTAAGTACGGTAAGGTACGTAAAACCAATAACAAATAAAATATAAAGTAGGCTTGTGAGCACTACCTTTTGATTTGCAGATAAGGAAGCTATTCGGGTTTTTATCACGTTAAACTCATTACCGTAGAAGCGGTCTAGCCCTGTATATTGGATGATAAACCAGCATAGGCTCTGTCGTCGCTAAGCGTCAATAAGCCTTGGTTGAGAGATGAGAATTGGGTAGCCTTTCTCGATAAAATGGTGTTTAAAACAGGTTAAATTAGAAGACTTCTAGAGTAAGGTTGTCATTTCGGTAGGGAACTATGAACCAAGGTAAGATTATTGAAAGTCAATTTAAGACAGCATGCTGGTTGCCAGATCAGCATAGTCAGACGTTATTTCCGACCTTATTTAGGAGGCAGATTTCATTAGATTTGACTGAGGAAATATTAGAATTGCCCGATGGCGATTTTGTTGAATTATCGTGGACATCTTCAACAGAGTCAGGTCCTATTATTGCTTTGTTTCATGGTTTGGAAGGCTCGGTTGAGTCAGGTTATGCCCAAGGTGTATTAAGAGTGATACGTGATTTGGGTTGGCAAGGTGTGCTAATGCATTTTCGCACTTGTGGTAAAAAGGGAAACCGTTTACCACGTTGGTATCATTCGGGTGATAGCCCTGATATTGATTATTTTATTGATGTCTTAAAAACACGGTATCCAGATCGTCCTTTAGGGGCTTTTGGTGTGTCATTGGGTGGGAATGCTTTATTAAAGTATTTGGGGGAGAAAGGGGGCGATAGTCCGCTTTCAGCTGCTATGGCTGTTTCGGTTCCTTTTGATTTAGCGAATACGGCTCAACATCTCACAACAGGGTTTTCACGCGTTTACCAACGTCATTTGGTTCGCTTAGTACGCAAAAAGGTGTTGGCTAAGCATAAAGAAATGCCTTTGCCGATGGATCTAGAAACATTTAATCAGGCGAGGACGTTTTATCATGTCGATAATATGGCGGCGAAGCTGCATGGTTTTGACAGTGCGGATGATTATTATGATAAGGCGAGTGCACGTCAGTTTTTGAAATCAATTAAAGTCCCCACATTGGTATTACACAGTGAAAATGATCCGTTTATGACGCCAGCTGCGATTCCAAACCAATCTGAGTTATCACCGGATGTGACACTTGAATTAACGCAAAGTGGCGGGCATGTTGGTTTTGTTTATGGCATGAACCCATTAAAGCCTAAGTACTGGATTGATAAGCGGTTCCAAGAGTTTTTTAGTGGGCAGCTTGCTTAATCAACATGTGAACCCCAGCAATAATAGACTGTCTATATAACATGGTATAAACACCGCACTTTCGTGTTTATGTTTATCATCATTAATATGGAGGGTCGTTGTATGAATATTCGATTTTTAACACCCACTATTCATGGCATTTTAGATTATATTGCCGCTATTGTTTTAGTTGTGGCGCCAGTCATTTTAAAACTACATGAGGTTTCCCCTTTTGCTTATTGGTTATCAGTTGTGGCTGGGGGCTTATTGATTCTCTATAGTTTATTGACTGATTATGAGTTTAGTATCAGCAAAATGATCCCATTGAAAGTGCACTTGGGATTGCACTTATCTGCTGGTATTCTCTTCGTTATTTGGCCGTTTATTTTTGGCTTTACGGGCGTGGCTATGGCTTATTACATTGTGATGGGCTTAGGCATTTTGTTGGTTGTGGCTATGACAGATCCCGCTCCAACACCAAGGCATGGTCATCACCACATTACGGAATAATGGTTTCTAAGCCATGGAAAGGTCTAACTGAATAACGCGTGACTTGGCTGTTTGTTTAATAACAAACAGCCAAGTTTTATGGGCCGATGTATACTGCCATTTATGATATTTTTTGTGATAAGCATTTGATGTGATGTTACGCGTTGAGATTTTTATTTCTGAGCAAGTCTGCCGTGTTCTATCGGAAGATGGAAGCTGTGTTTTTGAGGCGCTTGTCTCCACAGCTAAAAATGGTCCAGGGGAAGAAAAAAACAGTGAATGTACACCGAGAGGGTTACATCGAATAAGGGCGCTTATTGGCGCTAATCTTTCTGAAAATACTATTTTTGTGGGACGGAGACCGACGGGTGAATGTTATACAGAGGCGATGTCAGTACAGTTTCCAGAAAGAGACTGGATATTGACCCGTATTTTATGGCTGAGTGGATTAGAAGTTGGTCAGAATCGCTTGGGAAATGTTGATACAATGCAACGTTATATTTATATCCATGGCTGCCCGGATAGTTTCCCGATGGGGGAGCCGTTATCTCATGGGTGTATTCGAATGCATAACCGTGATTTGTTGCCACTTTTTGATTTGGTGAAAGTGGGCACACAGGTCATGATTCACGAATAAGGCGAGCGTGTATGACATTAGGCCCTTTAATGGTCGACTTAGTCGGTTTGGCACTCAGTGAAGAAGAAGCTGAGATATTGCAACACCCGCTGGTGGGTGGTGTCATTCTGTTCAGTCGGAATTATGAATCGCCAGAACAAATTACTGAATTAACGGCATCTATTCGTGCCTTACGTGATCCACATCTTTTGATTTCAGTTGATCATGAAGGGGGACGTGTTCAACGATTTCGTAATGGTTTTACACGCTTACCGCCTGTCGGTGTTTTGGGGCAAGGGTATGAGCGTCAACCAGACTTGACCTTATCTCGTGCAGAAATGACAGGCTGGTTAATGGCAGTTGAATTACGTGCGGTGGGGGTAGATTTTAGTTTCGCACCTGTACTTGATTTAGATTATGGTGTCAGTGAAGTGATTGGTGATCGCGCTTTTCATAGAGATCCAGCGACAGTGACGGCAGTGGCTAAAGCTTATATTCAAGGGATGAAACGTGCCTGGATGCCTGCAGTGGGTAAACATTTCCCAGGCCATGGTGCTGTGGAAGTGGATTCTCATCTCGGTTTACCAACGGATACACGGCATTTTGAAGATATGTTGCAAGCTGATATGTTGCCCTTTAGGCAATTATGCAATAGTGAATTGGCGGGTATTATGCCGGCCCATATTGTTTATGAAAAAAGTGATTCTTTGCCAGCTGGATTTTCACCGTTTTGGATTCAGGAAGTATTACGAGAACGGTTGGGATTCCAAGGTGCCATATTAAGTGATGATCTCAGTATGGAAGGTGCTGCGGTGATGGGAGACAGTGTTGCCCGAGCTGAGGCCGCTTTATCGGCAGGTTGTGACATGGTACTGGTGTGCAATAAGCCAGACAGTGTTGTGCAAGTGATCGATGGTCTAAAAATTGAGCAAGATCCTTTACGACATATGCGTTTGATTCGTTTGCATGGACGCCATGGTATGGAGCGAGATGATTTGATGGCAAGCGATGATTGGAAACAAGCGGTGCAGACGGTATTGAGTTATGCCCCTGATCCCGAGTTGGAGTTTAATTTGGCATGATGAGAGTGTTGATGCGTTTTATTTTTTTATTAGGGTTGTTGGTTTTTCAATCCACGCTTTATGCTGAACCAGTAACACAGGATCCAAGCGCTGACGTAGCTATTGAAGCCGTACCTGAGACGTTGCAAAATGCCAGGGCGACTATGCAGACATTTTTGAATGCAATGACGGCTGTTGCTGAAGGTGAGAAAAACCAGTTTGAGGCTGCAATTTCAACGTTTGATTTGAGCTACTTACCAGCCGTTATCCAACAAGAAAAAGGTAAAACATTGGCGACGATGTTGTTGTCGGTGATGGAACGCAGTAAGGACGTTGTGTTAAGTGATGTCCCACGTCAGCCGAAAGGCGATAAGTATGTGTTCGGTCGTTATTCCCAAGGTGAAGTCTCAATTATTAAACAGGCTGATGGGCGTTGGTTATTTAATCAAGCTTCTCTACGTGCTTTGCCTAATATTTTAGAGGGTTTGTTGGCTGTGCCAGCCAAGAATGGTAGCAAAGACCCACAAGTGGCTTTACCGTTTTATATCCATTTGAGGGCGGCTTTGCCTGATGTCTTGAAAGGGAAGTTTATCCTTGAATATTGGCAATGGCTAGGCATCTTCATTGTTGTCATTATTGGTTTTATTGCTGATAAGTTAGTGGCTTGGTTCTTATCTAAGAATGTGAAGCATTGGAAATTACGTCACCCTGATTATAGGGATGTTGATGACACTATTCTCAGGCCATTAGGTTTGATGGCTATGGCGTTAATTTGGTGGTTTTTACTGGGTTTATTGGGTTTGCCAGATACTGCTTTGGCCATTTTGTCGGTGGCAGTGAAGTTGCTGGTTAGTTTATCTGCAGTGTGGAGTGCTTTTAGGCTAGTCGATATTATTTATGCCTTATTGATGCGTAAAGCATTGGCAACCAGTAATCGTTTTGATGATTTATTGGTGCCGATGGTGACGAAAAGCTTGAAGGTTTTTGTTGTCGTCATGGGGGTGATTTTCTCAGCCGATAATCTCAACATTGATGTGACCAGTTTATTAGCTGGCTTAGGTATTGGTGGCTTGGCCTTTGCTTTTGCAGCAAAAGATTTATTGGGTAATTTCTTTGGCTCTTTAACGGTGCTGCTTGATCGACCTTTTCAGATTGGAGATTGGGTTGTTATCGGCGATGTTGAAGGTTCAGTAGAGGAAGTTGGCTTTAGAAGTACTAGAGTAAGAACATTCTATAACTCATTGATAACATTGCCTAATGCAATACTCACAAATACGAAAATAGATAATATGGGCGCACGACGTTTTCGTCGTATGAAAACGATGTTGGGCCTGACTTATGATACGCCACCTGAAAAAATAGATGCTTTTTGTGAAGGTGTCAGGGCGTTGATTCGACTACATCCCTATATGCGTAAGGATTATTATCAGGTGTATTTTAATCAGTATAGTGCGGCTTCTTTGGATATCTTGGTGTATGTGTTCTGGGAGACACCAGATTGGAATATGGAGCTAAGAGAACGTCACCGTTTTCTTTTGGATATTTTACGATTGGCAAAACAATTAGATGTTGAGTTTGCTTACCCGACTCAGACGCTTTACCTCAAGCAGGATGAAGGTGGTTCAGATGCTATGTCAGGTCAGTTTAGTCCAATGATGTCTCAAGAGGATGCCATGGCGATGGGTCAGAAAGAGGCACAATCTATTGTTGAAGCGACAACTGGGCTTGATAGTAAGCCTGGCCCTGTTAAGTTTCCTTAAAAGGGTAGATTAGGTTTAAGTCCACGTTATGACAGCGCAATTTGTTCATTTAAATATTCACAGCGATTACTCCTTAGTCGATGGTTTAGTTCGCGTTAAGCCGCTTATTTCTGCTGTCGCTGATGCCGGTATGCCGGCAGTCGCGTTAACGGATCAGCATAATTTCTTTGCAGCGGTGAAGTTTTACAGTGCTGCTATTCGAGCAGGCGTGAAACCGATTTTAGGGGCTGATCTACGTTTGAGAGACGAGGCAGATGCTAAAGGAAATCGTCGTTTTATTGTGCTTTGCCAGAATATGGTGGGCTATCATAATTTGTCGAGATTATTGTCTCGAGCCTATATTGAAGGACAGCATTTGGGTGTACCCATGTTGGATTTTGAGTGGTTGCAAGGACAAACAGAAGGCTTGATTTGTATTTCATCCAGTCATGAAGGTTTAGTTTCTAAAGCACTGTTAAATAACCAAAAAGAAGAAGCAGAAAGTCAAGCTAAACTATGGTCTGATTTATTCCCTGATCGATTTTATTTGGAACTGGTTCGTACGGGCCGAGAAGATGATGAACGCTATGTAGAGGCTGCTTTGGCTTTGGCGGCTAAAGTCGACTTACCTGTGGTTGCAACGAATGCGGTTCGTTTTTTGGAACCAGAACAGTTTGAAGCGCATGAAGCTAAAGTGTGTATTAGTGATGGACGACTATTAGATGATCCGCGTCGGCCGAGGCACTATTCACCTGAACAATATTTACGTTCACCTCAAGAAATGGCTGACTTGTTTAGTGATATTCCAGAGGCGATTGAGAATACGGTTGAAATTGCCAAACGTTGTAATGTCGAATTAACTTTAGACCAACATTTTTTGCCTGACTTCCCTGTACCTGAAGGGATGACCATTGCAGAATTTTTAACGCAAGAGTCGTTCGAGGGCTTGGAAAAACGGTTACCTGTTTTATTTCCTGATCCTGAGACTTTAGCGTCTCGTCGTGATGAATATGAAGCGCGATTACAAATCGAACTTGATGTTATTAATCAGATGGGGTTCCCGGGTTATTTCTTGATTGTTGCCGACTTTATTCGATGGGCAAAAAACAATGGGGTGCCTGTTGGTCCTGGTCGGGGTTCTGGTGCGGGTTCGTTGGTGGCTTATGCCCTTGAAATTACCGATATTGACCCTTTGCAATATGATTTGTTATTTGAGCGTTTCTTAAACCCTGAACGGGTGTCATTGCCTGACTTTGATGTCGACTTTTGTATGGAAGGCCGTGATCGGGTGATCGAATATGTATCAGAACATTATGGTCGTGATCATGTATCGCAGATTATTACCTACGGTACGATGGCGGCAAAAGCGGTACTGCGTGATGTTGGTCGTGTATTAGGGTTTCCATATGGTTTAGTGGATGGTTTGGCTAAATTGGTGCCTTTTGAGCTCAAGATGACGTTAACCAAGGCATTAGAACAAGAACCATTACTCAAAGAACGTTATGACAAAGAAGAAGATGTTAAAACGCTAATTGATCTGGCCCTACAGTTGGAAGGCTTAACGCGAAATGTCGGTAAACATGCCGGTGGTGTGGTGATCGCCCCTAAAGCGTTGACGGAATACACCCCAATTTATTGTGAGCAGAACGGCGCTGGTCTTGTCTCTCAATACGATAAGGATGATGTTGAAAGCGTGGGTTTGGTGAAGTTTGACTTCTTAGGCCTAAGAACTCTGACTATCATCGATTGGGCGATAAAAAACCTTGAAGCAATTTTGCCTCAAGAAGCGATCGATAAAATTGATATTACCAATCTACCTTTAGATGACAAACCTAGCTATGACTTATTAAAACGCTGTGAAACGACAGCGGTTTTCCAGTTAGAGTCAAGGGGTATGAAAGAGTTGGTCAAACGCCTACAGCCTGATACGTTTGAAGATATCGTGGCTTTGGTGGCTTTATTCCGACCGGGTCCATTGCAATCGGGGATGGTCGATGACTTTGTAAACCGAAAACATGGTCGCGCTAAAGTGGATTATCCTCACCCAGATTTAGAGCCGATTTTAAAGCCGACTTATGGGGTTATTGTCTATCAAGAGCAAGTGATGCAAATTGCTCAAGTGTTGGCGGGCTATAGTCTTGGTAGTGCGGATATGCTTCGACGCGCGATGGGTAAGAAAAAAGCTGAAGAAATGGCACAACAACGTCAGTTCTTCTTAGAAGGGGCTGCCAAACGAGATATTGATGAGAAGACAGCTGGGCCTATTTTTGATTTGATGGAAAAATTTGCGGAGTACGGATTTAATAAATCACACTCTGCGGCCTATGCTTTAGTGGCTTATCAAACGGCTTGGCTGAAGGCGCATTACCCTGCCGCGTTTATGGCAGCGGTGTTGTCTGCTGATATGGATAATACCGATAAGATTGTTGGGCTGATCGACGAATGCCGGGATATGAACCTGACGGTACTGCCACCGGATGTTAATCACAGTAAGATTCGTTTTACGGTGGCGGATGAACAAACGATTCGTTATGGCATGGGCGCGATTAAAGGCGTTGGTGAAGCGGCATTAGCAGGTATCGTTGAGGAGCGAGAGTCAGGCGAGGCTTTCAGCAGCTTATATGACTTCTGCCGTCGTGTTGATATGAAGAAAATTAACCGACGCGTCATGGATGCTTTGGTTAAATCGGGTGCGTTGGATGAGCTAGGTGGACACCGTGCGAGTTTAGAGGCCAGTTTAACGAAAGCAACACAGATCGCAGAACAACATCGACGTGATATGGATAGTGGCCAAAACGATATGTTTGGCTTAATGGTGTCAGAACCAACGGAAACACAAGATGAACCTTTAGTCGATGTAGCTGAATGGTCAAAAGAACAGTTATTGATTGCTGAAAAAGAAACGCTGGGTTTATATTTAAGTGGCCATCCGATTGATCGTTATGCAGAAGAGTTGGCACGCTTCATACCGAAACGAATTAATGAGCTAGATGCACCTGAGGCAAAAGGCTATCAGCGTAATGAAATCCCAGTGATTACGGCGGGTTTGATCGTTGCAATCAGAACGATGAAGAATAAGAATGGCGGCCGGATGGCATTTATTACCTTAGATGACCAAACAGCACGGTTGGAAGTACGGGTATTTGCAGATGTGTATGAGCAATATCAGGCGTTATTACAGCCAGATAAGTTAGTTGTGATTCAAGGTAAGATTGGTCAGGATAATTTCACGGGTGGTTTAGCGGCGACAGCTGAGTTGGTTTATGATGTTGCTCGAGCACGTGAAATGTGTGGCAAGGCTTTGGTTGTAAGGATTGAGAACCCTTCAGATGACCAAAGCTGGATAAGCTTTTTGCAAACGACGATGATGCCATTTAAGGATGGTTTGATTCCTGTTGAGGTGGATTACCGAAACCAAGATGCAAGAACATTGATTTCTTTAGGAACAGATTGGAAGGTTAGGCCTGAGGATACGTTGTTGACTGATTTAGAAGCGTCTCCCATTATCACAGACGTGAAAATGAAGTATGGTTAGCTAGAGATAAGAGTAGGGCGCTGGATAAGCCTGGCTGTATAGAACGAGGGATGGTGTATTACGTTTAAAGGTGGGGATATCGCTATGGATATGATGCCATATTTAAAGCTGATGGCAGAGAAAGATGCGTCAGATATGTTCTTTTGTACGGGAACGGAACCCCAGATTAAAATCGATGGCACGATTCGGCCGGTCGGTAGTAAGAAACTTGAACCGGGAGATGTGACCGGAATGGCCTCCTCATTGATGAGCAGTGAACAGGCCAAAGAATTTGAACGGACGTTGGAAATGAACTTTGCTGTGCCGTTATCCGGCATTGGTCGTTTCAGGGTTAATATTTTTCGCCAACGCGGTGAAGCATCCATTGTAATACGCTATATTAACTCCATTATTCCGCATTTTGAAGATATGAGTTTACCGCCTGTTTTAGGCGACATCATTATGGAAAAACGAGGCTTAGTGTTAGTAGTAGGCGCTACGGGGTCGGGTAAATCGACAACATTAGCCGCTATGATAGGTCATCGAAATCGTCATTCTAATTCTCATATTTTAACCATTGAAGATCCCCTTGAGTTTATCCACAATCATGATCAGTCGATTGTGCAGCAACGTGAGGTAGGGATTGATACCTTAACGTATGAAAATGCATTAAAGAATGCGCTACGTGAAGCGCCAGATGTGATTTTGATTGGCGAAATTCGCGATATGGAAACGATGAAATATGCCATCGCTTATTCGGAGACTGGTCACTTATGTTTAGCGACCCTGCATTCGAATAATGCTAATCAGACATTGGATAGAATTTTAAATTTTTTCCCTGAAGTCGCACATCGTCAATTATTGATGGATTTGTCGCTGAATTTACGCGCCATTGTGTCGCAACGTTTATTGCCTAGTGTCGATGGTAAGCGAATTCCTGCTGTTGAAGTCATGTTGAATTCTCCTTATATCCAAGAGTTAATTTTAAAAGGACATATTGGCGATATTAAGGAAGCGATGAAAGAGAGTACGAATGATGGTACAGTCACGTTCGACCAGGCCTTGTTAGCGCTATATCACGAGGGGAAAATTACGCAAGAAGAAGCATTGTTAAATGCTGACTCGAAGAATGATTTGAACTTGGCAATCAGGATGGACAAACACGAAGCCGCTGATGAAGACAGTGAATTAATTATCGGGTAGCTCTTTTTCTGTGTGGCACGTGTATAATTCGAGACTATTTGATTTTTTAGGGTAAGCACTGATGCAACAAAATTTCCTCGATTATGAGCAACCGATTGCTGAGTTAGAAGCGAAAATCGACGAGTTGCGTTATATGAGTAGCGATAGTGATGATCTCAACATCACTGAGGAAATTCAAAAGCTACAAGACAAAACGGTTGAACTCACAGAGTCTATCTTTGCGAATTTGACGCCGTGGCAAGTCACTCAAATGGCACGTCATCCGCAACGTCCTTATACCTTAGATTATATTCACCGCATTATTACCGATTTTGAAGAATTGCACGGCGATCGCGTTTATGCCGATGATCAAGCTCTTGTCACGGGAATGGGTCGTTTAAATGGCCGGTCTGTGGTGGTGATTGGCCATCAAAAAGGGCGTGATACTAAAGAAAAAGTATCTCGCAACTTTGGTATGCCTCGACCTGAAGGTTACCGTAAAGCATTACGTGTGATGAAAATGGCAGAACGTTTTGGTTTGCCTGTTCTGACATTCATTGATACACCGGGAGCATACCCTGGTATTGATGCCGAAGAACGTGGTCAGAGTGAAGCGATTGCCCGTAATTTATTTGAAATGGCGCAATTGAAAACACCTATTATCAGTACGGTGATTGGTGAAGGTGGATCAGGTGGTGCATTAGCTGTTGGTGTAGCCGATCATTTGATGATGTTGGAATACAGTATTTATTCGGTCATCTCGCCTGAAGGTTGTGCGTCTATTTTGTGGAAAAGTGCTGAGAAAGCACCTGAAGCAGCTGAAACCCTTGGCGTGACATCAGATCGTTTGAAAGAGTTTGGTTTGGTAGATGCTGTTATTCCTGAGCCATTAGGTGGCGCGCATCGTGATATGGATGAGATGGCTGAACGTGTAAAGCAAGCCATTGATGAAAAATTGACTGAATTAGAAACCATTTCTGGTGAAGGCTTAATTGAACATCGTCAAAAACGCTTACTTAACTTCGGCGAATACGAAAACTAGAGGGCATGAAAGATTGGTCCCAACGCGTTGTTGAACAAGTCGTTGAGGCCAGTGCTGGCGGTTCAGTTTGGATTGCCTACAGTGGGGGTGTTGATTCCCATGTTTTATTACACTTATTAGCGACGTGTGGTCGGTTTCCTACTGAACAATTACACGCGATTCATATCGATCATGGTTTGTCCGAGCAATCTGGCCAATGGGCTGAACATTGTCAGCAGATAGCCGCTGATCTGACAGTCGATTATGACTGTATTAAAGTGACTGTTAAAGGCATTGCTGATCATGGCATAGAGTCTGCTGCCAGACAGGCACGGTATAGGGCTATTGCCGATCACATTTTCCCTCAAGACACTGTATTAACGGCTCAACACCAGAATGATCAGGCCGAGACTTTATTACTGCAGTTATTACGAGGGGCCGGACCAAAAGGTTTGGCGGCGATGCCGATACAATCATCGTTAGCAGATGCACAACTGTTACGCCCTTTATTGGATGTGACACAGGCGCAGATTGTTGCTTATGCGAAGCAACATCAACTTCAATGGGTTGAAGATCCTAGCAATCGTGATGTGCAATTAAACCGTAATTATCTACGACATCAGCTATGGCCTGTATTAACAGAACGTTGGCCACAGGCGTCTGAAGTTTTGTCGCGAAGTGCTCAGCACTGTGCTGAATATGATGCTTTGGCTTATGACTTAGGCGTGTTAGATCTTGAGACGATTATTGTCGAGGATGAAACACGGCAGTTAGCCATCAGCGCGTTGATGCTGTTATCCACACAACGGCAAAAAAATGCAATCCGGACTGCATTACAGCAATGGGATATGCCTTTGCCATCTCAGCGAGTTTTACAGGCATTAATTGATGAGGTGTGTTTAGTAGAACAGGACCGGGTGCCACTATTGTCTTGGTCTGGGGTAGAAGTGAGGCGTTTCCAAGATAAGCTGTATTTTGATTTTCCAATCGGAGACTGGGATCATGAGGCCAATTACGACTGTTCTGAACCAAACCCAATAGTGTTAGCTGATGGCCGCGTGTTGGATTGGGTTGAGACAGATAAGGTTGGTATTACGCCTACGCAGTTTGAGCAAGGTTTGAGATTATCTTTTCGCCAAGGTGGAGAATCTATTCAGTTAGTTGGACATGCTCATCATAAGTCACTTAAACATTTGTATCAGGAGTGGGCTATCCCTCCCTGGGAGCGGATGCGTGTCCCGTTATTATTCGTTGGTGATGAATTAATTGGCGTGGTCGGTTATGGCTATAGTCAACACTGTGTATTAACCGAAGGTGAACAGGGCTATTTACCACTTATAAAACCAGTATGAAAGCGAAGGAATTGCTAGTTTTTCATTGAGAAAAAGGCATAAATTGTATAAACTATGTAGCCAATTTGAGCGTTGCCATTCTGGCGGTGCCGTGTAACTCGAACTCTCCAAATTATGTCTAAATTTATATTTGTCACTGGTGGTGTTGTGTCGTCCTTGGGTAAAGGAATTGCAGCCGCATCACTGGCCGCGATTTTGGAAGCACGTGGTCTGAAAGTCACCTTAGTTAAACTTGATCCCTACATTAATGTTGATCCCGGAACGATGAGCCCGCTACAACATGGTGAAGTCTTTGTGACAGAAGATGGTGCTGAGACAGATCTGGATTTAGGTCATTATGAGCGTTTTATTGACGCTAATATGACCAGCCAAAATAATCACACGACCGGTCAGATTTATGAAAATGTGATTCGTAAAGAACGTCGTGGTGAATATTTGGGTAATACTGTTCAAGTTATTCCCCATATTACGGATGAGATTAAACGGTGTATTTATGAAGGTGCAGGTGATGCTGATGTTGCGTTGATAGAAATCGGCGGCACGGTGGGTGATATTGAATCATTACCGTTTTTAGAAACCATTCGCCAAATGGGTACAGAACTAGGTCGTGATCGCGCGTTATTTTTACATTTAACGCTGGTGCCTTATATTCCTTCGGCTGGTGAAATTAAAACCAAGCCAACACAACATTCGGTCAAAGAGCTGCGTACGATCGGTATTCAGCCAGATGTGTTGTTGTGTCGTATGGATAGGCCTTTGCCTGAGTCAGAACGCCGTAAGATATCGTTGTTTACCAATGTGCCTGAGCAAGCGGTTATTTCGGCGGTGGATGTCGATAGCATTTATAAGATTCCGATGGATCTGCATCAACAAGGTCTCGATGATATTGTCGTTAAACAATTACATTTGAATGCAAAACCAGCAGACTTAAGCCGTTGGCAACAAGTGGCTGATAATCTAAATAACCCACAAGGTGAAGTCAATATCGCCATGGTGGGTAAGTATATGGATTTAACTGAGGCGTATAAGTCTTTGTCTGAATCATTAATCCATGCCAGCATTCATACTCGCACTAAGGTTAAGGTGGATTACGTTGACTCTGAGTCGATTGAACAAAATGGACCAGAGCAATTGGCTGAGATGGATGCCATTCTCGTCCCAGGTGGTTTTGGTGAGCGTGGTGTTGAAGGGATGATTCAAACAGCACAGTTTGCACGTGAAAATCACATTCCTTATTTGGGTATCTGTTTGGGCATGCAAGTGGCAGTGATTGAATATGCACGCAATAAGGCGGGTCTTGAAGGGGCTTATAGTACGGAGTTCGATACGACGACACCGCATCCAATCATTGGCTTAATTACAGAATGGCAGAAAGAAGACGGCAGTGTTGAACAACGTGATCATGATTCTGACTTAGGCGGTACTATGCGATTGGGTGGTTATGCTTGTTTATTAGAGCCAGGTACATTAGCTCAAAGCTTATATGATGAAGCTGAAGTGATTGAGCGCCATCGCCATCGTTATGAGTTTAATAATAACTATAAGTCAGCGTTAGAAGATGCGGGTTTATGCTTCTCTGGATTGTCGGCAGATAAGAACTTGGTTGAGATGATTGAGATTCCAGGTCACCCATGGTTTGTTGCCTGTCAGTCTCATCCTGAATTCACCTCAACACCAAGACATGGCCATCCTTTGTTTAATGGTTTTATTAATGCGGCTAAAAATAATAAAGCCAATCGAGGAGATCGATAATGCAGTTATGTGGACATGAGGTTGGCGGCAAGCAGCCTTTATTTTTAATCGCTGGTACCTGTGTGATTGAATGTGAACAAATGACTATGGATGTTGCGGGTCGTTTGAAAGAGTTGACTGATAGTTTAGGGATACCGTTCATTTATAAATCGTCTTTTGATAAAGCGAACCGGACATCGACCAAGAGTTATCGTGGTCCAGGTGTCGAAAAAGGTTTGGCGATTTTAGAAAAAGTGAAAAAAGAATATGGTTTGCCTGTGTTAACGGATGTGCATGAAGATACACCGCTAGCAGAAGTCGCGAGTGTGGTTGATGTGTTACAAACACCGGCTTTTTTATGTCGACAAACCAACTTTATTTTGAAAGTGGCAGAACAAGGTTTACCTGTCAATATCAAAAAAGGGCAGTTTTTAGCACCTTGGGATATGACGCATGTTGCAGATAAAGCTAAGTCGACAGGTAACCAACAAATTATGTTGTGTGATCGTGGTACATCATTTGGTTATAACACCTTAGTGTCTGATATGCGTGGTTTACCTTTGATGCGTAAGATGGATTGTCCCGTCGTGTTTGATGCGACGCATTCGGTTCAACAGCCAGGTGGGCAAGGTGGTTCTTCTGGAGGTCAAAGAGAATTTGTACCTGTATTGGCGCGTGCTGCTGTGGCAGTGGGTGTGGCGGGTGTCTTTATGGAGACTCACCCTGATCCAGAACAGGCATTAAGTGATGGGGCTAACTCATGGCCATTGGCTAAGATGGAAGCTTTATTAGAAACCTTGATGACATTGGATGCAGCCGTAAAACAACAAGATTTTATCGAAGACTCTTTAATATAATAAAGTATTAAAGTTATTATAAATTAGTTAGTTACAATGTAATGTTAAAGCTAGTTATTGGGGGAATGTTGTGAGTAAGATTATTGATATTGTCGGTCGTGAAGTGATTGATTCACGTGGTAACCCAACGGTCGAAGCAGATGTTATTTTAGAAAATGGTGTGATGGGTCGTGCGGCAGTGCCGTCGGGTGCATCGACCGGTGAACGTGAAGCAGTTGAGCTGCGTGATGGTGATAAAAGCCGTTATTTAGGTAAAGGCGTTTTGAATGCGGTCGCTGCTGTTAGCGGTGAGTTACGTGATGCCGTTGTCGGTATGGATGCGTCAGAGCAAACAGCCATTGATGAGAAAATGATCGCATTAGATGGTACTGATACCAAAAGTCGTTTGGGTGCCAATGCCTTATTAGCCGTTTCGATGGCAGCAGCAAGAGCGGCAGCGAATGATGCTGGAATGTCATTATTCAAATCTCTTGGTGGAGATAATGCCAATGTAATGCCTGTGCCGATGATGAATATTATCAATGGTGGTTCACACGCAGATAATAGCGTCGATTTACAAGAATTTATGATTGTGCCTGTTGGTGCAAATAGTATTTCAGAAGCGATTCGTTATGGTGCTGAAGTTTTCCATGCACTGAAAAAAGTATTAAGTGATCAAGGTATGAATACTGCGGTCGGTGATGAAGGTGGATTTGCACCGGATTTACCGTCGAACGAATCGGCGATTGAGGCGATTTTGACTGCGATTGATAATGCAGGTTATGTTGCTGGTAAAGACATCATGCTTGCGATTGATGCAGCCAGCTCTGAGTTTTACGAAGGTGGTCAATATGTATTGGCCTCTGAAAACCGTTCATTAAGCTCTGCTGAGTTTGCTGATTTATTAGCGACATGGGTGGATCAATATCCAATCATCAGTATCGAAGACGGTATGGATGAGAATGACTGGGCTGGTTGGAAGTTATTAACGGATCGCGTTGGTGACCGTTGCCAGTTAGTGGGCGATGATTTATTTGTGACCAATACTAAGATTTTGTCACAAGGTATTGAACAAGGCGTGGCTAACTCTATTCTGATCAAAGTGAACCAAATTGGTACGTTGACTGAAACCCTAGCTGCGATTGATATGGCTAAAGCTGCTGGTTATACCGCTGTTGTGTCACACCGTAGTGGTGAAACAGAGGATACGACGATTGCAGATTTAGCCGTAGCGACCAATGCAGGTCAGATTAAAACCGGTTCTTTATCGCGTTCTGATCGAATTGCAAAATACAATCAATTGATTCGTATCGAGCAAGAGTTAGGTGATGCTGCTACTTATCCTGGATTGAAGGCTTTTTCACAGCTGTAATATCTAAATGAAGCCGATGATGATCTTGCTGACGGTGATACTGGTGTTATTACAATATCGCCTGTGGTTTAGCCATGCAGGATTGCCATCGGCAATGCATTTACACCGGAGCGTTGAAATTCAACAAGCTGAAAATGACAAGCTTGAGGAACGCAACCAAGTCCTTGCTGCGGAAGTTCAGGATTTGAAAAGTGGTTTGGGAGCCATCGAAGAACGTGCCCGTAGTGAACTGGGCATGATTAAAGAAGGTGAAACATTTTTCCAAATTATTGAAGAGTCGGATGAGTAAACCCCGCTTTTGGGCCGTGGTGCCAGCAGCAGGCATTGGCGAGCGAATGCAGGCAGATAAGCCAAAGCAGTATCTTCAATTAGGCGATAAAACGGTGATTGAGCATACCTTGCACCGTTTGGCGTCACATCCGCAAATCGATGGCATTATGGTCGCAGTTTCAGCCAATGACAGCTGGTGGCCTAATTTGTCATTATCGTTAGACTGTCCCTTACATGTCGTTGAAGGTGGACAACACCGGGCAGACTCTGTTTTAAATGGTCTCACTGCATTATCAGAGCGTGTTGATGATGATCCATGGGTGTTAGTCCATGATGCGGCTAGACCTTGTCTACGCATGGCAGATATCGACAGTATGTTAATGGTGTTGTCCGGACATGATGTTGGCGGTATTTTGGGCGTGCCTGTTAATGACACGGTTAAACGCACTAGCTCAGATAGTGTTATCACAGCGACCGTCGATCGTCGTAATTTGTGGCGAGCAGCGACACCACAAATGTTCCATTTAAAGCAATTAAAGCAAGCATTAGAAACAGCATTGGCAGAGCATTTAACGGTGACAGATGAAGCCAGTGCCATTGAGTTATTGGGTTTAAGCCCGATGATGGTTGAAGGGCATAGTGATAATATTAAAATTACGGTGCCAGAAGATTTAGCCTTAGCCTCTTGGTTTTTACAACAGCAAGGAGAAGCCTAATGCGTATTGGACATGGTTATGATGTACATCGTTTTTGCGAAGGCGATAGCATTGTTCTGGGTGGCGTTGAAATAGCGCATAGTCATGGCTTAGAGGCCCACTCTGATGGGGATGTACTGATTCATGCCATCTGTGATGCTTTATTGGGTGCGGCGGGCTTATGGGATATTGGTCATCATTTCCCTGATACCGATGATGATTTTAAAAATATCGATAGTCGCGTGTTGCTTCGGCGTGTCATTAAAGACCTTTATGCCCATGGTTGGAAAGTTAGCAATATCGACAGCACCGTGGTGGCACAAGCACCTAAATTAGCGCCTTTTATCCCAACGATGCGTGAGAACTTGGCTGCAGATTGTGCAGTGTCTATTTCGGCGGTGAATGTTAAAGCGACGACAACAGAATCTTTAGGATTTACAGGCCGCAAAGAAGGCATTGCAGCCCATGCCGTTGCACTATTACAAGCTGTAGAGTAACTGTTGCGAGATTTTGATTTTTCGGCATTGGCCCGACTCAATGCTATGGCATTGGACTGTTCAGCGACTATTCGTGTTCAACCTGAATATTTTCAGGTTGATGAACAATTACCTTTCGAACCCGATGGCGAGGGCGGCCATGTTCTATTAAAGATTCAGAAACGTGGTGCTAATACCGACTGGGTCGCAACCCAGTTAGCCAATTTTGCAAAAGTCCCAAAGCTGGATGTTGGCTTTGCTGGTTTAAAAGATCGTCATGCGGTTACCACACAATGGTTTACGGTCAAAGTAGAGGGCGTGGAAGAACCGACGTGGACTGATTTTGATAATGATGATGTGAAAGTAATTGAGATCACACGTCATAAAAAGAAATTAAAGCGCGGTGTACTGTCAGGTAATCATTTCAAACTACGGTTGACCGATATCACTGGCGAACGAGGGCTGTGGGAACAACAGCTGGAGCTGCTCTCTAAACAAGGTGTGCCTAATTATTTTGCTGAGCAACGCTTTGGCCATCAGGGCAATAATCTTCATAAAGTTGATCAGTGGTTTTCGGGTGGTAGAAAGCCTAAAAAGCGCCAACAAAAAAGTTTGTATCTGTCCGCAGCACGTTCGTGGTTATTCAACTTAGTACTGGCTAATAGAGTACACGCTGGCAATTGGGATCAACTTTTGCAGGGTGATGTCATGTTACTGAGTGGAACTAAGGCCAGCTTGTTTGAGGCAGAGTCTGATGATCCAGCATTAAGCCAGCGATTACAGGCGATGGATATCCATCCAACGGGTCCATTATGGGGCCGAGGTCAATTGGCAAGCCAAGCGGAATGCGCCATTTTAGAGCAGTCCGTTATATCATCGTGGCTAGATTGGTGCGAGGGGCTAGAAAGGCAGGGGCTAACGCAAGCCCGCCGTTCGTTGCGTCTTTATCCTGAACACTTTGGTTGGCAGTGGTTAGAGGGTGATTTGGAACTACGGTTCTTTTTGCCTGCAGGCTGTTATGCCACTTCAGTGCTAAGAGAGTTAGCGATCATCAAAGATGGGAGCTTACAAAAAACAGAATAATTAATACTGAGTGTTAGATGGATAATTTGCCGATATTTTTAAATTTGAAAGACAAACCGTGTCTCGTTGTCGGCGGTGGCGATGTTGCAGCCCGTAAGGTGGGGTTGTTATGTCGGGTTAAAGCCAATATTACCATCGTCGCACCGGTATTATCTGCAGCGATGCAACAACGCGTCGATGCGGGTGAAGTGAGTTGGCTAGCAGCGCCTTTTTCGGCAGAATTGGTGATGAATTACCTGCTGGCTATTGCCGCTACTGATGATGATGATGTGAATTTTCAGGTCTATCAACAAGCTAAAGCCAATGGCATATTGGTTAATGTGGCCGATAGCCCTAAGCTGTGTGATTTTATCTTACCTTCGATATTGGATCGTTCTCCGATTGTGGTGGCAGTATCGAGTGGGGGAGAATCGCCTATCTTGGCCAGACAACTCCGTGCACGCTTAGAAACGTTAATTCCGCCAAGTTATGGCCGTTTGGCCGCGATGGTCGGCCAATATCGTGATGTGGTGAAGGCAAAATTTTCGACTTTGCCGATGCGACGCCGGTTTTGGGAATCGATTCTGCAAGGCCCTGTAGCCGATCATGTGTTGGCTGGGCGAGATGAATTAGGTGAGCAAACTTTGCAAGCTGCGATTGAGCAAAATGATCCCGAGGCGTTGACGTCAGGAGAAGTGTATTTAGTGGGAGCGGGTCCGGGTGATCCTGAACTACTTACCTTCAAGGCATTACGTTTGATGCAACAAGCGGATGTGGTGTTTTATGACCGCTTGGTAAGCCAAGAAGTGTTGGACTTGGTGCGGCGTGAAGCCGATATGGTGTATGTCGGTAAGCAACGCGCTTGGCATGCTGTTCGCCAAGAAGAGATAAATCAACTTTTACTCAATGATGCCAAGCAGGGTAAACGGGTATTACGTTTGAAAGGGGGCGATCCGTTCATCTTTGGTCGTGGGGGGGAAGAGATTGCAACGCTAGCAGCTGAGCAGATTCCATTTCAGGTGGTGCCGGGTGTGACTGCAGCATCAGGTTGTGCGAGTTATGCAGGTATTCCGCTTACGCATCGTGATTATTCTCAGAGTTGTCAGTTTGTCACCGGGCAATTAAAAGACGGTGAGCTAGATTTGAATTGGACAAGCTTGGTACAAACTAGTCAGACGGTTGTGGTGTATATGGGCTTAGCAGGGTTGCTGGTTTTGAGTCAGCAATTACAAGTGCATGGCATGGCTGCGGATATGCCCGCGGCATTGGTTCAGCAAGGGACGACTGAGCGACAAAAAGTATGGGTCAGTACGATTGCTGATTTGCCGGCTTTAGCAGAGCGAGAAAAGCCTGTAGCGCCGACCTTAGTGATTATTGGTGATGTTGTGAAACTGCATGATTCCTTGGCGTGGTTTCATCCAGATAATGCTATGCAAATTAATTAAAACGCATCGATAGATCGATGGCTTTAATATCCTTGGTTAAGGCACCGACTGAAATACGATCCACGCCGGTTTCAGCAATGGCTTTGACTGTTGTGAGATCTACATTGCCGGAAGCTTCTAATAGCGTTTGTCCTTGATTGCGTTCAACAGCTTGTTTAAGCATGGCGATATCAAAATTGTCGAGTAAGATAATATCGGCTTGCCCAGCTAGGGCTTGGTCCATTTCTTCAAAGTTTTCGACTTCAACTTCAATGATAACGCCTGGGTGTAAGGCCTTGGCTTGAGCGATAGCAGCGGCGATAGAACCTGCAGCATTGATATGATTTTCTTTGATCAAAATACCGTCATAGAGTCCAATGCGATGGTTATGACAGCCACCGCACCGAACGGCATATTTTTGGGCCAGACGAAAACCGGGAATGGTTTTTCGTGTGTCTAATACCTTTACATTAAAGCCTTCAACTTGAGCAGCATAAATGCTACTGAGTGTGGCAGTGGCAGATAGCGTTTGTAGATAATTCATTGCGGTGCGTTCACCGGTTAATAAGGAACGCGCTGGACCGTTAAGGGTGCATATGATGTTATCGGCTTTTAGCTGATCACCATCGTTAAAGTGCCATGTAATACTGATCGTTGGGTCGACTTGTTTAAAAACCTCTATTACCCAGTCCTGCCCACATAAGGTTGCGGCTTCACGGTTTAAGATGGTGGCGGTGGCTATGCTGTCAGCAGGAATAAGATCGGCCGTTAAATCTTGTTGACCGATGTCTTCTGCTAATGCTAATTTGACTTGTGAGGCGATATCGTCAGATGGAATGGTATTTCTCAAGGTCATGGCAAAGTCGTTAGAATCAAAATAGAAAAGAGTACCGCTTGAACCGACAATTTTCTATCTTTTTTATGACAAAGCCAGCATCAAATTAGGGTGAGAGGACTCAAGCATGCACATTGAGCAACAGACAGGCTTACTACAAGACGTGGTGTATCGCTGTTCACCTAATCAGGATGCACGCCCCGATTTATCTGATATCACAGGTATTGTGGTTCACAATATCAGCTTACCACCCGGCGAATTTGGGGGCGGTTGGATCGATGATTTGTTTATGAATCAGCTTGACCCAACAGCGCATCCTTATTTTGAAACCATAGTGGACATGACTGTTTCTGCCCATGTGCTGATTCGGCGTAATGGTGAAGTGATGCAATACGTGCCTTTTGATCAACGGGCTTGGCATGCGGGAGCCTCATCATGGGATGGCCGAGAGCGCTGTAATGACTTCACGGTTGGTATTGAGTTAGAAGGCTCAGATGACCAGTATTATGAGTTAGTGCAATACGAACAATTAGCCGAAGTGGTGTCTTGTCTTTGTGAATGTTATCCAGAACTCAATACTCAGCAGATCAAAGGTCATTCAGATATATCACCAGGTAGGAAAACCGATCCAGGACCGTATTTCGATTGGGAAAAATTATATACTTTGCTACGAGGATAGGTTTTTTCTGGTGAAATTTTTATTAATTTTACCGTTCTTTGATTCAGTTCAATTCTCGCGTAATGATATTTGACTATAGTAGTTCTTCACGACTATAGGACACTAGATAATTATGCAGCCAGCATTAGAGCAACTCTTTAACCATATTGATGATATTCCACGTGTACCTGAGGTTGTCAAAACCTTACTAGACCAAGTGAACGATCCTGATATTGATTTTCAAGCTGTGGCTAGTAATGACGAAAAAGAACAGGTACTGGCAATTAAAGTCTTGCGGAACGTTAACTCTGCTCATTATGGCTTGAGAAAAAGAATCAGTTCTATCCAAGAAGCGCTGACCATTTTGGGTATGCAAGAAGTGCGTAAACTGGTGATAGTGACCGGTCTTGTAGAGACCATGCCGTATTTACCAAACTTAGACCTCAGTGATTTCTGGCAGGATAGTTATCGTACAGCGACGTATGCCAAGTGGATTGCTGAAAAAGCACAATTAGGCCATGACGATATGGTTTTCACGGCTGGTTTAATCTATGATCTAGGCACAATATTAATTCATCTAGGTGAACCTGATAAAAAGATGTCATTACGTGAACAACAAAGAGCTTTAAAATTAGCAATAGAATGGGCGACTGCACAGGAGGCTGTTGTAGTAAGGAAGGGCTCTGAGCCAACTGAAGCGAGAGATTTTGATGTGACTGGATTGGTGCAAAGTAATTCAGAGGTGAGGGAGGATTCTCTTGGCTTTCTGGAAAATAAGCTATTGAGTAAATCTCAGCGAACTGAAGCGAGAGATTTTGATGTGACTGGCTTGGTATACAGTAATTCAGATGTGAGTGAGGATTCTCTTGGCTTTTTGGAATATGAGATGTTGAATAGAACCGTTAATTTATGTGCCAGAAATGAAGAAGATTCCCTTGTTTGCAATAAACGCAAACAAATATATAATATCGATCCTCCACAAATTCAAGATACTAACGTGATTGGCTATGAACGTGGCGTAGATTTGTTAACTGATCCTAAATTAAATATGCGGGAGTTAGTGATCGAGCAAGGAGTCGGGACACAAGATTGGCTTAGGCTTAGGTAATGTACTTAAAAAATTAACAGGGCGATAGTAACTGATTCACATCAGAGTTATGCCTTTATGCTAAGAGCTAAAACAATGACCGCTTTTGGCACAAAGCAGAAAATTCGCTATCTATCTTATAGGTTAATTTTTGTCTGCACCAACATATTTTCTAACTGCACCCCCTTGGTGCTTTAACCCCATAAGTGGTTGGTTATTTATTTCAATAAGCTTTTAGTTTCAAAGGTTTATAAAGTAGGCATGATGCCTGCAGTAGCTTACCTTATATCGTTTTTGCAATGAGGCATGCATGAGTAAGAAACAAACATTAGTCGTGATTGGTAATGGAATGGTGGGCCAGTACTTTTTAGCGACTTTGATGGATAGTCCATTAAAAGACAATTTTGAGGTAGTGACCTTTTGTGAGGAGCCCATCGCTGCCTATGATCGAGTTCATTTAAGTGAGTATTTTTCAGGTAAGACGGCTGAGGATTTATCGTTAGTCGAGGAAGGTTTTTTCGAGAATAACGCTATCACCATTCATATGGGTGATAAGGCTACCTCGATTGATAATGAACTTAAGACGGTGACCTCTGAGAAAGGGGTAGTGGTGAGCTACGATAAGCTAGTGCTAGCCACGGGTTCTATTGCCTTTGTACCGCCTATTGCTGGTCATGACCGTGATCAATGTATTCCATATCGTACAGTTGAAGATTTAGATGAGATGTTGGCGGCCGCTAAGACGTCGAAAGTCGGTGCGGTTGTCGGCGGCGGTTTATTGGGATTGGAAGCGGCGAAAGCGTTACAAGATTTAAATCTCGATACGCATGTTGTTCAGTTCGGTCCACGTTTGATGTCAGCCCAGTTAGACGATGGTGGGGCGAATATGCTTAAGCAGAAGGTTGAAGACTTGGGCGTGTCGGTGCATACCAATAAAAACACGATTGAGATTGTTGATGGTGAAACGTGTAGACACAAGATGGTGTTTGCCGATGGCACTGAGCTTGAAACGGATATGGTGTTGTATTCAGCCGGCGTTCGCCCTCGTGATGAAATTGCCACGACCTGTGGTCTGCAAAGAGCAGATCGCGGTGGTATTACGATTGATAGTCATTGTTTAACATCAGATCCTGATATTTATGCAATAGGTGAGTGTGCCTCTTGGCATGATCAAACCTTTGGTTTAGTCGCTCCGGGTTATGCCATGGCCCGGGTGGCGATTGACCACTTAGCTGGCGGTATTGAGCAGTTTACCGGTGCTGATATGAGTACCAAGTTGAAATTAAATGGGGTAGATGTGGCTAGCATTGGTGATCCACATGCGACGACTCCGGGTTCATTAGTCTATACCTATCAGAATGGTGTGGACGGTATCTATAAACGTATTGTGGTGAGTGGTGATAATAAGCATCTGCTGGGTGCGGTGCTGGTGGGCGATGCTTCTGGCTACCCAACGCTTTCACAATATTATTTGAATGGCATTGAGTTGCCAGAGAATCCAGATTCATTGATCTTGCCTTCACGCTCTGATGAGTCGGTGGGTTTAGGGCCAGATGCCTTACCTGCTTCGGCTCAGATTTGTTCTTGTTATGACGTATCGAAAGGCGATATTTGTTCTGCAATTGAAGGTGGTTGTACGACAATTGGTGCGCTTAAAACTGAAACACAGGCGGGCACAGGGTGTGGTGGTTGTGCGGCCTTGTTGAAGTCTGTACTCGATAATGAATTAGAGAAAGCCGGGGTTGAGGTTAACACGGATATTTGTGAGCACTTCCCGTATACCCGTCAGGATTTATATAACTTGATTCGGGTGGAGGAGATTAAAACATTCCAAGAATTAATTACTAAGCATGGCCAAGGTAAGGGCTGTGAGATTTGTAAGCAAGCTGTGGGGTCTATTTTGGCCTCTCTATGGAATGAGTATGTTTTAAAAGATGAGCATATGAGTTTGCAGGATACCAATGATACTTTCCTAGCCAATATGCAGAAAGATGGGACTTATTCGGTAGTGCCGAGGATGACTGGGGGTGAGGTCACGCCAGATGGCTTGATTGCCATTGGTCAGATTGCTAAAGACTATGGTTTGTATACCAAGGTGACAGGTGGTCAGCGTGTCGATATGTTTGGTGCCCGTGTCGATCAGTTACCGCATATCTGGAAAGCGTTGATTGATGCTGGCTTTGAGAGTGGACATGCTTATGGTAAGTCACTGCGTACGGTTAAATCTTGTGTGGGTAGTACGTGGTGTCGCTTTGGTGTGGATGACAGTGTGGGCCTCGCGGTGGAGTTAGAGAATCGTTATAAAGGTTTGCGTTCGCCCCATAAGATTAAGTTTGCAGTATCAGGTTGTACCCGTGAATGTGCTGAGGCACAAAGTAAAGATATTGGTGTCATCGCTGTCGAGGGCGGTTGGAATTTATATGTCTGTGGTAATGGCGGTATGAAGCCTCGCCATGGTGATTTGTTTGCCACTAATTTAGACAAAGAAACGCTGATTAAATACATCGATCGTGTGTTGACCTTCTATGTTAGAACGGCTGATCGTCTGCAACGAACGTCAGTTTGGATGGAGAATATGGAAGGGGGCTTGGATTATCTGAGATCGGTTGTTATTGATGACAAACTCGGTTTAGTGGATGAGCTTGAAAGCCAAATGCAGACTGTGGTGGATACCTATCAATGTGAATGGAAAACAACGATTGAGGATGAAAGTAAATTGAAACGTTTCCGTACCTTCGTTAACAGCGATAAGCATGATGACAACATCATTTTTGTCGAAGAACGTGGACAGGTAAGGCCTGCTAATAAAGATGAGCGTGAACAGTTAAGATTGGCGGAGACAGCATAATGGCTTGGGTTGATGTGTGTAGTCAGGCTGATTTGCAGCCTAACTCGGGTGTGTGTGCTTTGGTTGAAGATCAGCAAGTGGCCATTTTTTATGTGCCCGAAGATGAAGCGGTATTTGCGATCAATAACTATGACCCATTTGGAGATGTCCATGTGTTATCTCGTGGCTTGATTGGCGATATAAAAGGTCGTCCAGTCGTGTCTTCTCCTTTGTATAAGCAGCATTTCGATTTAGAAACGGGCCAATGTCTAGAAGATGAGGCGGTGAAAGTGCCGGCCTATGGTGTGCGGATAACGGATGGTCGTGTCGAGGTATCGCTTGTCGACACACAAGATCTGGGAGTGGCATCATGAGCCAACAGTATTTTATTGCCGATGTATTTACGGATGAGGCTTTTTCGGGTGCTCAAATTGCGGTTTTTCCTGAAGCAGGGGAGATTGATGACACACGAATGCAATTGATAGCACGTGAATTGAATCTGACTGAAACGGTATTTGTGACCGAGTCAGACTCAACTGATGTCGATTATCAGATGCGAATTTTCACACCATTAGCTGAAGTTGATTTTGCTGGTCACCCGATCATTGCGACGGCTTATGCTTTGGTCGAATGCGGTGCTATCAAAACAGATCAGTCTGCAATCAAATTGATGATGTCTCAAAACAGTGGCGTGATTGAGGTCAATATCACTTTGCAAGACGGTCAGGTGAATCTGGTGCAGTTTTCTCAAAAAGTGTCGACGCTCATTGATCGGTTTACACCATCAGATAGTGAATTAGCTGAATTCTTAACGTTGGCTGAAAATGACTTAGATCACCAGAAATATAGTACGCGTTTAGTCTCTGCTGGCTTTCCTTATCTTATTGTGCCGGTCTGGAATTATGAGTCGGTCAGAAAGGCGAAGTTTAACTTTGCTGCTTGGAGCCAATCTACTGCACCACAAACGGCTGCTCAAGAGATTGTATTGTTCTCACCTAAAACACCGTATCAAGATAGTAACTTTAATGTGCGTTTATTGGGGCAGAATATTGGCCCGAATGATGATCCTCCTGTTGGTAGTGCAATGCCGGCTTTTGCCAGTTATTTATGTTCATTTGATTTTACTCAGGAAGGCACACATACCTTTGCAGTTGATCGTGGTGATAGTTATAGCCGTCGTAGCGTGATTAATATGGAAATGGATAATAAGCAACGATCTGAATTAGCGATACGGACAGGTGGACAGGCGGTATTAGTTGCTTCTGGCAAGATATTGCTCTAAGGATCTGTGAGTGTGTCAATGAGAGAGCAACTGGTGTTAATTGGTAATGGTATGGCAGGTATGCGGACCATTGATGAGTTATTAAAATTAGCACCCGAAAAATACGATATCACTGTGTTTGGGGCAGAGCCACATGGTAATTATAATCGCATTATGTTGTCACCCGTTTTGGCGGGAGATAAAACGATTGATGAGATTATTATCAATGATTTGCAATGGTATCAGGATAACGATATTCGTTTATTAACCAATACCACTGTCATTGAGATTGATAGAGTCAATCGGAAGGTACTTGCCGATGATGGTAGTAAGGTTGGATATGACCGACTGATTTTGGCAACCGGATCTAATCCTGCGATGTTACCGCTTCCTGGTAGTGACCTAGACGGGGTGATTAGCTTCCGAGATATTAACGATGTTAATACGATGATAGAAACTGCTAAATCACATAAGAAGGCGGTGGTGATTGGCGGTGGACTATTGGGTTTGGAAGCAGCTAATGGATTGATGCAACAAGGTATGAGTGTGACGGTTGTGCATCGTAGTCAAACATTGATGGATCAGCAATTGGACCAAACGGCTGCCGGTTTGATGAAGGCTGAACTAGAAGCAAAAGGCCTTCGGTTTTTGATGGGACATAATACACAGGCATTTTCTGGCGATAAACGTGTCGAGAAAGTACAGTTCGATAATGGTACTGACATTGATGCGGATTTAGTGGTGGTCGCTATTGGTGTACGGCCGAATATTCAGTTGGCCGAACAGTCAGGATTGCAATGTGAAAGAGGTATTTTGGTCAACGATACCTTGCAGACTTTTACCCCTAATATCTATGCCGTCGGAGAGTGCGTTCAACATCGAAATACGACGTTTGGTCTTGTAGCACCTTTGTTTGAACAAGCTAAAGTCTGTGCTAATCACTTAGCAGCAATGGGTATCGCGATGTATATGACGAAGCCGATGGCAACACAGCTTAAAGTAACAGGTATCGATTTATTTTCCGCGGGTGATTTTAAGGGTGATGAGATGTGTGAAGTGCTTATTTATAAGGATCCTTCACGCTATATCTACAAGAAGTTAGTGATTAAGAACGAACAATTGGTTGGATTAGTGTTATATGGCGATACCTATGATGGGCAGTGGTATTTTTCATTGATTAATAGTGGGCAAGCGGTTTCGGAATTGCGTGAGACGTTAGTGTTTGGGCAGCAGTATTGTCAGCAAGAACAGGTTGCTTAAATGACGGCTAATACAGTGAAAGAGACAACGAAAACGACGTGTCCGTATTGCGGTGTCGGCTGTGGGGTCTTGGTGAGTCGTGATGATCAAGATAACGTCACTGTGAAAGGTGATCCTGAACATCCCGCTAATTTCGGTCGACTTTGTTCTAAGGGTTCGGCATTAGCAGAAACGATTGACTTGGATGGTCGTTTACTTCATCCCAAAATTGCAGGTGAAAAAGTCAGTTGGGATACGGCATTAGATACGGTCAGTTCAGGTCTGGGTGAGATTATCAAACAGCATGGACCTGATGCAGTGGCTTTTTATGTGTCAGGCCAGTTGCTGACAGAAGATTATTATGTCGCCAATAAGTTGATGAAAGGCTTTATTGGTAGTGCGAATATCGATACCAATTCACGTTTATGTATGTCCTCGGCTGTAGCTGGTTATAAACGTGCTTTTGGTTCTGACAGCGTGCCGTGTAGCTATGAGGATTTAGAACAAGCGAATGTGATCGTGCTGGTGGGATCAAATTTAGCTTGGTGTCACCCGGTTATTTTCCAGAGAATCACGAAAGCCAAACAAGAACGGCCTGAGATGAAGGTGGTGGTGATCGACCCACGCCGAACAGCGAGCTGCGAAATAGCGGATTTACATTTAGCGCTCAAGCCAGGTAGTGATGCGAGTTTGTTTAATGGTTTATTGAACTATTTGCACGAGCAAGCGAAGTTTGATGCGTCATATATACAGCAGTATACCAATGGCGTTGATGCCGCTTTATCTGCAGCTAAAAGCAATTCAGGGGACATGGAGGAATTGGCTGTTGATTGTGGTTTGACTGTCGCTGAGTTAGAACAGTTTTTTGCTTTATTTGCAGATAATAAAAAAGTGGTGACATTGTATTCACAAGGCGTCAATCAGTCATCATCAGGTACCGATAAATCGAACAGTATCATTAATTGTTATCTTGCAACAGGCCGTATTGGCCAGGTCGGTATGGGACCTTTTTCTATTACGGGACAACCCAATGCGATGGGTGGCCGAGAAGTCGGCGGATTGAGTAATCAATTGGCAGCGCATATGGAGTTGGATAATCCGGAACATCATGAATTAGTTTCACGGTTTTGGCAGACAGAAAATTTAGCTAAACAAGCAGGAACGAAAGCTGTTGATCTGTTTAATGATGTGGCGAGTGGCAAGATTAAGGCTGTTTGGGTGATGGCCACGAATCCCGTGGTTAGTATGCCTGATGCCGATAAGGTGAAAGCGGCATTAGGACAATGTGACATGGTGATTGTGTCGGATTGTGAAGCGAATACTGATACAACGGATTGTGCCGATATTGTTTTACCGGCTTTGGGCTGGGGAGAGAAATCGGGGACGGTGACGAATTCAGAACGACGTATTTCACACCAAAAACCTTTTTTACCTGCACCGGGAGAAGCAAAACCAGACTGGTGGATTATCAGCCAAGTGGCGCAGCGTATGGGTTTTAAATCATCATTTGATTATCCAAATAGTGCAGCTATTTTTAGGGAGCATGCGGCTTTATCTGGTTTTGCTAATAAAGGTCAGCGTGATTTTGATATTAGTGCCTTTATTACGCTTTCCGATCAAGATTATGAACAGTTGGAGCCGATCCAGTGGCCAGTTACGGATCAGGCCCCCAATGGGACGAAACGGTTATTTGAAGATCATTGGTTTTTCACAGCGAGTGGTCGTGCACAATTTATTGCGATTGAACCTAGGTTGCCCAAACAAGCGACATCTGCTGATTATCCACTAATATTAAATACAGGGCGTGTTCGTGATCAGTGGCATACCATGACGAGAACTGCACGGAGTGCTCGACTGAATAGTCATACGCCAGAACCAACCGTAGAGATACATGTTGATGATGCGAAACAATTTGATTTAGAGCAAGGCATGTTGGCCAAAGTGACAAGCCGTTGTGGTGACGTTATTGTCCGTGTTGAACTCAGTGAAAGGCAACAATGTGGTCAGGTATTTATGCCTATTCATTGGAATCGACAATTTGCTTCCAATGCACGAGTAGATAGCTTGGTGGCACCCTGGGTAGATCCTGTTTCAGGACAGCCTGAATTTAAACATACCCCGGTAAAAGTTGAAGCTTATCACCCTGTTTGGCACGGATTTATTTTATCTAGAGTGGCTCTTGAACCTTCAAGTGCACATTATTGGGTTAAGGTCAAAGGCGAACAATTTTGGCGTTATGAATTAGCGGGAGAACGTGTCGTGACTGATCCAGCTGCTTGGGCCCGAAAGCAGTTAGGAAAGTCGGGGGAATGGTTGGAGTACGAAGATGCCAATCTGAGACGATATCGTGCAGCGGTTGTGAGTGAAGGT
Organism: Bathochordaeus stygius; assembly: GCA_004367955.1. Lineage (NCBI taxonomy): Eukaryota > Metazoa > Chordata > Appendicularia > Copelata > Oikopleuridae > Bathochordaeus > Bathochordaeus stygius. The sequence goes on along the minus strand of SCLE01111990.1, from coordinate 1,240 downwards.
CGATTACAGAGTGTGTTGATTTTGGGCCCGGATCATGGTTTGCCATCACGAAGTTGGTTAAGTCAGCTTTTCTTAGTACCTGAACTCGATGATGACACGAGACGAGGTCTACTGTCAGCTCGTCCTGGTGCGGGTGTGCCGGATGTAGGTCCTATAGTTTGCGCCTGTTTTGGCGTGGGTGAAAATACAATAGTTTCTGCTATTAGAGATGAACAAGCTGACACGCCTGATAAATTGGGTACTTGTTTAAAAGCCGGGACAAATTGCGGTTCTTGTATTCCTGAATTGAAAAAATTGATTGCTTCACAGTAAAGCTATTGGTGCATCTATTTTTCATCTTTGTTTATTCTTGGTGCATCTACCTAACTGGTTGGGGGGCAATTAATGAATAAATATTTAATAATCAGTTGTTTATCTAGTTGGCTCACTATTTGCTCTAAGTTAGTACCTGCAGTGGCGCAGCGGACAATTAATCAAATTTTAATGGTAATGAAGCCGTATCCACTGCAGTTGGGTATGGCTTTTTCTTTTTTTTAGATGAGGAACAACAATGACTATAACCAATAAACCGCTTTCGATGACCGTCTTAGCAACAATGATGGCATCGCTTTTTATCGCTGTACCAGCTGCGAAAGCAGAGATGAGTCTTACAGAAGCTTTAACAGGCGGGAAGGTTAGCTTTTCTGCAAGAGTACGTTATGAATCTGTTGACCAAGATAATGCTTTAGATGATGCTGATGCGTTAACGCTAAGAACAACTTTAGGCTATAAAACAGGACAATTTAAAGGTTTTTCTGGTTTTGTTGAATTGTAAGATGTTTCTAATTTAGGTTCAGATGATTACAACAGTACGACTAACGGTAAAGGGATGTACTCGGTAATAGCCGATCCAGAAGGAACTGAGGTTAATCAAGCTTACATACAGTACACATATCGTGCTAATGAAATTAAAGTAGGACGTCAGGAAATCTTCTATCGTCAAACACCTTTTCACCGTTTTGTGGGTAATGTGCTATGGCGTCAAAATCATCAATCATATGATGGGTTGAGATTTACGAGCAAGGCATTACCAGATACGAAATTTGAATACTCATACATTAATAAAATTCATACTACCTTTGGAGATGTTCGAGATACAGCCCTGATTAAAGATGGTGATATATAAGTGAGTCCCGATCCTCAGGATACAAAAACGGGACATGCAAGTCGCCATTTTTGCTGAGGAATACGTGACGGTTAA